>OX439129.1:4657213-4699713 GCA_949318235.1 Ecdyonurus torrentis
TTTTTTTTTAGTATAATATCACTTGAGGGCAATATACTGTATAATAGTATCTTTATTTTATCTTGAACTTTGCACTTCTATTATTCGGGAGAAAAAAATTAACGATCACAATTTATCAGTATTTTTTGATAGATGTGTGATTTTTAGCAAAATATTCTAGGGAAACAATTAAGGCAATAAACGGTATACGCATTTAGTATATTTTTACTAGTTTTTAGATGAATTTGAAAACGAAACAATTAAAAAAAATACCAAACTGGAAAATCAATCGATGCGATTAACCTGGTATGACGCGCTATAATTTTTTTAAATATACAATTATATATTTATATTATATTTTTTTACAATTTATATATTCAAATTATTCGCCGCCGTAAATAATTATATATAAATTCTTCATAGAAAATGAAATTATATGAAAATAGTAATAACTGAATATCACTTGCATCTGAGTTGCAATGATAAACTAATGTTTCTTTGTTTTATATATTATTAATATTATATATATATAGAATGTTTTAAATAATAGGTTAATTTTGGCTTCGCATAGAAAGGCTTATTTATAATGTAAAATTGAGGCTTGCAAATTTTAATGGAATCGTTTAAGAATCTAAAAAAAAAAAAAAAAAAACAATAAATCGTACATCGCCATAAAATAAAAAGGACAACTAAAAAAGTATTCAGGACGTGAACGAGCCTCATGTTTAAAAGTAACAAAAGGTTATATAATATATAGTGTATAAAAAGATGACTCCAAAGACGGAGTTAGGCATTGCTGTAAATTTCAAAGTTGTTATGATTGTAGGTCTCTCTCTCTCTCTCTCTCTCTCTCTGTCTGTCTCTCTCTCTCTCTGATATAGTGATAAGATATTATTTTGATCCATGTTTTAGTAATCAAGATTTTAAAAAATTCCAGTTTTTATATAAAGCAACCCAATCCCTTAAATTTGTTATGAAAGTTGAGCACATTTTTCAGATTTGTTCTTTTGTCTATATATTTTACCGCATAGAAGCTCGTTCTACTCGTTCACGTCCCATAAATACGTTTTGAGTTACGCTTTTTCCTTTATGGATGAAAAAATATATTTTGAATATGCTAACTCATTTTCAGCACAATTTATTCAATACAGCATAATTTATGCTGTACTGCGTAATAACTACGTTAAATAGTAAATATTATATTGCGAAGCATATAATTCTTTATGTTGCTCTGATTTGGCATCATTTATGCTAATGAGATCAATGCAGCATAAATTACGTAATTAATTCTTCCCAACAACATTTATGCTACGATAATGACAAAAATGCACCATATGGGTATATTCGCAAAATTTTCCGTGCCGTGGTGGTGAAGTGCAATTTAACTTGTTTAATAAGGTTCTAATGTGATCATTTCAAAATATAAAACATTCAATTAAATAAATGTATTGCTATTAAGCTCTGTGTATCATGCAAAAATTAAAATAGTATTTTAATTAATTAATGCTTTAGTTATGTCTATTTCATAATAAACTCAATTTTTATATGAATATAATTTTGACATAAAAAAATTAGTAATAAATTGTAATAATAAAAGGTGAGAAAAAAGATACACGATTGTGATATAGTATTATAACTCTTAATTTTTTTTTTTTTTAGGATAATTTTGCATATTTAGGGCACGTTTTTAAATGGGAAAAAATATAATCACAATTAGGCGTATACTAATGTAATTAGGGATTCATTTTGGGAAAAAACGAAAAAAAAAATTTAAAAAAAATTTATAAAAAAAAACAACGAAAAAAAAACAGCAACTTAAATTTGAAATGAACTAGCTTTATAGCCCATTTTTATTTTATTTCAAAAAGGTTATGTGCTGTGTTAAATTAACTAATATTATTGTGCCCTAAAAATTATTAAGTTATCATTATTTTATTTTATTATTTTTGATAGAGAGAGAATAGAGAAAGAGAAACTTAGTCCCTTATACAGTGGAGTAAGTAGCCAGAGATGCCGCTGAAGGTTTCTCACTGACGTCACGAGCTAAAGGGTAGGAGTGGGGATGCGAGAATATTTTTTTTCAAAAGAGGGCGCTACGGACTAACCTGTCTCTATATAAACCTTGGCCTTTAACGAAATATTTTAGACCGAAAAGTTGCTAAAAAGAGGAACAATTTATTTGTACAATAATTCTTAGTATAGTATTTTTTTAAAGCAAATCAAATTTATTTAGTTATTATTACTTATTAAAAAACTTTTTATATATTATATATTTTTAAAATATATTTTAAATTTAAAAAAAATATATATTCTGACTAAAATTTGCTGCTTAAATTTGGATATAAACACAAAAAAAAATCCACGTGCAAGTAAACCGGGCGAGCTGTGACGTCAGTGACCGGCAGTGGCATTTTGTGAATGGAAAATAAATTAGAAATCAATGACTCCGGTTAAATCAATGTTGATTTTTAGATTTGTTAGGATATTACGCAACTTTTTTGTTCAAGGTGTTCTACGCCTTTAAAGCGATAACTGGTAAATGTGGAAATTTAAATTTGAGTGGGAAATTTTAGTCAAATTTGAAACTTTTTTACAAATAAAAATACCATTAAAACTTTTTTGGTATAAATTTTTTTTTTCAATTTATTTGATTTTATTTGAAAATTATCGTGTTTTTTTGTTTGTTTTTTAATTAAATCATGCACACAAAAATTATTGGTAAAATATAGTTCTTCTTTTAGCGATTTCCATTCCAAGTTGGTTCCTCACCGCCTTAAAGGCATAGAAAACATGAAAACAATTTCATTTACATCACAAAACACTTGATGGGATTTATATAAATAACACTAATTGGTCTCAAAACCCAACAGTAGCTCCATAGCAGTGATCAGAAAATTTTGATTTATGCAACCCGCACAACATTTTTATACTAGTTTTTGCCTGTTAATGACGTCATAAACAGGAATATTCACGCAAATTGCATACTTTACAGTTTTTTCAAGTTTTTTTTTTGTGGGGCTACATTAACATTCTGGTAAAAGATATCATCAGTTTTGTAGATCCCATTTTGTGTTTAGAACATGTTGTTTCAATGTTTTGTATGCCTTTAAATGTTACAAATTTGTATTTCAGTTGCTTCCTCTGACTTATCTAAATACGGCTGCCTGATTGTGTGTGTGATGACGCATACTGACCACAACTTGCTGTTCTTTTCTGACGGAGAATCTTGCAGAGTTTCTCAACTTTGGGATCCATTTCAACATAACGTCTCTCTCAATGACAAACCTAAACTGTTCTTTATAGAGGTAAGTTATATGTAAGGAATAGACCGGAGGAAAACATAAGCATTTTTATCACAAAACACTTGATGGGACTTACAAAAATAACGTTAGTTTGTCTCAAAACAGAACTGTAGCCCGGTAGCAGAGATTATATACACAATTCTATTTATGCAACCCGTGCAACATTTTAATACTAATTTTTGAATGTTTCTGACGTCATAAACATGAATATTTATGTAAATTGCATACAATATAGTATTTTCACGCTCTCTCGTGTGGCTACATTAACATTCTGGTAAAAATTGTCATCAGTTTTTATATAATTTAATAATCATTATATCATTTAATAAATATATCATTTATATCATTTATAAGCATTTAATGGGACTTACATAAATAACTTTAGTTTGTCTTAAAACACAACTGTAGCTTCGTAACTGTGATCAGAAAATTCTATTTATGCAACCCACACAACATTTTCATACTTATTTTTGCATGTTTCTGACGTCATAAACATGAATATTTACCTAAATTGCATACATTATAGTATTTTCACGGGGCTACATTAACATTCTGGTAAAAATTATCATCAGTTTTGAAGATCCCATTTTGTGTTTTTTCATTAAAAAGCACATGTTGTTTTATGTGGTCTATGGCTTTAACAACTAAAGCGATCAAACATCGTAAACAAACAACGTAGTTCATGCATGTTTTTATTTGCACTGAACAATGAGGAAACGTAATAATTTTTGGTACAGTATTTGAGCACATTTTTAAAAACAGTATAATTAGTAGATTCTATATTGAGGTCAAATTTTTAAATTTTTAAATTTTAAATTTTTAAATAAATTTCAGTAATTAATTCAAGGTGTTAAATTTGTGACCCAAGTAGCCTATGTCGATAGTTATTTGTTTGAATTTGCAGCGGAATCTTTTTCTGCAAATTTTGACGCTAGAATTTCTTGAAAACAAGAAGAAAAACAAAACCCGCTACGGTTATCCCGCTATGAGTCTCACACACTAGCAATGCATCACAATATGAACAATATAAAAAATGTTTAATTTAATACAAAAATAATTAACTAAATTAAATTGACTTTTAACATAAATGTAGTTTCATATCCACTGATATAATTTTTTAATATTTTCATAACTTATTAAACATTATGAAAATTTTTAATTTTAATTCACATAATTTTGCTATTTTTTACTCTTTATGTTCCAGGCAAGTGCCAGTAATCTTCAGATGGAAATGAAAGCATTAAAACCTATGAAAAATGCGCTAATCGCATTTGCATGCTTAGGTATGTATTGTATTTTATTTAACTATTACAAAATATTTAAATACATAAACCTCTTCAACTCTTCAGTATTAGTATAGGGTGTATTGACATGACGTCATATTTAATGCGCTTTAAGGCAAGACTGGAGTATTAAATAACATAATTGAACATAGAACTATCTTCGTTTAAATCCCTTGTCAAGTTACTTTTTTATCATTTAGAATACTAAATTGATAATTACCATACCTTATTATCCATGAATTAGACACCAACACGTTGATTTTGTATTTAAATCATTGTTAGTAAATTATTTAGTCAATTGTTAGACTGAAGAGACACATAGAGTCACATTGTTTGTCATAATAAAAATACTATTTTATTTCTGTTGTTACAGAGTACGAATGTCCTCTGCGAAGTACCACAACTGGCTCATATTTCAGCAATCATATAAGTCAAATGTTAGAGACTTGGGAACAATCAGGATCTTCACTTCTTAATTCTCTGATTAAAGTTAATCGTTCAGTAGGAGAAAAAGAAAATAAACTTGCTGGAGGAGAGAGAATCATGAAACAACATCCTTGCTTCATCTCGTTCTTGACAAAAGATGTCATCTACAGGTACCTTAATATTTATGTATCATGCACGTGTTAAAGAAATAGAACAGACAAAAATATAAGCAAGTATATCACGAAACACTTAAAGACATAGAAAACATTGAAATAACATGTTCTAAACACAAAATGTGATCTACAAAACTGATGATATTTTTTTACCAGAATGTTAATGTAGCCCTACGAGAGAGCGTGAAAAAACTGTAAATTATGCAATTTGCGTAAAAATTCATGTTTATGACGTCAGAAACATGCAAAAATTAGTATGAAAATGTTGTGCGGGTTGCGTAAATCGAATTTTCTGATCACTGCTACGGGGCTACTGTGGGTTTTGAGACAAACTAATGTTATTTATGTAAATCCCATCAAGTGTTTTGTGAAATAAATGCTCATGTTTTTCTCCGGTCTATTCCTTTAAATATTTATGTATCATGCACGTGTTATAGAAATAGACCAGACAAAAAAATAAGCAATTATATCACGAAACACTTAAAGGAATAGACCAGAGAAAAACATAAGTATTTATATCACAAAACACTTGATAGCACTTACATAAATGTCTTTAGTTTGTCTCAAAACCCAACTGTAGCTCCGTAGCAGTGATCAGAAATGTCGATTTATGCAACCCGCACAATATTTTCATACTAATTTTTGCATGTTTCTGACCTCATAAACATGAATATTCACATAAAAGGCATACTTTACAATATATTTACACTCTCTTGTGGGGCTACATTAACATTGTAGTGAAAGTTCTTAACAGTTTTTAAGATTTCATTTTAAATTCATTCATTAAAAAGCAAATCGATGCTGTTGAGGCTAGACAACGCTTTAATTTTTAACGTGTTTCCTTACTTTCACGCATCTACGTTTATCACGTTAGCAGGTAAAAACAATTCTACACCTGTTTTCCTATGTAGAAATGTTTCTACCAGTTCTTGCGATAAATGTAGATCATGTTATTATAACTTTTACGATAAACGTAGATATGTGAAAGTAAAGAAAAATGCTAAAAGTAGAAGCTCGGTTTAGACGCAACACCATCCAAATTTTGTTTTATATAATATTTGACTTCAAATTTATATTTGGACTGTTTTGTTAATATCTCAAAAAACAATTCCTTTAACGGTCAAAGTTTCTCTCTAAGCTTTAAATGATCAATAATTACGGAAAATGTGACATGTTATAATCAATATTAAAAAGACGATTAAAGTATTATTTACATGACGCGTAATTTATTTTGACGCGCGTTAACGTGAGTCGCCGCGCATAACAAAGTTAGAACAATGTAAGCGAATGGAGCCGTTCACATGGTTTTTTAAAATTACATGTGAACGTCTACATTTGTTTACATTATTCAAACTGTGTAACGCGCGTTGATGCACGTTGTCGCGCATCAAATTTACGCGTCAAGTGAATAATGCTTAACATATAGGGTGTATGCGGATGAGGTCATATTTAATGCGCTTGGAGGCCATACTGGAGTAGTGAATAACATTGCTCAGCATAGGACAAACTTTGTCTAAGGCAATTTTCTTTGGAAAAAATGTTATTTTTTTTTTGTTATTGTTATTTTTCTCACATACTTGAGATACTAATTCAACATATTTACAACATCAATGCTCTCAAAATTATTGCGTAATGTTTTTAAACTGGCAAAATAAGTTATTTTTCTATGCCAAACATGTTATTGAGTTATCCAACATGGCGTCAACTTGAACATGAATGCATACACCCTATAAGTATTATAATTATTTTAAAATTATAAAATTTATTTACAATAAATAATGTGAATAATATTAATTAAATACGAATTATTAAATATTTTCAACTTTTATCAACTTGGGAATACCAACAGTAAAGGATTATTAAGTTTTATTTTATATATATATATTTTCCATAATATGTATAAATCATAATGCGTCCAAATATAACTTCTGCTTCTACCTTTTACCTTTACTTAAAGTTCACTTGCTTTCATGCAACTACATTAATCAGCACAACAGGTTAATACTAAATAGGAATACATGTGTACAAATATTTTATTCCTGATGTCTAAAAAAATAAAATAGAAATGCTTGTTTTTATAGATTTCACGCAAAACGTAGATGCTTGACATTCAGTTACATAAAGATGCAATTATGTTTATATATATATATATATATATATATATATATATATATATATATATATATATATATATATATATATATATATATATATATATATATATATATATATATATATATCGATCTTGTTGCGAAAAATAGGCCTATCTTGTTTTTTGTCAGTGGAAGCAAAAGGCCTACCTCGAGCGCTATTACCATAACGTTCGGGAACGAGATAGCCCTTTTGCTTCAACTAACAAAATACGAGCTAGATCGCAATAAGATCGATATATATATATATATATATATATATATATGTATATATAAATAACGTAACAAAATATATATAATAACATGTTTCTTATTTCCTAGATTGAAAAATAAGTAAGTATATTAATATTTGTACTTATATTAATGTATTATTAATGTATTATATTAATGTATATTAATGTTAATTATATTTTGGTATATATGAAGTAAGTAAAAAGATGCAAAATATTATAATTTTTTTTTAATTTCTTAATTTTCTTAATTTCTTAAAAAATATATTTTTATAAAATATTTTAAAGTTATTTATAAATTTAAATATATTTTTTTAAACGTTTTCCTTAACATTAATTATATTTTTTGACACTCAGTGCTCCAGAAAAAAACAATGTACCTGTTGGAGCTTCAATTACTGCAGATTGCGTTGCTCTAGATTGTATAGTAGCTGTTGAAGATGATAGTGAACAAATAAAACTACTACCTGTTATCAAGAAACGTACTGTCCTCACAAGAATGAAAACTAGGTACACTTATTTTTTATTGTGTTATGCAATGTAATTAAACTAACTTTTAAAAAAAAACTTGTTAACAATACATTCAATAAAAATAGCATGTGTAAAAAAAGCAACATGGTAGATATCACTTATATATATATATATATATATATATATATATATATATATATATATATATATATATATATATATATATATATATATATATATATATATATATATATATTATATATAAATATGCTAACTTATCAAAGTTTATCAACTACACTTTACAAATTTTGAAGAAAATGATTATCCTACACCTTACAAATTCCAAGTTGACCCATCTAGTTGTCATGTTAAAACGCGTAGAAGTGTCAAACACAGATCTTTCATTTTCATTAATATATATATTATATATATTTGCTGATCATAATAAACTAAATGCACATTTGAAAATTTGATAAACTAAAACTTAAATTATTTAATTAAAAAAAATCCTGAAAAATTCTTTGCAAAAGTTCTAGCAATAAATATTAATTTCAAACAATTGATGAATATTTTTAATATTACTATCTTGTATAATAAGCAATTAGCTATTACTAATTATTTAACAAATTAACATTTTTTTTCTAGGTACATAGAAAGAGAGAGACATATGTTTGGTTTGCTTGAAGAAGCTGAAACAATTGTACAGCGAACATTTAAAGAAATAATAAGAAAAGATGAAAATGAATTTCAAGCTCAACTCAAGTTATATTGCGACAAAAAAAGTGATAACATCAAATTTCTAGCCAAACCTCTACTTCAAGTAATTTTGGAAAATGTAAGTTTTTTTTTCAAAACTCTAAATTTTAAAATAGTTTATACTTAAATATTTTTTTGTGCTTGTTTTTTTTAATACATTCTACATAATTTTTCCCCTCTTAAAAGTAAATTGTAATCCTAATTTAAAAAAAAGAAATAATTATGCACTAATAATATTTTTAAAATTCTTTTCAATACACGTGAAATCGTTAAAAATTTAAAATTATTGGGTTGAGTCAAAAAATTGTTTCTTTCCTTTTCACTAATTAACTTTTTATTAATTTAATCGTTTTTTAAATAAGACTTGTAATTTTCAATATAGTTATAATTAAAGCCACGCTCGAAAAGAAATTTTTTTATAATTTTTACGCTGCTTTTAAAGCTTGCCAGTGTGCTAAGCTAAAACAATATAAATATATGTATTGTTTAACTTTATATTTCTGCTATAAACATATTTATTACTCAATATAGAAATATTTATTTTACTATAAAATATTGTGCTTAAATAAATGTAGCAAAACCATAATGTATTTTTTTTTGTCAAATTAATATACATAAAATATAATGTAAAATTATAAAACTACTAGAAAAATATATTTAAACACTAAGAAGTTGTTTAACAGTTTTGTTAACTTTTTACTTATTTAAATTATACTTTATAAAAATACTATTAGTATTATTATTAGTTATTATTATATTACTAAGTTATTTTAGTTTATACACCTTTTTTGACAAAGAATTAAATAAACTGAATAAAATTTCTGTTTTTAGGATAGTGTTGATATATTAAAGGAACTTCTTACTCACAATCTACCGCAGTGTGAAGTTCTAGATTTTATATCTAAAATCTTGCTTGAGACAACTTGGAAAGAAGAACTTCTAGAAACGACTGTCAATCATTACAAAGAAAAAAATGTAAATATTCTGCAGTTTCACTTAAAAGGTATAGAAAATAAAGATAACACATCAGGATGTCCTATTTTATTCGTTTTAAAGAACAATATCAATGAAAACCAAATAGAAAATCAGAAATTAAAACAAAATATTGATTTGCTGATAAATTTGGGAGCTGATATAAATCAACGATATGAGCAAGGTGAGGAATTAACTCCTGTGCATTATGTGGCTCTAAATGAAATGAAAGATATCACTGTACATTTAATAGAGCAAGGGACAGATATTGATATTAAAATAAATGGAACAACTGCTCGAGAAATAATAGAGAAAAGTCAAACTATGAAAGATATTAAAGTGGAAACAATTAAAGTCTCCAAAATTAGTCCTGAAACATTTCTGTTTAAATTCTTGTATAATAAAAATGAAAAAGATTTCCTAGCTTCAATTAAAAATTTAGAAGAGTCAGTAAGTGTAGACAGCAATGACGGAATGTACACTTTTCTTCAACTTGCTATTAAAAATAATCTTAAAGATGTTACTAAATATCTGCTAAATAAAGGAGCAGATAGAAAATTAATGGCTGGATGTTGTAAAGAACCAATACTTATTGCCTTAGAAGATGAGAAATTAGAAATGTTAGAGCTTCTTGCTCAGGATACATCAAAATTAGACTTGCGCTTCTGTAATAATAATTCAACATTCTTGCATCACCTTGCTTATCATTGTGGTAGAGAAAATGTACAACCTTTAAAAAAGGAGAAACAAAAAATATTGGAAATCCTAGTAGAAACGTCAATCAAACAATGTATTCATCTCTCTGCAATAGATGAAAATGGACAAACTGCTCTTCAGATATGTTCTGAAAAAGACAATATATTACTTAATATATTACTTGATAATGGTGGATTCTTAAACATTGATGAAACTGTTGCAGAAAATCTTAGACCCAATATACTAGCTGAATATTTAGGTTCTAAAATAGAATTAACATCACATGATCTTAATTTAAACTTTCAGTTCCTAAAACCTGTTCCAAATTGTGATAAAGAAAGTGATATTAAAATTGGACCTGAAATGAATCCATTCAATGAACTTAGCAATTATAGAAAATTTAATGAAATTCTAGCAAATTCTCATATTGTTACATTCTTTTTAATGCGAAAATGGAAGCAATTTGCATTTGTATTTATTCTTAATTTAATATTAAGAATACTTTTTGTTATTACTTTTTCAAGTCTTGTGTACCTAAAACTCAACCATTCTAACTTTCACACTGCAATTACCATTTGCCAAGCAATTAATTTTGTATTATTGATATTCGTATTAATTAGAGAAATTGCTCAATTCCAAGTTGCCTCTTGGCATAGCTATATATCAAACTTTGAAAATTATGTAGAAATTTTGTTGATTATATTTGCATTACTGTCTCAAATATCTATCTTTGTCTTACTAGATTATACGGAATATAGAAATTATCAATGGATAACATCATTTGCAATTGCATTAACTTACATAGACCTAACATTATTGGTGGGAAAACATCCATCTGCAGAAATATATGTTAGAATGTTTAAAAAAGTAGCATTTAAAACAATAAAATTGCTAGTTGTTTTTTCATCATTTATTTTAGCTTTTGCATTTGGTTTTTACATAATGTTTGTTCAAAGTAAAACTAATCAAGAGATAGCAGTAAAAGTTCAAAATAACCTTTCTTATCCAACTAATGAAACTTATCAAACTAATCAAACGGAAGAAGTAGAAGAAAGTAGCAAATGTTATAAAGATGAAGATGAACAATTTAAAAACCCTATTTATTCAATTTTCAAAACATTAGTTATGTTGCTTGGAGAATTTAATCTGGAGAATATAAAATTTGAAGAAAGTGTTGTTGCAAGTGGCCTATTTTTTATTGTATTTCTCATCTTAGTGCCTATTGTACTAATGAATGTTCTGAATGCTCTAGCTATAAGTGATACCAAACTTATTATTGATGAGGCTAATGTTAGGTGTTGTTTGTCAAATATCAAACTGTACACAAAGTCAGAAGAGGTATTACTAAAAACATCTTTAATTAAACCAAATGAAAAATGTTACGGTTTAAAAAAATCAGATATTGTTAAATCAAAAAGTAAAATGAATAGATTTATTTATTTTATAAGTAATACTTTCCAAGCTACAAAATCACCAATAGAGGCAAATAATTATCAATCAGTAATTAAAATACCTTCAAAACGTAATACAACGGTTGAAGTATTTAAAAACTTTTACGAACGATGTATTCTGCAGATTAATGAAGTTTCTCTTGCTTATAAAATATCTAGAAAGAATGGAGGTTCAGTTAAAAAGACAAAGAAAAATGAGATTGTCAATATTTTAGATAAACAAACTATAAATGATGAAGTATTAAAATTATGTTGGAATGAAATTCAAAATACAAAAAAGGATATTATGAATTTACACAGTGAATTGAAACAAATTAACAATTCACTTCAAGCAATTTTAAACCGTGAATAATCTTACTAAAACTTCTTATTTATACTTAAAAAAATTAAATTTAAATAATTATATATTGCAGTAGTTAGGTGTGAACCCAAGGACTGTATCAAATAATTGTAGCCATAATACTGATAAAAGAACATAATAATATGTTTATAATAAGTGCCCACACAGCACACAATGAGATGATATACATATACCTTTCATCTACCATATAAAAGATATATGCATATTATTTTCAAACATATAATATATGTATTCATTTGGTATACTGCTATATGTATACTTTACATATGGAGTGAAAATGTATATTATACGTATAGAATTGAAATGCAATATTTTTAAAAATTACATCTCCATATAAACTATTTGTATACATTTACTAAACGTGTACTTCCAAACCTTTAATAGATGTTAATTAAAAGTGCAATGTATTTTAATAACTAAGTATTTGAAACTTAAAAATTAGCTTAATTTTTAATTCAACTTTGAATCAAAATGCTTTTAAATCATAAGCTTACAAAAAAAAACATAAAATGTTATTAGGATTATTAATTAAAAGATTCGAGTAACTGTTGAAAAAATGATAAATAGTAATGTGTATTGTTTTTATAACTGATAGAAGTTATTAGCTGTATGGCTTTGCATCTCAAGAACTCACTACTGTCAGTGTTTCCAAAATGTACAGCTTAAATACCCAACTTGACATGTTATACTGCACGTATGCTGCAGTATGGTAAGTGTTAAACAATAAGTGAGCAGGAGCAAGTAATGAGTGAGTTAAGTACGTATCAGATTTGGAGTTAATACTACAGTAATTAGTATACAATTAATATTCTGATTTTGTCTTAAAAAAGCATTTACCTTCTATACGTATATTATCGGTATGGTTGGTATACATATACTTTTGGTCTTGAGATATACGTATAGTATACGCACGAAGTAGGACGTTTGAATGTTTCTCATACGATAAACATCCCTTCTACATACGGATATTATATAAAACAATTACCTTTCGTATATGTATATAAAAAAAAATTATATGTATGGTATGATATCTTAATTTTTGCTGTGTGGGTGTAAATTTTTTTTGAAATAATAAAAAAAACAGTGTTTATTTTAATTGTAAAAAAAAGCTAGTTAAAAACTATAAAATATATAGAGAAAGTCTTTTATGTAATAGAAGTTGAGAAATGTATATATGTGTATATAATATAAAAAAAATTTGGAATGGGTAAATAAGGTCTTGGTGCTACTTTATATTATTTTCTTATATATTGTTAATAAAATTAGCAAATGTAAATAAATTAAGATAATTATTTTGTATATAAAAAAAATTTAGTGTTGATTTAAATTTATACGAAAATGCTTTCCTAATGTAACTGTAAATTTATCGTTTTCTTGCATATTATTATATTATTCTAATTGTATTTTATTTTATAAATTAAATTTATATTATGTATAATATTTTATGCTAAATTATTGTACATAAAATATACTGTAAAATATAATAATTTTTTTTTCTGTTTAACATTTTCATTATAATAATGAATTATTCTGCATTTATGTAAATATTTTTAGTGATGTACTGAATAGTTTTGCTCTAATAAAATCAATGTCAATAAAACATTTTTTTTAATAATAAAATATATCATCACGTTCTATTCCTTCTTATTTATTTTAATCTTTGCTGTTTGTTAAAGGTTTAAGGTGTTATCTGTCTGTGTGTTTGTGTGTTTTGTTTTTAATTTGACTTATTTAATTTGTGTGCATATTTTAGAATTTAATATATACAGTCTGAAAAGCATGAACAAATAGAGAAAGTGAAATAGAGAGAAAATGTGTGTGTAAGTGTGTGTATGTATTCAAGAAAGAGAATAATATAGGTCTGTTGTTATCAATTGTGACAGTCATATCAGAATAGTAACTTTACCAACAATTTAAAAAAAATTTCAGTCGTAAATACGATTTTAAAAGCAAGTTTTTATTTACTAATTTTTATATTTGTTGGCTCCGTGGAAAACGTATCTATTCATAATCTTTGCATGCCTCAAATTTTGAATATTTGCGCTCTCCGCCTCTCCCAAAATTGAAGCATTTATAATATTGCGCTTGTTAGAGATGCTTTTAAATTATGTATATGCAAAGAACGAATATGTTTCAAATTTGATTTACATGGAAAATACAGATAATTAGCTTTCCGTTGAAATAACGTAATTTTTATTACTTTAAAGTGCAATAATAATAATTAAAGTATTATTGAACATGTAAAAGCACTTTTATCTATAGTAAAGAATAAAAGAAACTTGATGAGATTCCGACGAATAGCAAGAATTTCTATATTTTCAAAAAACATAGGAAAGGTTGTTAAATTGTTTATTAACTTTTAAGGAAAAGTGGAAAGAAATAAAAATACTGAAGTTTTCAACAAAATGTATATTACACCTAATTCTTTACGTAAAATGTAAACCTAAATATTTCTTTAAAAAGAATCAAATGCAACAGTAATAATTAATTATACCATTTAATACTTACAGGAATAATCAGCATCAAATGTGGGCTAAAATATTAAAAAAAAATGATAGTAAAAAAAAAGAGGAGGAAATGTTAACTCTACTAATAAACTATTAATACCTGCATCCAAAAGAATTTTTTTTTTAATTTGCAATTAGAACGATGAACACTTTGTTTATATATATATATATATATATATATATATATATATATATATATATATATATATATATATATATATATATATATATATATATATATATTGATGCTTCCGCGTCAAAAGCGAGCATCTAAACTTTCCAGATTTCCGACAAAACGACTATATACACTTTCCTTGTGGTGCTGTTACTCGACCAGCGGCCATAAGCTTAAAATTGCAGATGCTCGGTGGAGGACAGTGTAGATGGAAATCTACACAATCTATAAGAGTAGTGTTGATGGAAATATGGAAAGTGTAGATGCTTGCTTTTGACGTTAAGGCTACAAAATATATATATATGTATATATATATATATATATATATATATATATATATATATATATATATATATATATATATATATATATATATATATATATATATATATATATATATATATATATATCGATGCTGCCGCGTCAGAAAAAATTATCTGCCCGATTCCACAGACCCCGCGAACAGATTAACTGCGAATTCCATACTTTCCACGAGTGGAGTAACTGCAGATTCCGCCAGCGCGACCCGCAGAGCAAGTGCAAATTTTTTATTGCTGGCGAATAGACTATCTACACTATCCACGGGTTCACTTGCCGTGTTATTGATACTAATTTTCTTTTTCTTTTTGCTATGTTTGACTTTTTAATATTGTATTTAAAATATATAATAATAGATTTTTAAATTTCACAAAATAAAATATTATTTTCTTTGCTTTTGAATCATTTAGTTATTTAAATAATGGCAATATGTAATGAAAAAGTTAATACTCGATAATTAGTATTATTATATTATACTATGTTTATTTTTATTTTATATATTTTTTATGTATTATATTTTTTATTTTATATATTTTTTATTTTTAAATTTTGTTTAATAGATTAGACATTTCCAAAAGTTTTAAAGAATTCCATTTTGAAGGTTCAAAGTCCACATTAGAATAACGTAATTAAATATAGCGTTTATCCTGCCCAATATTATAAACTAAATTCCGATGTTTAAGAGGCCGTTTTACTCTGGAAAATATAAATGTAAACAAACTGTCTAAAAGATCAAAATCTAAGATAAGGCAGGAAACTTAAATGACTGAAATCGAGTGGTCATACGTCATCAGAGTGACCAATAATCACAGGAAACGAATACAATAGATTGGTATGTAAGGCAGTGATAACAGGTTTCAAATCAAGCTCGAGCCTTGCAAAGAACGAAGAGAGTATTTTTTTACATAATATTGAATCTATAGACAGCAAACATTCTTATAATATTATAATATAACGCATTTATTTATTTTTTGTATAATATTGTAAAAGGAAAAAATAAAATCATAGAAATATGCAATTTGCTTCTTCCATGCAAATATGATAATGCATATTACAATAAAAATATATTAACTTTTAAAAGTCTACGTGCAAATGATACAATATAAATAATAAGTAATAATATTATATAGACGAAAACACAAATTTGAAGATGAAAATAAATTGCCGTTGATCTCCAAATCGTGACAGTTCATCAGAAAGGTGTATAATTATATAAATTATTTGCAAGCAATATAATATATTTGCATTAAAATAAAAATAAGTGATATTGTCCAAATATTTTAATTTATTAATAATATATCCATTTTCTTAGTGTGCCGATAATATCAATTTATTTTCTTCCAAATTGTTGTTTTAGTATAATATTGTTCTTTTATAATTTTATTTTTTTATCATTATATATATTGCACGTATATAAATCTAAAAATATCGTGTGTATTTTTTTAAGCTTTTTTTTCCCCTTCTTTTTTTCAAAAATTGTTTTATTTAATTATAATATGATAGTTCAATATTAATTAATAAGCCTGTAGTTACTACAATCTTAATCCTTTTGATCAAAATTTTTTTTCTTACTTCTCTTCTTCATTTTTTTTTTCTTCTAATTATGGGGTAAATAACTTTAAATATATTTTCTTTAAGATGAAAGCAATGCTTGACCTGCGATGACCATAACTAAATCGCAATCATGACATTTTTAATAATTTTATAAGGTCCCAACATTATACAGATTATTGAATGTTAGCTTGATTATGTCTAGCCAGCAACTCGCATAGTCATTTTTTTTCTCATTCACCTATAAACTACTCTGATATTTGACGAGATAATATTTTACATAACATCCGCTGTTTTGGGAGTTTACTAAGCTGACCTTCGTACACTTTCTTAGCAATAATAAAAGTATATATCGTGATGATAGAAAATATTGAAAAATACTCGACTAAAAGCCAAATAGAACATACTTCTATAAGTGTCCACAGTGGCGCATTTCCCTAGTACAATAAATATAACATCGTAATTCCAATTTATTTAATTAATTAAGCATCGGATATAAATTATATTTAAACCATTGAAAAGCTATTAAAAAAACGAAGGCATTCAAAGAGCGCTTTTTTTATAAACCCAATAGCAACTTTTTAATTGGTTAAAAACAGAACAAAAAAAGATATCGAAAATCGGCTCAGTGAAGGTCTAGATAATATATTTGTAATAATGTGTTAAAAATTTGGCATCTCTAGGTGTATTAGTTGCGGAGAAATCTTGGAAGTACGATTACATTGATTTGAATGGGCAGCAAGCAGGCAGCGTATAGAGAGTAAAACGGCCTCTTAACCAAGAGAGCTCAGTTTTCATTCAGTCTGTGTTGTGAGTAGTATGCAGTTTACTGCTAATTTTTTTTATTGGCTGCTGATATTGATGTATAGGAAGAAAAGTTCTAATTTTATTAAATTTTTACGTCGTGAAGTGAATTATAATTTCATAAAGTAGTTTTTTTTTCTCAAAAGCAGTTTGTTCTCTCTTTCATTTTTAAGTTAAAAATAATCATAATTTGTATTTCGCCTTTAAAATTATGAAGTAAAAAATACAGTAGTATTAGAAAAAAAAAAGTTTTACAAGAAAATATCATTAAAAAAAGTTTTATGAATGTTAATTTAGAATATTACATACAGCTAAATAATTGACAAAATAGAGCATTTTAAATAAAAAAAAATGGTAACTATTAAAAAAATTGGGTAAAGAAAAGTATATTTATATTGTTAGTTTTTTTTTTCATCCTATAGGACTAATATTTTTTTAAGGTAGTAATTTTAATAATTAAATAATAAATCAATGCTAAGAAATTAAAAATAATAAAAATAAAATTAAGTGTAGCAATGCAGATAGTCTACTTGCTAAATGCACATAATCTCTTGCAGAGCAATAAAAAATTTGCACTTGCTCTGCGGGTCGCGCTGGCGGAATCTGCAGTTACTCCACTCGTGGAAAGTATGGAAATCGCAGTTTATCTGTTCGCGGGGTCTGTGGAATCAGCAGATAATCTTTTTTGACGCGCAAGCATCGATATATATATATATATATATATATATATATATATATATATATATATATATATATATATATATATATATATATATATATATATATATGTGTGTGTGTGTGTGTTAGCATCAAAACCCGAAATTGACCCAAACTAGGTATTTTTGCTCATTTCGGCTTTTGGTTCGTTGCTTTGTGCCAAAACCCGAAATGCAAGTTTATTTCGGCTTTTGGTCACGAAATTTTGATCCATACTAGTTTTGAGCATTTCGCAAAAAGCAAAACCCGGTTTAAACATTAATATCTAGTTTTGGTCTTTGAATTTTGACCAGAACTAGTTGTGGAAAATAGAAAAATCAAAACCCGAAAAATGAACATTTCTCAACTCAATTATTTTATATAAGAATAAGTGTGTGTGAGAGAGAGAGAGAGAGATAACCCGACGCGTTAAATAAAAAAGTAAAAATATTTATTTTAATTTACAATAAAAGTGATATATTATGTTATGACTTATGACTAATTTCCCTTATATTGGTTGAAAGTTCAAGTCCACCTTCCATCGTACTTTATCCAGTGATAACAATTTATTTTATAAGATTTCTTGTGAGTATATTCAGTTGACTGTTTGTCTCTGTACTGAAAACATTGTTTATAGTTTCATATAATATTTGTTAAAAACAGGATAAGAAAGTGCTAGAATTTAAAAAGTTCACAACTTACGTATATTATTGGTGCGCAAATTATAAGTGATAATGGTTAGTGGTTTTATATATAGCTCTTAATTTACATTTAATCGTAAGTAGCCCCTTAAAATAATAATAATATACTCTATTACTACTATTACTGAATGAACCACTTGCAATAAAATGTTTGTAATTGTTGCAACAAGGGAACATTATTTTTTATTTTTTGTAAGAAATGTAATAAGAAATTTTCAAATTATTTTAAAAAGTTCGCTCATTGCAAGTGGTCCATTGCTAGGTCAAACAGTAAGTTTATTTTTCGTATTGTCTCAATTAATATTCCGTATCTATAGATATAAGATTTAGATATTTTGATCAGCGCATTCTAATCAAATTAATCTTTCAGATCATATATTTTGCATTTCAAGTAAAATAATAAAATAATATTGTTTAAACGCCTAAATTATAATACCAAAACATCATGCATTTATAATATAATTATAGTCTTTTATCGTTGCATAAAATTCTGAGTTGAGAAATGTTCATTTTTCGGGTTTTGATTTTTCTATTTAACCACAACTAGTTCTGGACAAAATTCAAAGACCAAAACTAGTATGGATCGAAATTTCGTGACCAAAAGCCGAAATAAACTTGCATTTCGGGTTTTGGCAAAAAGCGACGAACCAAAAGCCGAAATGAGCAAAAATACCTAGTTTGGGTCAATTTCGGGTTTTGATGTATATATATATATATATATATATATATATATATATATATATATATATATATATATATATATATATATATATATATATATATATATATATATATATATATTTATATATATTTATATATATATATATATATATATATGATATGATATCAATATATGATATATATATATATATATATATCGATGCTTCCGCCGCAAAAATGAGTATATGCACTATGCACTTTCCATCAGCGCGGCAAGTTTAGGATCTGCACTTTCCACGCAGCACGGTGCGTGGTCTAGCGGCCATTTACTTAACATTACAGATGATCCATGGTGGAAAGTGCAAATACTCTTTTTTGACGCGGAAGCATCAATATATCGTTCCTGGGATTGACTTAAAGCCTTACAGGATCTCTTTATTATTATGTTTGTAGCTTTCTTCTAGCAACCACCCCATTGCACTCGCTGGTGGGACATTGTCACAAAAAAATTCATTGATTGTCAAATTTTGTTTTCTACAACTCAATTTAATATAGTATTTTTTGTTTAAAATTTGTACGTGCAACTAATTAAAACGTCCCGCGACGTCGTGTTTTTATGATATTTTTTTCAACTTTTGAGCCACGTGTTAACTTTGAGCCTCTGCATCTTTGTTATTATTAAAGATAGATCTGAACATATTGCAAGTAAAAATATCTTCAGATTGTCTATTTTTTGGTAGTGCCAAAAAAAGTTTGCAATGTACACTGGTTGACCTAAAAAAGTGACGTTTGCAAATGTTCTTAAAACGCCGTAACTTTAAAATTAAGAAGTGAGATTTTTTTAACAGCGCTAGTGTAAAATACATCCTATGTACTACGGGTAATTTTGTCACTGTTATTGTATATCTCGAATTTTAATGATAGTGTTTTAAAATTGTTCAATTTTGCGATTAAAATGTAATCGATGCGTTACTGAGTCGATAAAGTAGGCGATAGGAGTGGAAATAAAATAGTATGTATAGGAGTATAGGTAATATTATAAACTCTACCTGGCTGCTGCTCGCTCGTTGCTACTCTCTTTATAGTATAGACAATTTTTTTTTCTGACAGCTTGATCAGCGCATGCATTGCCCGATATTATGTATGCTGCTTGCTTTTAAAACAATTATATAATAGACTTTTAATTTAGTGTTAATAAGAAATGTATACAATTTAATAATTTTTACTATTAAAATATATTTAATTAAATTGTTAAGGGATAATTTTTTTTTTAAACTTTGTATTATAAAATAAAATTAACATTCAAATCAGCAGCTTGAATTTGATTTGTAATTATACCAAAAAAAGTATGTGTTTTAAAGAGATTGTAAATTATTTTTACGAAGGAAAGTTTATTAAAAAAAAAACTGCAATATTTTTAAATCTTTTTTTTTTTTACTTTGAAATGAGTTGATTTCATTTCTGTTATTTTTATGATTTATTTTTTGGTATTAGTAGTTTAAGTTCAATTTTCACACGTTTACTGTTACAGACAAATTAATTAAACGTCAATGGTACAAATAATACAAGTATTGAAATTACATGAGAAATGGTTGAGTTAAAAAAAATGTATGTGTCAGAATTGTCCTTCTTCTGTCCCCCCCCCCCCCCCTTTAAGAATTTTTCCTTTTTTTTTTTTTTTTTTTTTTTTTTTTTTTTCATTTTAATAAACATTGTAGCTGGTTAAGAACAATGCACGTGTCTTAGCAGCACCAAAAATCATACTTAAATTTTCTGCTACGGCACGGCATAATTGCCACACTTAACAAACATCATATAAAATTTATTTACGATTGTTATCATATATTTTAATTTTTTTTTTAAATCGAAACCAAAACCGCATTCCTTATAACTTTATATTTTTCAACAACTTGAAAAAAAAAGTATAAACAAGTGTCAGAGAAAAACTATGTTAGTGATGACTGATGACGATATTTTTCTTTTGCATTCTGCTTCCTATTTTGTTCTTCTATCCTCCACGCACTCACGCCTTTTCTTTTTCTCTCATTTGTTATTGGCTATCGACTATTCAAGGTCAAAGTCACCTGCATGCTTTTTCCAAATGTTGTGCTTTCTTCTCTACTGCACAATAATGTAGAGTACATGAGAGTGACGTTTAAACCAGTACGTAAAATATTTTCATACAAAACATCAAGTACCTTGTTGGATGAAAACAAAGAATTCTTCTTATTTCGATTACTAATTACTAAAGGCAGAAGAAAGACAATTCTGACGCATAGTTATTATTATTATTTTTTTTCATACTCAACCATTTCTCATGTAATTTCAATACTTGAAATATTTGTACCATTGACGTTTAATTTGTCTAACAGTAAACGTGTGAAAATTGAACTTAAACTACTAATACCAAAAAATAAATCATAAAAATAACAGAAATGAAATCAACTCATTTCAAAGTAAAAAAAAAAAAAAATTTAAAAATATTGCAGTTTTTTTTTAATAAACTTTCCTTCGTAAAAATAATTTACAATCTCTTTAAAACACATACTTTTTTTGGTATAATTACAAATCAAATTCAAGCTGCTGATTTGAATGTTAATTTTATTTTATAATACAAAGTTTAAAAAAAAAATTATCCCTTAACAATTTAATTAAATATATTTTAATAGTAAAAATTATTAAATTGTATACATTTCTTATTAACACTAAATTAAAAGTCTATTATATAATTGTTTTAAAAGCAAGCAGCATACATAATATCGGGCAATGCATGCGCTGATCAAGCTGTCAGAAAAAAAAATTGTCTATACTATAAAGAGAGTAGCAACGAGCGAGCAGCAGCCAGGTAGAGTTTATAATATTACCTATACTCCTATACATACTATTTTATTTCCCCTCCTATCGCCTACTTTATCGACTCAGTAACGCATCGATTACATTTTAATCGCAAAATTGAACAATTTTAAAACACTATCATTAAAATTCGAGATATACAATAACAGTGACAAAATTACCCGTAGTACATAGGATGTATTTTACACTAGCGCTGTTAAAAAAATCTCACTTCTTAATTTTAAAGTTACGGCGTTTTAAGAACATTTGCAAACGTCACTTTTTTAGGTCAACCAGTGTACATTGCAAACTTTTTTTGGCACTACCAAAAAATAGACAATCTGAAGATATTTTTACTCGCAATATGTTCAGATCTATCTTTAATAATAACAAAGATGCAGAGGCTCAAAGTTAACACATGGCTCAAAAGTTGAAAAAAATATCATAAAAACACGACGTCGCGGGACGTTTTAATTAGTTGCACGTACAAATTTTAAACAAAAAATACTATATTAAATTGAGTTGTAGAAAACAAAATTTGACAATCAATGAATTTTTTTGTGACAATGTCCCACCAGCGAGTGCAATGGGGTGGTTGCTAGAAGAAAGCTACAAACATAATAATAAAGAGATCCTGTAAGGCTTAAAGTCAATCCCAGGAACGATATATATATATATATATATATATATATATATATATATATATATATATATATATATATATATATATATATATATATATATATATATATATATATATATATATATATATATATATATATATATATATATTTATATATATATATATATATATATATATATATATATATATATATATATATATTTATATATATATATATATATTTAATCTTACTGTTAGAAACCCTACCCACTTTAAAATGCTTAAAATTATATCTGAAAATACTAAATTTAAGGGCGTTATTTGGATGGCGTTCTCGTATTTTTTTCTTGTCGTATATATATTTTTTTCAATATTTTTCATTAGATGATCTGATTTCTACTGAAATGTATAATTAGACTAAAGTACAATTTTATGCAAAATTGGAAGATAAAAAAAATATAAATATTAAAAATTAACCATCCTCATGTTGATTGTCAAATTGTTTTTTTATGAGTAATTCCCTGCATACTTTTACATTAAACAAAAGATACGCGATACTTTGACAATTGTTTTATGTTTAACCATACCTGTAGTTTCTATGTATATACTATCTATGTTTATAGTTAAATACTAACATACCATCTTAATTACGTCAAATTATATTAAGTGTTTATCATGATTTCGTCAAACGTTCCATAGGGTTTGCTTTGTCAGATGGGACGTTTTGCAATCTAGTAATATATTTTTACATAAACAATGAAGAATACTTATGATTTTTGGGACATTTTATGTATTAGCATTTTAATAAAAAGAGTTAAACAATAGTAAACTATATTAAAGTCGATAAAATTTTGTGGAATTTTTAAACTTTGAGCGTTAAAATTTACAGTAAACGATCAAATACCACTGCAAATTCAAACAAACGAGTGACGGAAAATGATATCAAAAGGCTTTTTAGGGGCATGATCGTCATTTTTTTATTAATAAATTAATTACTGAAATATAATCAAGGTAAATATTGATGTTAATTGAATCTACTATTTATACTCTTTCTGAATATGTGATCAATTACTGTCCTAAAAATCATTAGCTCTCCTCATATGCGCGATAAAGAATATTATATATTTTAAAACCATGTTTATGAGTTCATTGCCCTATACTAAATTCCCGAGATTGTAACAATGTGGGCGATAAGTCAACTTTTTAAACAATTGCCCAAAATTTCATACCTGTTTGCATTAAATTATACAAATAATCAGGTTCGGCCTGGCTCGAAAAGGCCCACTCAGGAAGACACCAAAGAGGGCCCACTGGGGGGGCCTGGGAGGGCGTAGCCCCCCCAGCACAAAGGGGGTTCGGGGGGCGAAGCCCCCCGGAAATTTATAAGACACGCCCCTTTTTTGAGGAAAAAATCGCTTAAAAAGGGTGCTTTTATTATTTCTTTGTTTTGCAAGAAGAACATTTTTTTTTTTCATTTTTTTCGATAAAGAAATAAGTTAAATAACAATTTTGCATAAGTTAATATACGATGAAAGAGTAAAAAATGAACAAAAAATATAAAAGAATGAAATATTATCTATTAATTTAGTGAACGTCATATATATTTTACTTAAATTTACATAAAATTGTAACGTAATATTTTATTTAATTAATCAACATAAATTCAAATGTGTGCAACTTTTATTTTTGAAATAATTATAATTATCACATGCAAAACTTATAGCGAAGATATTTTATGATACTTTGAAATTTGTTTGGATCCATGCAGCTTAATCTTTAAATATAAATTATAATTTTATTTATTTATTTTTAAATTATAGCCAGCATCAATAAGGAATTCGAATCTAAAAAAAAAAAAAAAAAAAAAATCATATTCTAAAAGAGAACATTGTCCCCAATTTTAGAAAATTGAAAAACGACGTTATGTTGATAACTTTTATATGTCTGATGGGCATAGGAAAAAGCTGGTAATCACTGTGAGGTCATTTTGCGGCTTTTAAAAATTAATTAAAAATACTAAATGAACTAAAAATTAAAATTTTGACATATTTATCGATTAAGGACAATATTTCCTCTTTTATATAGAATGTTTTTATTTAAACTACCCCTTAAAATTTCTTTGGTATTCCTCTTTATTCTGTAATATATATATAGGTAACAGCTTAATATTTTTTTTCTTCCACTATAATCTCTCTCTGTCTCTCTATTTTTTCCTTTGTTTTTTTTTTGCGTCACGATCGTTAATATTTTTTAGTATATGAATTAAATTTTTCAGTCAAATTTGCATTATTATACATTTTAATCTCTCGCACATAAAAAAAAATATCTTAAAGTTTGAATACTGGAAAATAAATTAACCTAGGTTTCTAGAGAGGTTAAGCAATGAAATAGTTCTTGGGCAATGAAATAAGTAAATATAGTAAATAATATATAAATCGAAATTACACCATTCACGTATTATTGATGAGCGCTTTTAATTTTAAGATGTGAAACAAATAATAAGTATGTGTGTAATTTAATTTGATGAAATTTTTAAATGTTTTTTCGAAAAAAAAAATTTTAACTTTCTTCTTCTTCTTCTCCTTTTTTTTTTTTTTTTTTTTTCATTTTTCATTTTTGTTTATTAGACAGCAAAGGGCCCCCAGACCAGGGGGGCCCGGTCAGGAATTCCTGACCAACTTAAATGACCAGTCCAACCCTGCAAATAATCGATTGTTCAATTTTTAAATAACCTTGAAGCATTCTAAAACTCTCCGTACTGTGAAAACGAGCCCTTGTTGACAAAGTTTCAACTTTCACTACAAATCAATGTGTATAAGTGGCATTGCGATCTAGTAGAAAGTTTAAAATTTACACACAGATCACAGCGTCACGTTTATGTAAGTTTATATTCTAGCATTGGTGCGGTGAAAATTTTAATTCCAACCATTAGGGATCGGTTTATCAAAAAGAGTTTCCAATCCTGTTTCTATATCGATGGTAAAAACTATATTATGTAGTATGTTAAAAAGTCGATGTAAATAGTTTCTTTGCACTTATTATTGACACAGTTGATTAGTGCTAATGATTGAATCTATTGTAAAACCTCGTTAGAGTACGCTTGCGCTGTTGCAAACCTCAAACTTGACTGTTAAAATAAAAGAAAACAGATTTTAAAAATTTATAGAATTAGTTTTATTTTTTTGTTCTGTTCTTTTTCTAAAGTTATTTACACAACCCAACCAAGAGGCCGTATCGCCTGGTTTACATACAAGTTTGTTTTACAAACCACAAACAATTCTTGAGCCAGGTTCAAAATATTTTCTTTGTTAAGAACATCTGATAATGACGTCATTACCTGTTTACTACGTTTATTATATAGTTGATCATTGTTAATAATGATCTTTAGACCTGTTAACAATGAACCAAGCTTCAATCACAAAATTCTCATGCTCAACATGTAATTTTAAAAGCAAGATCAACCAGTGAATGTGTATTTTTTTTTCGGAGGGGGGAGGGAATTGGAAGAAACAAAAAACAAAAAAATTAAAAAACAATTAAAAATATAAATAAAAAATTAAGGTAGGTTTAAGCGAAGAATAAATGACATGTTTTCTTGTTTATCAACAATGCAAAGTAAAATAATACTTTTGTTCAAAATGAGCATGAAATATCATTTTAAATTAAATAATAATATACTAATAATAATAAAAAAAACTTTTTTAACTGACAAGCTGAAACTAACTTATAGCTAAAGAGGAAGGTCTTGGGTAGTTTTTGTGAAAAAAATAAAAAAAAGTTCAAGCTATCCTCATTTTGTTAAATAACTTCAAAAATTGCAATTTTTAAGATTAAAAATGCTTATTTTTGAATTTCCCGCCTTCTTTTTCACATAGAGCTAAAAATGTGCAATAATTATTTTTGAGTAGCGTGTAATTTCTTGTACTTGTAACAAAAAAACATTGTACTAAATTCGTATTGGTTTAGGAGCAGAGTCTAACTTTACATGTCAATAAACGGCAATTTACTGCAAAAATGATCAATTTTTTAAACTGAAGTCGATTATTGAACAATTAATTTTTCTCTCCTGAAGCAGTCATGGGAAATTCTAAAGATAATTAAAAAATTACACCAGCCTGATAAAATACTTTTCTGTGTTTTTTTTATATTTAATTCATTTTACCCATTTTTCAGTTTAAACTTCACGCTCTAAAAAATTTCGAGTTTTGATTATGATGATGGTAAAACTCATACCTTATCATTTTTAAACAACCGCTGACAGCATATATAATTATTTCAAGAAAATTAATGTCACCCATGTTATTTTGGAGTTTTTGACGAAAACGGACCCTTTTATGTATATATATATATATATATATATATATATATATATATATATATATATATATATATATATATATATATATATATACATATATATATATGTATATATATATATATATATATATATATATATATATATATATATATATATATATATATATATATATATATATATATATATATATATATATATACATATATATATATATATATATATATATATATATATATATATATATTATATATATATTCAATAAAGTACTAAATAACATTGGCCGGTATAGGAAAATGTCATGTTTTGTCAGTTAAAAAATACTAAAACATTTTTGAGTACATTGATGTTTCTCACAAATTGAATTAGTACCTCAAGTATGCATATTGTAATGCAATGTTATATGTTTAAATACTTTGATACATTTTTACAAGAAATTTCTTCAACAACGTAAAAAAGTTTGGAATAGTTAAAAAATAGTCAATTTTTGTGTTAAACTATATAGCAATAGTTGACCAAAAGGCAATAGTCGAAAATTATTTTTGCTCTCACTCTTCTATGTATGCATATATATATATATATATATATATATATATATATATATATATATATATATATATATATATATATATATATATATATATATATATATATATATATATATATATATATATATCAATCTTGTGGCGATAAAAGGACCCATCTTGTATTTTGTCAGGGGAAGCAAAAGGCCTATCTCGTTTGCGAATGTTATGTAGATGGACATCGAGATAGATCTGTGTCTTCCACTGACAAAAATCGACATAGGCCTTTTGCTTCACCTGACAAAATACGAAAGAGACATTTTTTCGCAACAAGATATATATATATATATATATATATATATATATATATATATATATATATATTTATATATATATATATATATATATATATATATATATATATATATATATATATATATATATATATACATACATACATACATACATACATACATACATACATACATACATACATACATACATACATACATACATACATACATACATACATACATACATACAACATACATACATACATACCAGGGGTGTAGTGGAGGCAGGGCGCGCCAGGGCGCCGCCCTGGCTCGTGAGATTTTGGTGGCATAGCGCCCTGCTTCGTAAATTATGAAAAAGGCGCACTGAGGCGCTTTCCTCACAGCATAAAGCTTTACCATCAGTATAAAATAATACTAAGAAAAAAATAAAAAAATAAAAAATGAAAAATAAAAAAATAAAAAAATATTTTTTTATTTAATCCGACAGGTAATACAAAGTTAACATGAAATAAAATTTAATGATGCGACTATAATTGTATATACCTATGTCACTATGTGTATGTTTTGTGCAGAAAGAAGAAAATTCTGAATACCTTGTAATACCTTCATTTGAAAGCAAGTTAAAAATAGCATTGAACATGTTCGAACATGACGATGGCCACCATAACTATAGAATCCTAAAACACAATGCGTTTGCACTTTGCTCTTAACATAACTTCCGGGCAAACAAAAAAAGTGCAAAATTTAATCCCTTAAATATTTCCTTTTTCTTTTTATTTAGAAAAGTACATGTCTATCATTTGAATTGACAGGCCATGAAAGTTTTGCCCTTATTGGTGACAAATTTTAAAGCTTCAATTTGCTCTCTCTCTTTCTCTCTCTCTCTCTCTCTCAAAAATTTTGCTTTAAAAAAATAAATACAATAATAATTCCCCCCCCCCCTCAAAGTAAAGACAAATTTGAGGGAGGAAAAAGTGAAGGGGGTAATTTTTTGCCATAGTATTGAGCCCCAAAAATCAAGTGGTTTCTCAGAAACTGTACGATTTTCCAATTGACCACTACCTAGTCATATTAGTCATAAAAAGACTTTAATTTGTGTAAGTGATGTAAAACAGTGTTAGCAGTGTTATTTGTGTATTTGCAATCATTATATATTAAAGTGAGTTTTTTTTTAATATTAAAAAAGTTACAGACTTTTTTTTTATTATTATTTTAATTTATTTTGAAATGAAGCGGAATCAAAGTCCTCAATGTACTTTGTTTAAGTTCTTTTCTAAAAAGTTAAAAAAACAGTGATCCTGTCAATGATGAGTTGAACACTCCGCTGGTAAGTAAAATAACATTTATTTAACAAAAAGAGACCACATTATTTCATTTTTTTTACAAGAAACATAAAATTTACGTTATTTCCAACCTCTTTTTGAAATAAGAATTTTTTAAAATAGTCCCACAAATTTATAATTTTTACCCGCTAACGTTAATACCAAAATAATTAATTGTTAGGCATTAAGCACGTCTGCTGATACCGAAAAGGGGTTAAACACTGCTCTACAGAACAATAACGCTAGCTGATGCTCCGAGAGCAGATTCAGTCCCGTCGTCTCCTTCGATTATTGTTCCTAGTTCTACAGCGATTGTCGATGAGATTACGGTAAATTAAAACTTTTTTTGATATTTATAATTTATAAAATATAAAACGTCAAAAAAAAAAAAAAAAAAAAAAACAATTGCGGTAATTGTAAAACAAGAAAATATGAAAATTGATGAATTTTAATTATTTTAATTTATAGCTAAAACAGTTATGCAAGATTTAATTAAAAGTATACAATTTTACCAGAATTATCTTTAAAAAAATTTTATTCTTATAGCATTTTAAATTCCAACTTTTTTTTTTTTGATAGGCCACTTCTTCAACCTCTGCTGTTATTGAGAATATTACATCAGCAAACACTGTACCGCCTACGGAGAGGCCGGAAATATACACCTATGAAATGTGGCAAAAACGAACAAATGATTATAAGTGGCTTGATTGTAAAGATGGTTATTTGGGTTGTAAATATTGTTCAAAAATCCAAACTATGAGTGTTTATAAAGAAAAAAAATTGTAGAACTTCTATTAATTGGGTTAATTATTTAGTTAAACCAAGTCCTTCCAAGGATCGAAAAGCCACACTAAAATTGTATAGAAATAAAATTTTGGCGCATGCAAGGTCGGAGTGTCATGTAATTGTTGCAAACATTTTAAAAGAAGCGTCTGACGAAAATGCTATTGTTAAAGCCATTGAAAAATCGAGCTCACATGCAGAACTTGTTACAATGCGTGTTTTTCGAACCGCATATTATGTTGCGAAAAATAATAGGCCATACTCGGATTACGATGTTTTAATTAGTTTGCAACAATCAAATGATTGTTCTCTTGGAATTACTTTGCATTCTCGTTATTCTGCAACAAATATAATAGCTCATGTATCTAAGGAAATGAGAAAAAAAATTGTTAATAATATATTAAAATCTAATTCAAAAATTGTAGTGCTAATTGATGAGTCTACTACTCTTGGGCAAAAATCATGTCTTATTATGTACCTAAAAACTGTAATTCATGGGGGGGATCCTATATCATTGTTGTAAGGAATTGTGAATCTTGTGTCTCAGAGTGCAGATAACATAGTAATTGCCATAGAAAATTTATTATTTGCTACTGGATTTACAAATTCTTGGCTTCTTATACATTGGGTTGGTTTCGTAAGTGATGGTGCAAGTGTGTTAGTAGGTAAAAAAATGGAGTTGCAAAAAAATTATGTGAAAAATATCCTATTTTATTTACAATTCATTGCATGAATCATAGACTTGAGTTAGCCGTTGGGGATGTAATTAAATTGGTGAATGGAATTGATCAATTCAAAAAATTTATAACCTCGTTGCATACAGTTTATAGCATGTCCCCTAAAAATTGGGCAGAGCTGAAAGAAGTTAGCATGGAATTGGAACAGCAAGTATATAAAATTGGTAAAATGTTAGATATACGTTGGGTATCTAGTAGTCTGCGAACGGTGCAAGCAATTTGGAAATCATACGTTGCACTATTTAATCACTTAAATAAGGCAGCATCTGATGCAACTCGCTCACCTGATGTTAAATTAAAATTTAGAGCATTAGCTAATAAGTTAAAAACTGCAGAACTCTTACAAAATTTAGCTCTTATGTATGATGCCTTACAAGAACTAAGTACTCTGTCGTTGGAGTTGCAGAGACAAGATTTTAATCTTGTCTCTGCGAAGGTATCAATTGAACGTACAGTTAGACTACTAGATTCATTAAAAAACAAACCTGGTCAGCACGCTACAATTGCTCAAAATGCATGTGATTTGAAAGAATTTCAAGGTGTTGCATTAATTTCTAATAATAAAATTTCGGTTATTAAGAGCACGCAATTTTACCAGAGCTTGGTGGACAATATATCTCAAAGATTATTTGATGAAACACCCGATGTTACTCAAATAATTGAAGATTCAAAAATTTTGTCACCAACAAATTGGCCTGAATGTATTGATATTCGTTATGGAGAGGAAGAAATTGTAAGATTATGTAAGCGGTTTAACATTGAAAACCGTTCATGCATTGAGGGTATGAGGCTTTATGTGGAAAATAAAAAAGTAGTGCCTAAACAATTAAAACCTCTAAAAGATTGCGTTGAAAGTTTAGCATGTGGTACTGGTGACTGCGAGCGTGGTTTTAGTCAAATGAATTTAATTGTAACAGAGCGAAGAACTAGATTGTCTACTCCTCATGTCCAAGATTTAATGTTTATCAATATCAATGGTCCTCCACTAGAGTCATTTAACCCTCTTGATTATGTGCGCTCTTGGTGTCTCTCTCACAAGGACGCATCTGATAACCAGACTAGAAAAAAAAATTTATCCGATGATAATAAAAATAACAATCATGTTAAAATTAGCATGTGGGATTTATTGAATAAATGTAAATGAAATTTTTAATTTTCTTATATTATGTAACACAAGCCATATTTTCAACTAAATTATGGTGTCAACAATTTTGTTTCTTTGTTATAAAAAGAATGAAATTTTTTAATATATTTGTACCATTTTGTATTATTTTACTTCTTTAGTGATATTGAAATTAAGATATACTGACGTGAGTCTATTATACATCATATTATCATATTTATAAAAAAAAAAAAAAAATTACGCACATCTTTACTTAATTTAATTATTTGTATTATATAAGCTGTAAAAATGTTAGTTATAGTTATGTAATCAATATTAATGTAGCTTTTTTTTTTAATAAAATACAAATGTCAATCTAATAATGAATTTTGTAATTGTCTTATTTTACGATAACTTTATCCAAGATATTTCAGGTTTATATAGCTATATTATATTCAACACAAAATTATTTTCAAATTGCTACAATTGCGACGATTTTAATTCATTTTTAATAAAATTTTAATCCCAAATGACATTTAATTTGTTTTGTTTTTTCGTAAAAAAGGGGCGTGGCACTGAAAATTTTCGCGCCTGCGGCGGGCATGAGGGGGCCTTCGGCCCCTACACTGTGAAACATTGTAAAATGTAGCGCCCTGTTTCGTGAAAATTTAGGACTACAACACTGATACATACATACATACATACATACATACATACATACATACATACATACATACATACATACATACATACATACATACATACATACATACATACATACATACATACATACATACATACATACATACATACATACATACATACATACATACATACATACATACATACATACATACATACATACATAAACATATAAGAATACAATTAACTGACAGTTCAGTTGTATATAGTATTATTACAAAATTATTTTTTATCATGGAAGCAAACCACATCCTAAACTGTTTATACAAAGCTACTTGTTTACACACCGCCCTTTGTTTTGAAGTCAAGAAACCATATCCTATGTGTTCTAAATATTGATACTGGCGCAAAGATAAAAATATTCTGTGAAATATTGCTCATTTGAATATTAAAACTAAATAGTATTATTGTAGAATTAGTTGCCAATTGTTATAGGAATTTTTTTTAGTAAAAAATAAATTTTTTATTTTGAAGTCATATATATATATATATATATATATATATATGGACGACATTGTGCTTAGGATTGTTAAATCTTTGGACGCTTACAACAAATTTATTAACTTTTTTTATTATTATTTTTAATAAGGCTAACTTATATATATAATAATATTATCGGATGTTATGGCCGTTGATAACTGTTTTTATAGGAATATTGTGAGTAAATATTTTTATTATATATTTAAATGCATGTCTTATTTATAAAAGACGCTAAACTACGTAAAACAATTGATATTTACTCGAGTAGAGTATAATAAAAGGAGTAATTTATAAGCGGTTTGAATCAAAGACGCCTTACAACAAAAATAAATTTCAATAATAGATTCAGTCTTAGAAAATTACCTGACGGAATGTATTAAAATACAGCGCGCCTGTAAAGTATGACATTATTTGCAGTAAAGTTATAAACGTGAACCATTAATATTTGCATATTTTGAAAGATGAGACTCTTATAAAATAAAATAAATAAGAAGTTTTACACTTTTCACTATGTTTTTTTTCAAATTATTACCTACTTTAAAATATAATTGTGTAGTAAATTTTGCGCGAAATATGAAAAAAAAAAAAAATACTAAACAGTATCATGTAGAGTCGCTATACTATTTTTTTCTTTAAAATGATTTTTCCTATATAAACTTATTTTTTTACATGGACAACAAATCAATATTTAATATATTACTTAAAACAACTGTTTAAAAAAGAAAAAATGTCAAGCTATACAGTTGATTTTCTTTTTGATTTTTGAGTAATTTTGCAGTAATACTTCACGTAATTTGAGATAAATAATTGAGATGGCATTTATATACTTAAATGTAATTTAAAAGTCTAAAATAATTAAAAAGATACTTTGCGCTATTTCTTAGGACAATGGAGGTTATCGGTTTAAAAAATTGTTAAAAAATTTCTATGGCTTAAAACACGTAAAAGTATGTCTAGTATTTCTCTTTTAAATTTTTCCAAAATCGGTGGAGTATTTTTCTCAAAAATCGCAAAAAACGTGTTTTTCTCCATAAGCGTAATGTTAACTTAGGGGACCCTTAGCTTTCCCCGCAGCACCCCGCGCGCTAAACCGATAACGTCCATTCTTCTGAAAACACATGCAATAAAATAAAACGCAAATAAATAATAAATATATATATAAATTTATATTTATGTGTATGAGTGTGTGTTTTTGTGTCTAAAGAAATATAAGGTATTTGTGAGAATATTTTGTGCTACTCAATTATAGGGGAAACCAACAAGTTTGGAGGGGGATCCCAACTTAGTATGCGTCTGCACTCTTTCTGCCTTTGTGGCTGCCTTGCTCGTGCCAGTGGTTCAGTAACGTTTGTTTGTGCATAATTAATATTATTATTATGTCTACGTCAATCAAGTGAACAAAAATTGTAATATTTATGTTTTTTGTGTAAAATAATATTATATTTAGGTAATTTTGTCTATTACATTATATTTATAATTTTTTCTGTAAAATAATATTATATTTAGGTAAGTTTGTCTATTGCAATATTTATGTATTTTTTTAATTTTTATCTTTTTTACTGAAAACCTGAAACAATTTAGACGGCTCCATATCTGTAGCTATATATCGATTTTGGGATTCAAAAATGTGACTGATAAGAAAATGCAATAGTTTAGGAAAAACAAAAGTCTTAAAACAAAGTTCTATAATAGTAAGAAGGTTAAAATTCTTTAATTTAAAACGGCTGGTTTATTAGCTTTCTGGTACATTTACTGAAAAAAATATATGATGCAAATTAACAAAGCTAATTAATATCGAATAATTTTTGAGCGCGAATTTTGGTCCTATTTGTACAACTAAAAAGTTCAATTCGACATTAAATGTTTAATTAAAATTAGATTGTAATGGATTTTGTTTACACATAATACGAAATTTTACAGCGTATACAAGGGTGTAATTTCATTTTGGAAATTTAAAAAATTAACAAAGTTATTTGCACATTTCTGATTAAATTTATTTATAGTTTAAATGATGAAGCCACAACTTTGAAATTTGGTCTCAGTAATCACCAAAAATATGAAAAAAAAATCCTAAAAAATTAATAATTTTTGATAAATTCTCATAATTTTACGATTTAATTTAATACTTTAGAATAAATGAGAAAAGTGAAGTTAATGCGTGAAAAAAAAAATAGGGAAAAGCTTGTGAGCTACTAAAAAGTCATCTTGCTAAGCAACTACGTAATTTTATTTTCGTCTATCAAAGGCATCAAATATTCAGATGGTACCAACGAAATAGCTTAATTATACAAAATATAAAACAATTACCCAAAAAAATGTCCTTGAAGTATTGATATTTTTACGCTTTTATACTTGCTTGAATATAACGTTTTTTACGTATTAGATTATCAAGATGACTTTTTAGTAGCTTATAAGTTTTCTCCTCCTTTTTTCTCTCGCAAATATCTTCACTTTTCTCATTTATGCTATAGTTTTAAATTAAATCGTAAAATTGTAAAAAATTATCAAAAATTATTAATTTTTTAAATTTTTATTTTTCATATTTTTGGTGAATACTGAGGCCAAATTTAAACGTTGTGGCTTCATTTAAACGCTAAAATTTTTTAAATTAGAAATTTGCAAATAACTTTCTTAAGTTTTTAAATTTCCAAAATGAAATTTCACCTTTGTATACGCTGTAAAATTTCGTACTTTGTGTAAAAAATCCATTACAATCCAATTTTAATTAAACATTTGACGTCGAATTAAATTTTTTAGTTGTAAAAATTCCGCATTATTAACTAACTTTGTTAATTAACATCATGTATTTTTTTAAATTAATGAACCAGAAAGCTAATACACCAGCCATTTTAAATAAAATAATTTGAACCTTCTTACTATTATAGAACTTTTTTTTAAGACTTTTGTTTTTCGATTTCCTAAACTATTGCAATTTCTCATCGTTCGCAATTATGAATCCCAAACACGACATTTTGGTGTCGATGCAAAGAGACAAAATCATTTTGTATGATGTACAGTCGAATACAAATAAAAGGATAATATTTAAGCGTGCTCTACATTTGCACACCTCAAAACCATGTGTGAAAACAAGATTCTCGTGCATTAGAGGCGACTTTCTTCGGTTACGTTTTGAGATATCTTTCAGGTGAGCTTCTTGGCTGCTTGGCTGGCAAGCTAAACAATCCTCGTGATGCACGCTTTTACGCACATCCCTCTCTGTACCTCCACATTATTCTCTCTCTGTCTCTGTCTCTCTCTCTCTCCTTCTCTCTCTCTATCTCTCTCTCTCTTTTTCTGTCCCTCTCTGCCGTTGTGACATCATAAGATATTGCAAACGTTTTCATCTCAATCAAATGCGTAAAAGTAAAGAAGTAAGCAAAAAAAAATTAAGAAATAATTCTCCTGGTTTTATTTTACATTTCTAAGAAATAATTAACTATATAAATCATTTATACGTTAGAATCATTAATATATATTTCAACTTAACTATAAAAAAAATAATAAAAAATAAAACATACCCAACTAAAACTCACTGCCAATCAAGTTACATACTTCATAACAATCAAGTTTATACATAAATTTTGGATAAATTTCTATTTATTAGATAATAGCCTGTACCTTATATATTAACTTGATATTTTATGTTTTAGGCAAATGTATGAATAAATAAACAATTACACAATTAAGTAAGTAAATAAATAAATAATAATTAAATAAATAAATAAATAAATAAATAAATAAGTATATAAATAAATGAATGAATTAATGAATGAATGATTAAATTAATAAATAAATAAATTAATATATAAATAAATAAATAAATAATAAAATAAAAATATAAATAAATAAATAAATGAATAACTAAATAAATAAATAAATAAGTAAATAAATAAAAATAAATAAATAAAAATAAATGAATAAACAAATAAAAAATAAATAAATAAAAATAAATAAATAAGTAAATAAAAATATGTATTAGGTATTTTTTACATTTTGTGTTTAAATGTTGTTTGAAATAACTTTCTTTTTATATTTATTTTCAATATGATATATGTTTTTTTACTTAATGCATTTGCTTCAGAAGAAAACGTTTTCAATATTGTCTGCTGTCACAACGGCAGCGAGAGAGAGAGATAGAGTGATAGAGAGAGAGAGAGAGAGAGCATGATGTGGAGGTGCAAAAAGCAAATTTTATTAGAGTGCAGGATTGATTGGTTTGCCAGCCAAGTAGCCAAGAAGCTCACCTGAAAGAGAATTCTAAACGTAAGTGAATGGTTTGGCAAGTGGCGATATATTAAGGAAAAATATTTTTTCCCCGTAGTTTTCTTGCTGCCCAATAAACAGGCATTATTCAGTCAAGTCTTTGAGATCGTTTAAACGTTAAACACAAACACAAGAGTAAACGTAATTTAAACTTTTTTTTACCAAAAATTAAAGCTTAAATTTATACAATTTAAAAATGTAACAGTTTTAAAATAAAAATAATTGATAATTCTCTTACTGGAGGAAAAAAAGTGAGAATTTGTTGAAATATTTTATTTTTAAAACTTTACCTAATGGTATCCTTACGTGGGTACCGTGTTCTGCGCGACAGACGTCAAGACGAACTTCTAACTCGAGTTACACATTATGGAGCATTTGCGGCGTGACTGACTGGATGGTGGCGGTGGTTCTCTGTTTAAGCTTTCGCACATCACTCACTTGAAGACTTTATCATTAACGTAGCCTTAGAGAAAGAAATAAGGGGTGTAGGAATTAGTGGGGCTAAAGTAAGGAGATGTTAAAAGCCCTGTCAATAAGTTCATCTCAAACAAACTATCTAGACGGAAACACCGTATTCAGCGTTTTTCTGATATTATGTGCCCAATATGTTGCAGCACCGTCCTAACCTGACTCTGCCTGTGCTTAAAGCAAATAGCTGAGATATCGCATAACTCTCTAGCATATCCAGGTTACTATAACCCCTGACTGTTTGCTCTTGGAAGAAAAATTGGCCTTTCATTCTGGTCAAGTTGGATATATACTTATTGTAAGATATGATAGAGCATTATGCGATCCCTCAACTGCTTCAAGCTCAGGCAGAGTGGTATTTGGACGGTGCTCCACTACAATTTGCACACAATGTCAGAGGCTACGCTGAGGGTTAGGTCTTCAAAACATTAGTGAATGACGTGTGAAAGTTGACCGCCGCAATCCAGTTTGACATGCCGCATATGCTTAATAATGTGTACCTACCTACCTACCTACCTACCTACCTACCTACCTACCTACCTACCTACCTACCTACCTACCTACCTACCTACCTACCTACCTACCTACCTACCTACCTACCTACCTACCTACCTACCTACCTACCTACCTACCTACCTACCTACCTACCTACCTACCTACCTACCTACCTACCTACCTACCTACCTACCTACCTACCTACCTACCTACCTACCTACCTACCTACCTACCTACCTACCTACCTACCTACCTACCTACCTACCTACCTACCTACCTACCTACCTACCTACCTACCTACCTACCTACCTACCTACCTACCTACCTACCTACCTACCTACCTACCTACCTACCTACCTACCTACCTACCTACCTACCTACCTACCTACCTACCTACCTACCTACCTACCTACCTACCTACCTACCTACCTACCTACCTACCTACCTACCTACCTACCTACCTACCTACCTACCTACCTACCTACCTACCTACCTACCTACCTACCTACCTACCTACCTACCTACCTACCTACCTACCTACCTACCTACCTACCTACCTACCTACCTACCTACCTACCTACCTACCTACCTACCTACCTACCTACCTACCTACCTACCTACCTACCTACCTACCTACCTACCTACCTACCTACCTACCTACCTACCTACCTACCTACCTACCTACCTACCTACCTACCTACCTACCTACCTACCTACCTACCTACCTACCTACCTACCTACCTACCTACCTACCTACCTACCTACCTACCTACCTACCTACCTACCTACCTACCTACCTACCTACCTACCTACCTACCTACCTACCTACCTACCTACCTACCTACCTACCTACCTACCTACCTACCTACCTACCTACCTACCTACCTACCTACCTACCTACCTACCTACCTACCTACCTACCTACCTACCTACCTACCTACCTACCTACCTACCTACCTACCTACCTACCTACCTACCTACCTACCTACCTACCTACCTACCTACCTACCTACCTACCTACCTACCTACCTACCTACCTACCTACCTACCTACCTACCTACCTACCTACCTACCTACCTACCTACCTACCTACCTACCTACCTACCTACCTACCTACCTACCTACCTACCTACCTACCTACCTACCTACCTACCTACCTACCTACCTACCTACCTACCTACCTACCTACCTACCTACCTACCTACCTACCTACCTACCTACCTACCTACCTACCTACCTACCTACCTACCTACCTACCTACCTACCTACCTACCTACCTACCTACCTACCTACCTACCTACCTACCTACCTACCTACCTACCTACCTACCTACCTACCTACCTACCTACCTACCTACCTACCTACCTACCTACCTACCTACCTACCTACCTACCTACCTACCTACCTACCTACCCATAGTATTTGTAGAAATGTATATTGGATAGGATTACCAGTTTTTTGAGTAATATTTTATTATCTTTTTTCAGATCAAAAAATATAAACAACCTTATTTTGCATTCCACATTTTCTAGCGCCAATAATAGTGTTATTTATTTCAAAGTAATATAAAGTGACGTAGAGAAAAACGAACTACTTTCAGAGTTGAAAAGAGTATAGCCAAAAGGTGTAAAAATGTATCATAAACTAAAGTTATTTTTTAACAAATTTAGTGAAATTTTGTTAATGTAAAATTTTAATTAAATCTTTGCAATTAGTTATTTAGACATGGATTCAGATCTACTAAGTAATGTACAAAAACGTAAAGGAACTGTTGGCGGGGCTCAAGGCTTCATGTATGAAATAAAGTTAATATTGTTATTTATGATTCGAGCATGTTTAAATAAAGTCAGTTTTAAGTTAGTTTCCAACGCAGATGGTTTTGGAAATTTTGATGACCTAGTTGCAGACTGTGAATTACTAGACAAAACTAAAACTGTGTTTTGCGTGCAAGCAAAAAATTTTACTTCTCAAAATAAAATTACAATCAATAAGCATGCTTTAATAGGTGAAAGATCAGATAAGAAATCTAAAATTAAACCAAAGGAACCTTTCAAACTTAGCAAGTATCGAAATAACATAAAAAATGGATCTCTAATTTCAAGTGACAGAGACTTTCAATTGTTATTTGTCACCACAGCTAAGATTGAGGACAGCGACCCAGATGTTCAGTGGTGTGACGTGTCTCCTCAAGATATTGTGTGTAAATTGTTTAATACTAGTGACGGTAAAAATTGTGCAAAACGTTTCAGTGAAACTGGAAACGAGAAACTTTTAACTTCTCTTCAAAATGATCGTGATTTTCTGAACAAAGTATGTTTTGTGTCCAGTCAGTGTTCTGTAAGTGACTTAGACACTAAACTGCGAGAAGATCTCGGCAAACTGATAGGCAAACAGGATCAGCATGTTCTTGAAAAGTTGTTTGCACTTTTATATAGAAAAATTAGTGAATGGTATTTAGAAGAAAATTTTGAAAACAAAGTAAGGGAACAAAATTTAACTGAAAGAACTGAAAGCAAGGTACACGAAAGATTTGATAAGAGCACAGGTCAAGCCTACTACACTCACACCAAATTTGTTAACTTACTGTTTGAATTTGCATTAAAAGAACTTCCATGTTTATCTTTTGAAAATGAGTTGGAACATTTAGCAAGAAATTATAGTAACTCGAAGTCAGCAATGTGTACAGAAATTAATAACAATTCACTACTTGTTATCAACACAGGAGATAGTTCTACCTTGTTAGCTTTACTAGAAGTGTACAATGAAATAAAATTGAGTAGCAATGAGACAGTAAATAATTTAGGCAATCATATGTTTGTGAAGTCACAAGACCTAGGGGAAACCTTGAACTTGTTTGACTTTTGCTTGGACATGATTATCATAGATTGTAGCAATATAGGGTCTGAATGTGTTGTAAATATTAGGAAAATAGAAGAAATTGTTGAAACGAATACAAAAAAACGTGCTGTTTTCCTAATTCATAATAAATCAAAACACGTTGTCCCACAAACCAGTAAATATATTTATTACAATTTCCAATTCAACTCACTTACAAAGGAAACACAAAATTTCATTCTTGACTTCAAACTAATGTTTCAAGGCAATGAAGTGCCACTTAGAGACTTAATAAAAAAAGAAGATGCTAGCAACGTTGTGAGAAGTGAAATTGTGGAAAAACTACTGAAACAAGATAGTGTTGTTATAGGTAAGCAATTGCAAGGACTGAAAAAAGAGACTGAGTATTGTTATATAGAGCGTACATTTCATTGTACACCTGTGGTGAGCAGTAATATATTTGAAACATTGGCTGAGCCTGGATCTTCTGATATCTTGCTTGTGTCGGTTCAGCAACTTAGCGACTTAAGTAAACACCAAAACAAATTTGTGAACTTTGAAAATGTAAAACAGAACACAAACTGCAGTTTGTTCTATAATTTAACTCAATCACATTTAAAAATTAGAAAATTACTAGCAAATAGATCAGAAATCTTTCCTAACAAGAATGTTCATTGGCTTGAAGTGAGGCAAAGCTGTTTTGTTTGGCTAGAAACAAAAGGCAGTGTAGACAATATTGATAAATATGTTACAATATGCTCATTAGAAAACAATAAGAGAACTACAAATGGTGTTGGAGAAGATATTGTAGTGGGCAGTGAAAACAATACAAACATTATTATAGACACTGCCGGTATGGGTAAAACTACCGTTCTTAACAAGATTGCTAGGAAACTGAAAAAGAAACATCACACCTGCTGGGTTGTACATTGTGATTTGAATTCAATTCACATAATTTCAAAATTAAAAAAAATTAACAATAAAAATAGAAACTTGGATGTTGAAGAAATACAAGAATTGTGCTTTGAAGAGAAACTTGACAACAATGAGAATTTGATATTT
>OX439129.1:4704713-4747430 GCA_949318235.1 Ecdyonurus torrentis
CGAACTTCTAGCTCGCGCGACACGTTGCGGAGAGTCTGCAGAGTGATGGCCTCGATAGCGGCGGTGATACGCTGCTTCAACTCACGCATGTCACACACTTTCGTCTTGAAGACCTTTCGTCTTGAAGGCGCTAATGGTGGGTTTTTATACCTAAATTAAGGAATTTTTTAAATAAATTAAATAGTAACAAATCACAATTAAACTACAAAAAAGCAATAATTTAATGTTTTCTTATGCCTAAACATCTTTTAACACATGTTGTAGACATTTCCGGTCCAAACCACTAATTAGATTTTGTTTAGATTTAGGTTTTACCACTAATAAGAATTTTTAAAATCTCATGAAACGAAGTTTCGTAAACATATATTCAAAAAATAAAACATTTCATATTCTATTTATATTTGTTATGCATCGTAGCAGTCACAAATAAATAAGAGAAATAGCGAGGGTAACTAAAAAGGTAAAAAGCAGCTTAAAAAACTTGATCATTGTGAAATAATTCAGTAACAATATTTACTGTTATTATTATTTTTAATATTATTAGTGGATGGTACCAGCATAGTGCACTACACTTAAAATCTTTTTGCTTCTAACATACTAAAAAATGATGATTTTTAGAATACCATTCTTGCCCCCTTATTTTGGTAATTTTTTATGACCAAACGGTTTGGTTTCTTGTTTCTTACCAATTTCGGTCACTTTTACCAGTTTTTGGTTCGCGTTTAAAATTTTTGGCTTTCACCTTACAAAAAATTGGTAACGTGTGTCCAATCTTGATAAAACTAACCGATTTTTGAGTAGATTTTTTTTCTCCTTGGCCCCTTATTTTTTGCAATTACTTGAAGTGACGTCATTTTTATGTAACGCCACTCAAGGACTTAAAACTTTATTTTATAATTAAAGAAATAAGTGCAGGAACACTTTACAAATAACATACATCAAGTAAATAAATAAATCACTCGTAGAATAATATAAATATTCTATTTCACCTTTCGATACTAAGAAATACGTTGCTCTTACTGCAAACTCGAAAGCAAAAGAAAGAATTAATCAACCGCCATCTATCCATTCAATTGATTGATTATTCGTTTTCTGCGTTCGTTGTTCCTACAATTAATAAGTACACACACAGTAAATACCCTTACAAAACTACTTAACATATTATAAATGGATAATACTTCCCATAAAACGACGAGAAAGCAAAACTTCAGTGCTCTGCGTATAACGTGGGCACTGGCATTTCTCTCACTCAACTAGTCTTAATCTATTCCGAAGGGGGGCAACACAATGCAGACAATTTTTGTTGGTAAGTAACGTTAGTCTGCTTACGAAACAATTAGTCATTTTTAATTATTGGATAGTTTAAAACTGACCAAAATATTAAAAATTTTCTTTACAAAAATTGGTGACTGAGGTTACCAATAAATAGCTAAGTTACTGAAATATGGTAAGTTTTAAAAGGGTTACCAGTTTTTGTGTGATTCTAACTATACCAAAATAGGAAAAAGATTTTCAGTTTAGCCAATCACAGGATGCGTCACATTTTTTTTGTACACTTATACGGTAACCAACACATGGCTTGATTGCCTTAATATAATTCTTGATGATAATGCACGAAGAGAACAAATTATGAATTTTTAACCAAGTATATTGATCCTAATAGCGTTTGTTTATAGCGTCAATCTATGTTTGATTAAAATTATAAAAAAAATATGGTTCAAAATACAGAATATTAATGCTAAGTTAAACAACCTATTACATAAACATTTACAACACATTACAGTACATTTACGTTTAACGCAATTAAATGCACCTCAGAAATCATAACATTGTTATAACATATTTCACTCCTGTAAATTTAAATGTATTCAAAAACATCATAAAACAATTAATACTATACAAAAATGTTAAGTCAAGAAAATATATTTGTTCCAGTAAAGCAACCTAAAAAAAGCAAAAATATTTTTTGGAAGGAAAGGTACACTTCAAAAAACCATAAAAAAAACGTTGTAAAAAATATTCTCTTTTTTCTCTCCTCTCCTCTCCTCTCCTCTCCTCTCCTCTCCTCTCCTCTCCTCTCCTCGTCTCTCCTCTCCTCTCCTCTCCTCTCCTCTCCTCTCCTCTCCTCTCCTCTCCTCTCCTCTCCTCTCCTCTCCTCTCCTCTCCTCGTCTCTCCTCTCCTCTCCTCTCCTCTCCTCTCCTCTCCTCTCCTCTCCTCTCCTCTCCTCTCCTCTCCTCTCCTCTCCTCTCCTCTCCTCTCCTCTCCTCTCCTCTCCTCTCCTCTCCTCTCCTCTCCTCTCCTCTCCTCTCCTCTCCTCTCCTCTCCTCTCCTCTCCTCTCCTCTCCTCTCCTCTCCTCTCCTCTCCTCTCCTCTCCTCTCCTCTCCTCTCCTCTCCTCTCCTCTCCTCTCCTCTCCTCTCCTCTCCTCTCCTCTCCTCTCCTCTCCTCTCCTCTCCTCTCCTCTCCTCTCCTCTCCTCTCCTCTCCTCTCCTCTCCTCTCCTCTCCTCTCCTCTCCTCTCCTCTCCTCTCCTCTCCTCTCCTCTCCTCTCCTCTCCTCTCCTCTCCTCTCCTCTCCTCTCCTCTCCTCTCCTCTCCTCTCCTCTCCTCTCCTCTCCTCTCCTCTTCTCTCCTCTTTTCTCCTCTTCTCTCCTAACTCTATTTTCATGTAAGAAAAGTATTCTGAAAGTACGTCACGATTCGATGGGGTAACATAATTTTATTTCTTTTTAAAACTCTTTATTTACAACATCTTTACTGTATGATCAGTCATGGCCATAACATGTTATTATAATTACGTATATCAATTTCTAAACTTCTAATAAAATTCAATAATTTCCTTTCCTTCCTCCCTCCATCGCTCCCTCCCAACCTTTTTTTTTATTTGCTTATTGCTTTGTTTTTTAGTGACGACAGCCCAACGGCCCTCTTTGGTCGCAGCCCTTCGAGATAATCTTGACATCTCGGTGCTCAATCCACCACTGGGCGTAGCCCATCAGAAGGAGGGCTAAGATTTTTTCCTTATTTTTCTCATTTAAACACCCCTTTTTAGAGCACTTACTGTTACCTTTTGTGCTCAAAAATCTTTCTTACTTTATGAATTATTTTAAAAGAAATTTTGTAGTCATCGATTTAATACTTTAACATATATTTTCAAAAAATTGCTTTTACTTTTAGTATTTGTAAATTTAAAATTTAAAGATATAAAGTAAATAAAAATGTGTATAGATTGAAGATGATGATATTCTCTTAATTATAAAAATATAAAAAAAATTAAGTCTTTTTTACAAATAACAATAAGAAAACAATACATTTTCATATCACTTACTGGACTGGATAAAAAAAATGTATATTAGTACAATGAAAAACAAAATCGGAAAACACTACTAGTTTATAAAATTTATTATATTAGGAGAGCTTTAAATTCGTAACTACCATAACTATTGCATCAATATTTTAGGTCTTGTCAAGAGAAAAAAAGGCATCTCGTTCTGTGAACATTTACATTTAAGCATAAGAATCATTATGCCTTATGTAAGAACGCAATCTTTGTTTTACAAATTCAATATTGAAAAAAAACTTTCACATTTTTTAAATTAATTACTTTGCTTGCATCGGTTCTTTGGAGAGTTTGGCCCACTTTCTGTCATCCTGTTTTATATATGTACGTTTTTTTCTTCTTATTACTTATTTACTAAATTTACTAAATATAATCTTAATTATTTTTAGGAACTACTAGAGAATACCAATTTAAGTAATTTTAATTTGTGACAAAACAGAATTATCATGATCTTGGTTCTTTCCCAGTAAGAAAAATGTTACGTGTATATTTTTTTTCAGTCAAATAAATAATTGTAAGGTATTGCGTTTTAACAATAAAAAACAAATACGTCAGCTATTAAAAACAGATATCAATTTCAATAGCAGTAACAAAAAAATTGCTTGCTACGCGTGGGATTTTTTATTTGAATTTTTAATAATTTTAAATTATTATTTATTAAAATAATATAGGTAACTGTTTAAGTTAGTGTATATATATATATATATATATATATATATATATATATATATATATATATATATATATATATATATATATATAAATATGTATAAATATAAATATACACTAAATTAACACTTACCTGACAAAATAAGAAACGTAATGTAGTAACGAAATATTTAATGATAACTTTAAACATTTTACTACACAACAAAGAACAACATATTTGGCAAATATCATTTAATTACAATATAAAAGACAACTGTCTTCAATATAATTATCTTGATTACATAACTTATCAGAAATCTCATTAACTAAATATTTGTGTTATTAAATGTCTAAATTAGCTTTTTTTAACAATTAAAAATAGTTTAAACCAATTACATCCTATTTGAAATCCGGGCCATCCCTATTGAGTTATTAAGAGGAGGTAAAATAATGCACTTTAGCAAATTATTGACACAAGCTATTTTAATTTGTTATCAGTAATTAAAAGATATTTTAAGTTACCTCAGCTGTTGTTTATATTTGCTAAAAAGCAGTATTTTAGCTACTCATTATAAAATCCAGTTTTGCTGGTATTCTCAATTTTTTTCTGCTAGAATAAGGTAACTTTATTAAAAAATGAGTACAAAATTACGATTTGGACAATTTAAAGATGTTAAGGCGTTACCAATTTTCAACATTTTCAACAATTTTTCATTAAAATTGCAATGGGTTACCAATTTTTTTACCAATTTTAGGAAAAAATCAAAACTTTTAAACCATTTTTCTAAAACCATCAAAAAAAGAAAACAAATAAAATTCTTATTTTTTTAAAATTAAATTAAATTAAATTAAATTAAATTAAATTAAATTAAATTAAATTAAATTAAATTAAATTAAATTAAATTAAATTGAATTGAATTGAATTGAATTGAATTGAATTGAATTGAATTGAATTGAATTGAATTGAATTGAATTGAATTGAATTGAATTGAATTGAATTGAATTGAATTGAATTGAATTGAATTGAATTGAATTGAATTGAATTGAATGAAATGAAATGAAATGAAATTAAATTAAATTAAATTAAATTAAATTATATTATATTATATTAAATTAAATTAAATAAATTAAATTAAATTAAATTAAATTAAATTAAATTAAATTAAATTAAATTAAATTAAATTAAATTAAATTAAATTAAATTAAATTAAATTAAATTAAATTAAATTAAATTAAATTAAAATAAATTAATGTTTAATGTCCATTTAAAACATATAACAATAATACAAAATAATTGTTACAAAAAAAGATAATGAAAACCCAATAGATAAGGAGAAAACCGCAAATGCACACAATCATTGTAATCTCCTGCCATGCATAAAAAAGTCAGAATATTATATATCCTAATATTATTATAATAACTATAACACGTGTAAAAAATTTTATAATATTTGAAAACGAAATCACATTTATTTTAATTACGTTTATCATAATAACATATTTTTTAAAGATATATAAATAATAAGGTATTAGTTAGGAAATATTAGTACTGAATCTTAGCATGATTTGTAAAATAAACAGCCTCAAATAAGATTTATCTGTAATTCACTATTAATATGTTCTATTTATATTCGTATATCTCCTATACATTGTTTATTATGTATACATATTAATTGGGACGCAATAAATTCAAGTTTTTTTATGAAAAAAAAAGATAAAAAATCAAAGCCACATATAGTTTTAAAATTTTCGAATATAATTTTCTTGTAGATTTTTAAGATAAACAGGCCACAATATAAACAGAACAACCTCAATATGGTGATATTTGATTATTGCAAAGAAATTGACATATTCAAGCATAAGAAAAACCCAATATAATGTAATTTCGTTACAGCACAGTGAAAGAACAATAAGTTTTAAGCCAAAAATAGGCAATGAATACAAATTTGCCTTAAAACATCATAGGCTCTCTCTTACGACAAATCTTATAAAAATGCGCGCGATAAAATAAATATAAAGATTTTTACAAATAAATGATAACTTATAATTAATAATAAAGAAATAATTAAATAAGTATTTGATAAATCTAATACCTAATCGAATATCTAAAATTGCGTGTAGTATTGCAGTAAAAACAAGTTTAAATAATGCAAAAAAAATTAAGTTCCTAGCACTGTGCAAACGGCAATTTTTTTACATTATCTTTTTCATTTAATTATGAATGCGATAGTGCTGTTTCTGTTAACAAATAAAATTATCAATTTAAATTCAATAAAAAAAAATGTTGCAACTTTTCGTAATAATAAAGTTTTTTTTACTTTTTTTCTAGCATTTAGCCCTAAATTTAATTCTCTATATCAAATATAAAAGTTCTACATTTATTTCTTTAATTTTAAATATTTTTTTTAATATGTTGCATACTTTACAGTTGCTCTGTATTTTTTTCTAAAGTAATTAGCGATTTCAAAGGCCTTTCTAATTTTCTGCTGCTTCCAAAGCTTAAAATAATGTATTTAAATTAAAATGAAACTTTGATATATTTAAAAAAAAATAGAAAAAAATTTAAAAAAAGGCTGCAAGGAAACAATATTTTAAAAAAATGTTGACTTTATTCTTGAAAATTGAATATTTATATTTCTTGCTTGTAAGTTATAAAAATTGTTCTTTAGTTTTCACTTTGACTTAAATGCTTGGATTAATTGCTTTAGTGTAAAACAAAACCTAGGTTAAAAAAATAAAAGCAAATTTTTCAATAACAAATTTCAAAGTAACAAACATAATTTTTTATTTCTCTATTTGTCCAATGATAAAATAATGCTTAGGAAAAAAACTTCTAATTAAAAATTTTAATGCTATTTTAAATATTTTACCAAATTTACCATTTTGTAGATTTTTATACCATTTTTTTTTTACCAATTTTTACCTTCTTTAGGCCAAAATAATTACTATTTTTGTTAATTTTTTATTAAAAAAATTGCCAATCAATCCAGTCTCTACTCATAATTAATGAAATTTGTTTATTGCAAACAAGTCATAATTTCAACATACATCTTTAGCTGAATAATTTGTAAAAAGCAGTTTTTACCTGTTGTGGTATAAAAGACAAAGAAAATTAGTTCAAACTCATTAGAAAATTTTACCATTTTTCATTGAAATTCTAATTTCTTATAAAATATTATACAATGCTAATTAAAATGATATATTTGTGACAATGACAAATTTAGCAATTGAACAATCTCTGATTTTCATAATAGGTCTTCCAGATTAAAATGTCGTAATGTATTTTTTAATTGTGATGCGACCTTGAAGCCTACCGGTTTTTTTCATATATTAAATAGTCGCATGGCAAAAAAATCTAATACGACATCTCTGTTCTGAAGGACTGATATATAAGTATGAAATAATTATTGCTGTATTTAATTTTAAATAACATAGTTTTATCAAAAAAAAATTTAATATTAAGATTACAAATATATCAATGTTTACCCTTCAAAGTAAAAGAAATTTCAATTAAAAGGAACAATCTACGTTTGGCACGTCTAAACGTTTAAAAAAGAGAACTAGATGGAAAAGCTTGGGATTTGAAAGTAAAGTTTTAGATCGAATAAAGATATGCCAAAATTGTAACTACGGAGATTGCATTTGTACCAAAATGCCGCAAATCCCTTGATATGTTAACATAAAAGCAATATAAATTATAATTAACATGTTTAAAAGCAACAACATTATTATGTTTTACAGTATAATTTATTAACAATAATACATAATATAAATTCTAGTTACATAACAAAATACAATAAGAATATTATAATAATATACAAGAATATAAAAAAATTAAATCACAATATTTATTTACAGTTATATGAAGTAAGTAGATTCGAATAAATTTTAAACTATATTACATTTTTTAAACAAAATTATAATCTAAAGTTATTATTATTTTATCAATTAGTGAACTTGAATGACTGACATTTTCTATCTAAGAAAATAAATTTTATTAAGTCACATCATGAGTGATCATATTCCATTTTTATTTTATAATATATACCTTGCCTCATTTCTGTATTATAACTACATAACTCTTTATAGAAAAGTCTACATTTACAAGTTTAAAAATATATTTATGCACTTATTATTTACAAAATCTTATTTTGACACCGTATGGGTTACAATTATTTATTACGGTCAATGGAAACACACCTAAGTAACTGCAATACCATACTAAAAATTTGAACAAAAGTTTTGGTCAGTATAAATTTCGATCCAAAAGATATTGAAGTTTGTTGTTAATTTCATTCATCCCTTTATGTAAATTCATAATTTCTTGTTTTGTATTTTGAATTTCCCTACAACAAAATTCTAATTTTTCAACATTCATTGCTTGTTTATCTAAAATATTAACAAATTCATTTTTCTTTTTCTTTTTAACAGAACCTCCATTCATTTTAGATATCTTGTAAGCAAGAGAAACTTCATTAATTTGCAGAATAAAATTTTCATAAAAGTTTTTAAACTCTTCTATTGTAGTATTACGTTTTGCAGGTATTTTAATTAGTGATTTATAATTATTTGTCTCTATTGGTGATTTTGTAGCTTGGAAAAAATTACTTACGTAATAACTAAATCTATCTATTTTACTTTTTGATGTAACTATATCTCTTTTATTTAACCCGTAACATTTTTCATTTCTTTTAATTAATGACGTTCTTAGTAATACTTCCTCTGATTTTGTGTAGAGTTTGATATTTGACAGACAGCACCTAACATTAGCCTCATCAATAATTAGTTTAGTATCACTGATAGCTAGAGCATTAAGAACGTTCATAAGTACAATAGGCACTAAAATTAGAAATACAATGAATAATAGACCACTTGCAAAATTACTTTCTTGAAGTTTTAAATTTTCCAAATCTAATTCTCCAAGCAACATAGCTAATGTTTTGACAATTGAATAACTTGGGCTAATAAAATTTTTATCTGCAGTATTATTATTACTTCCATTTACTTTTTCCGTTTGATAAACTTTATTTTGAAGCACTTTATCTTGATTAAACATTATGTAAAACCCAAATGCAAAAGCTAGTATAAATGAAGAAAAAACACAAAGTAATTTCATTGTTTTAAATGCTACTTTTTTAAACATTCTAACGTAAATTTCTGCTGAAGGATGTTTTCCCACTAATAATGTTAGGTCTATGTATGTTAATGCAATTGCAAATGATGTTATCCATTGGTAATTTTTAAATGTTGTTAGGTCTGTGCAAATTAACATAGATATTTGAGAACCAATTGCAAATATAATCAACAAAGTTTCTACATAATTTTCAAAGTTTGATATATAGCTATGCCAAGAGACAACTTGAAATTGAGCAATTTCTCTAATTAATAAGAATATCCATAATACTAAATTGATTGCGTGGCAAATGGAAATTGCAATGTGTAAGTTAGAATGATTAAACCTCATGTACACAAGAACTGAAAAGTTAACAATAAAAAATATTCTTAATAATAAATTAAGAATGAATACAAAGGCAAATTGCTTCCATTTTCGCAATAAAAAGAATGTAACAATATGAGAATTTGCTAAGATTTCATTAAATTTTCTATAATTTCTTAGTTCATTGAAAGGATCCATTTCAGGTCCAATTTTATTAATACTATTATTGTCACATTTTGGAATAGGTTTTAGGAACTGAAAGTTTAAATTAAGATCATGTGATGTTAATTCTATTTTAGAACCTAAATATTCAGCTAGTATATTGGGTCTAAGATTTTCTGCAACAGTTTCATCAATGTTTAAGAACCCACCATTATCAAGTAATATATTAAGTAATATATTGTCTTTTTCAGAACAAATCTGAAGAGCAGTTTGTCCATTTTCATTTATTGCAGAGAGATGAATCCATTGTTTGATTGAAGTTTCTACAAGGATTTCTAATATTTTTTGTTTTTCTTTTTTGAAAGATTGAACATTTTCTCTACCACAATGATAAGAAAGGTGATGCAAGAATGTTGAATTATTATTACAGAAGCGTAAATCTAACTTTGATGTATCCTGAGCAATAAGCTCTAACATTTCTAATTTCTCATCTTCTAAGGCTAAAAGTATTGGTTCTATACAACAGCCAGCCATTAATTTTCTATTTGCTCCTTTATTTAGTAGATATTCTGTCACATCTTTAAGATTATTTTTTATAGCAAGTTGAAGGAAAGTGTACATTCCGTCATTGCTGTCTACACTTACTGCCTCTTCTAAATTCTTGAATGAATCTAGGAAATCTTTCTCATTTTTATCATACAAGAAATTAAATAGTTCTGATTCTTCACTAATTTTTGAGACTTTAATTATTTCCACTTTAATATCTTTCATAGTTTGACTTTGCTCTATCATTTCACGAGCAGTTGTTCCATTTATTTTAATGTCAATATCTGCCCCTTGCTGTATTAAATGTACAGTGATATCTTTTATTCCTTTTTCAGCCACATAATGCACAGGAGTTACCTCCTCACCGTGTTCATATCGTTGATTAATATCAGCTCCTAAATTTATCAACAAATTAATATTTCTTATTAACTTCTTATTAACTATTTTATTTTCACCAATATTGTTCTTTAAAACGTATAAAATAGGACACCCTGAAGTGTTATCTTTATTTTCTATACCTTTTAAATGAAACTGCAGAATATTTACATTTTTTTCTTTGTAATGATTAACAGTCGTTTCTAGAAGTTCATCTTTCCAAGTTGCCCCAAGCAAGATTTTAGATATAAAATCTAGAACTTCACACTGCGGTAGATTGTGTGTAAGAAGTTCCTTCAATATATCAACACTATCCTAAAAACAGAAATTTAAAACAGTTAAAAAAGCTAATACAGTTCAAAAAAGTTGTAAATAATAATATATGTTAATTACATAATAATAAGAAAATAATAACAATTAAAATAATTTAAATAAACTTTAAATAAACCATAGGATAACTTTTATTATTTAAATAAGGTAAAAATCCACAAATTTGTTAAACTACTTCAAAATTATAATACATTTCTTTTCTAACTTTATAATTTTACATATTATTCTGTCAGTAGTTTAAAGGTAATAAACTTACATTTTCTAAATTTAACTGTACGTTTAATTCATGGATAAAAATAAGTACATTATAAGTTTGCTTTATATTTTTGTACACAATTTGTTTCATACAGCATAAATATTACTTGAATTGCGTAATACATATATTACACTATAATAAATATACTTTTATAGTATAAATAAAAATTTCTATAGTATATTTATGTTGTTTTAATTTAGCTTCTTTAAAGTAGATAGATTTATAAGCAGCTTACATTGTAGGAAATTTTGTCTATCCATGCGTGGCTTTGAACATAATTAGATTGGAAAATTACATAAAAAGGGAATTAAAAAAGAATAAAAAAAAGTTATTTTGGTAAAAGAAATGAAATCAAATTTTGATAAAAAGCCTACAAATGTACATTTTTTATAGTTTAACGTGTAATTAACAGAATAGTATAAATATTACTAAAGCATAAAAATTAGGTTTTTATGTATGTATTCATATTGACTAAATAAAAAGAAGAAATGGCGTAAAAAAGGATTGAACAAAAGAGCATGAAATAAAAATAAATATTTGATTTTACTATAAACTTTCTTTAAATTTGGAGTTTAAAGGTAATAAACTTACATTTTCTAAAATTAACTGAAGTAGAGGTTTGGCTAGAAATTTGATGTTATCACTATATTTGTCACAATATAACTTGAGTTGAGCTTCAAATTCATTTTCATCTTTTCTTATTATTTCTTCAAATGTTTCCTTTACAATTTCTTCAGCCTGTTCAAGTAATCCAAACATATGTTTGACAATTTTGTGCCTATAACAATAAAAATAGTGGTTATTTCATTAATATTTATTAATTTCAAATATTTAATTGTACAAATTAGTAATATTTAATATATTTATAAATTACTCCAATTGAATAACTTTTGCTACAATTTTTGAAAAGTATTTTTCAGAGAGTTCTGTTTTAAATTGAATAACTTAAATTGCAGAATATTATGTAATGACCCTCATATTTTTAAATATCATTTAAAAGAATATATATCTAATATATATATATATATATATATATATATATATATATATATATATATATATATATATATATATATTTATATCGATGCTTATCCGTCGCAGTGAACGAACCACACTTTTCAAATTTTAGGAAAAATAAACGTTCTACACTTTACAATTTCCAAGTTCCCCCATCTAGTTCTCATGTTAAAACGCGCAGAAGCGCCAAACGCAGAACTTTCATTTTGAGTGAAATTTTTAAAGTGTTGTTCGTTCATTTCGAAGGGTAAACATCGATATATATATATATATATATATATATATATATATATATATATATATATATATATGTGTGTGTGTGATTGTGTGTGTGTATATATAAAAGATTTCTATATCGAGGAAATAATTTAAAAATATATATATAACAAGATATTTATTATTAATTTACATTGCATAACACAATAAAAATTTAAAAACTTACCTAGTTTTCATTCTTGTAAAAACAGGACGTTTCTTGATAGATGGTAATTGTCTGAGTTGTACAGTATCTTCTTCCAAAGTTACTACATATTCAGGAGCAACAAGAATAGAGTGAGTAGATGCGTAGTGTGTAGTTATTGAAGGATTAGCAGGAACAGCGTTTTCTTCTGAAGCACTGAGCGTCAAAAAATACAAATATTGTTAAGCTACATTTCTAAAAAATGAAGTTTAAATTTATATATTGCCTTTAAATATTAAAAATGTTTCTGTTATTTATATTATGGAAAAAAATGAGAATTATTCAAGTCTTTAGTTTTTAAACATAATTCATCAGAAAATGGAGAAAAAAAGTGAAAAAACGCTAATTTGTATTATGTTTTACATTTTTTCTTTTTTTTAAATATAAAAATATAATACAGTAATAGTATAACCAACAATTTTACTTATTATTTATTGAAAATAATGAAACTTTATGCAAAGTAAGCTAAAAATAAAAGCTATATTTAGAAGCAACATGATTGATGCATTATATGAAAAAAGTATAAAAATACATAAAATAATATAGTTACAAATAAAATTCATATTAAGTGTTTTGTAATAAATATGCATAAGTTTATCACTGGTAAATTCCTTTAAATCCCTTATCAACTTACTTTTTCAACATGTAGAATACTAGATTGATAAATACCATAGCTTGATGTCCATTAATCAGACACTAAAATGTTGATTTGTATTTTTATTGTAATTTAATTTAATTTAAAAGTTTTTTTTACGCACGTGACCAAAGCGGTAACTGTGATTGATGACGGTTCCTTGTGACGACAAATACGTGAAATAACCGTCTCAAAGAAAATAAATAAAATAAATCGATGGTGTTGCGGCTAAACCACGCTTTTACTTTTAGCTTGTTTTCTTACTTTCACGCATCTACGTTTATCGCGATAGCCATGAAAACGCGTATCTACATTTATCGCGACAACAGGTAAACACATTTCTACACCTGTTTTCCTACGTAGAAATGTTTTTACCTGGATTCGTGATAAATGTAGATAGGCGTTTTTATGGCTATTGCGATAAACGTAGATTCGTGAAAGTAAGGAAACACGCTAAAAGTAGAAGCGTCGTTTAGCCGCAACACCATCCAAAATACTAAAGCAACATGTTGCCGCTAATTCATGGATGATAAGGTATGGTAATAATCAATCTAGTATTCTAAATGATAAAAAAGTAACTTGACAAAGACTTTAACACGTGCATGACACATAAACAAAAACATGACGTCATAAACATGAATATTCACACAAATTGCATACTTTACATTTTTTTCAAGCTCTTTTGTAGGGCTACATTAACATTGTAGTAAAAAAAAATATCATTGCAGTTTTGTAGATCACATTTTGTGTTTAGAACATGTTATTTCAATGTTTTCTATGTCTTTAAGTGTTTCGTAATATAATTGCTTATATTTTTCTCTGTTCTATTTCTTTAACACGTTTAGATACATAAATATTAAGGTACCTGTAAATGACGTCTTTTGTCAAGAACGAGATGAAGCAAGGATGTTGTTTCATGATTCTCTCTCCTCCAGCAAGTTTATTTTCTTTTTCTCCTACTGAACGATTTACTTTAATCAGAGAATTAAGAAGTGAAGATCCTGATTGTTCCCAAGTCTCTAACATTTGACTTATATGATTGCTGAAATATGAGCCAGTTGTGGTACTTCGCAGAGGACATTCGTACTCTGTAACAACAGAAATAAAAGTAAAATAGTTTTTTTCCTTATGACAAGTTATTAACCTCTGCAGTACGTAATTTTGTTTCTTTATTTTTAGTTTGAATGCAGTATAGGGTGTGTGCGCATGACGTCATTCTGTGTGCTTTTCGATGCTCATCTTGAGTAATGAATAACATTGCTCAGTATAGGGTAAACATGGTTTTTGGCTATTTTCTTTGGAAATTAGCTATTTTTTTGGTTATTATTATTTTTCTTGTATACTTGAGGTACTAATTCAACCTGTTAACAGCATCAATGCTCTCAAAAAAATCGCGAAGTATTGTTAAACTGGCAAAATGTGTCATTTTCCTATACCAGCCTATGTTATTTAGTACTCACTTATGACGTCAACTTTAATATGAATGAAACCACCTTATAAATGAACTTAAGACAAATAACAACTTTTACAAAAAAATTGTCTAATATCCTAGCAAACCTGAAAGTTAATTTGGCTAAAACAATGAATTTCTAATTTATATTAATGACACTTGCGGTCACTGACGTCACAGCTCGCCTGGTTTACGAGCACGTGAAACAAGTAAGCTGTGAAGTCAATGACCGCCAGCGTCATTTTTTGAATGAAAAATAAATTAGAAATCAAAGACTCCGGCCAAATCAACATTGATTTTCAGGTTTGTTAGGATATTCCTTTTTTTTTTTTTTGTTCAAGGTGTTCTACGATTTTAAGAAAAAATAATAAAAATAATTAATAAAAATAATATTAATGGAGAACTAGTGGATGAAAGTCATCTGTTTTAAGCATTTATTAAATATGTATATAATAGATATTATAATGTAAAAAAAGTAGATGGACCAGATCAATGTTAATATAATATAAAATATTATATTATATATATATACACACACATATATATATATATATATATATATATATATATATATATATATATATATATATATATATATATATATATATATATATATTAATATATATATATATATAATATATATATATATATATATATATATATATATATATATATATATATATATATATATATATATATATATATATATATATATATATATATATATATATATATATATATATATATATATATATTTCGACGTGCGTGGAGCCTAGTTGATTAAAAAAAAAAAAAAAAGTATGCAATACTGTAGACTTCTGATTATTCAATAAAAAAATCGATTAAAATACAAAAATTGAACCAGAAAAGGCCCCCGAAATTTACGAAATTTTTTACGCTGTTTTAAGTATTCTTGAGTTTGAGAAAAGTACGTAATTTACGCGATTCTGAAAGCTTATTTAGCATTCTAGATTGGGTAGAATGTCTACAAATAAAAGAAAAAAATGATCACAATTTTTTTGACATTTTGAGACCTGCAACAACAAAAAAAAAAAAAAAAAAAAAACGTTGGTAAAATTTACGACACTGAAATAATTAACGATAACGATATAAAAAATTGCGTAAAACAAGCTAACTGTGACGTCAATGACCGCTTGCGCCATTTAATGAATGGAAAATAAATTTGTAATCAATTACTACGGCCAAAACGTTGATTATTAGGTTGGTTAGGATATTACACAATTTTTTTGTTAAATGTGTTCTACGACTTTAAATTATTTTCGTAACAGTTAAAAACAAATACAATACATACCTAGGCAAGCAAATGAGATTAAAGCATTTTCCATAGGTTTTAATGCTTTGATTTCCATCTGAAGATTGCTTGCACTTGCCTTAAACATAAAGAGTCAGAAATTTGAGAGAATTTTGCAGTAAATTACCTGAATTAAAATTTAAAACGTCTTTTAAAAATCAAGGCACAAATCAAAATTATACTAAATTGGCATATTGATTCAAAATAACTGGAGTTTTTGTGTAATAGACTTCATAGCCATAGACCACATAAAACCACATGTTTTTTTAATGAATAAACACGAAATGGAATCTTCAAAATTCTCAACAATTTTTACCTTTATTTTAATTTGGTCCCACGAGAGAGCGTAAAAAATACTTTAAAGTATGCAATTAAAATTAAATTAAAATTTTTTTTTTCTGACGTCATAAACATGCAAAAATTAGTATAAAAATGTTGTGTGGGTTGCATAAATTTAAATTTCTGACCATTGTTACGAAGCTACAGTTGGGTTTTAAGACAAACTAAAGTTATTTATGTAAGTTCCATTAAATGTTTTGTGATATAAATGCTTATAAATGATATAAATGATATATTTATTAAATGATATAAAAACTGATGACAACTTTTACTAGAATGTTAATGTAGCCACACAAGAGAGCGTGAAAATACTGTAAAGTATGCAATTTACGTTAATATTCATGTTTATGACGTCAGAAACATACAAAAATTAGTATTAAAATGTTGTACGGGTTGCATAAATAGAATTTTCTGTATAATCTCTACTACAGGGCTAAAGTTCTGTTTTGAGACAAACTAAAGTTATTTTTGTAAATGCCATCAAGTGTTTTGTGATAAAAATGCTTATGTTTTCCTCCGGTCTATTCCTTACATATAACTTACCTCTATAAAGAACAGTTTTGGTTTGTCATTGAGAGAGTGGTTATGTTGAAATGGATCCCAAAGTTGAGAAACTCTACAAGATTCTCCATCAGAGAAGAACAGCAAGTTGTTGTCAGTATGCGTCATCACACACACAATCAGGCAGCCGTAATTAGATAAGTCAGAGGAAGCAACTGAAATACAAATTTGTAACATTTAAGGTATATTTGTATCATGTCACTATAATCCCTTTCGGGGTAGGCCAGGACAAATTCTTTCTAGTAAGAGCAAGATACTACATACAAGATAGCGACGCGCGGATTTTGGTATCCGGTTTGGGCCGCCGCGAAATATTTGAATTGCTGTGTAATCAAATGGCACGGCCCAAAACGACACTAGCGGCACCTGTTGGCAAAGCTGTGAAGCTCATATGCTTTAAAATGGGCCGCCGTTATACATGGGACCAATGGTTGTCCTTATCTTGTATGTTGTATCTTGGTAAGAGGGTTTACAATGATCTTAGGCTTACCAAATTAGGCTTACCAAATTAGGCTTACCAAATTAAGGCTTACCAAAGGCTCTACCCTTTAAAGCCCTTTTCAACTTCTTTTTTTTATCATTTAGAATACTAGATTTATAATTACCATGCCTTATTATCCATAAATTAGACACCACCACGTTGATTTTGTATTTATTTTCACTGTTAATTCACGTATCTGACGTCACATTGTACCACCACTAATCACAGTACCCGCTCTGGTCACGTGCTAAATTTAATAGTCTTCCTCAAGTTCTTCACCCCTATCACGACCACATCGGTACATTGTGACGTCAGATACGTGAAATAACCGCTAAAGTAAAAATAAGTGAAAATAAATACATAATCAACGTGTTGGTGTCTAATTCATGGATAATAATACAATAATACAGTTACAATATGGTAATTATTAATCTAGTATTCTAAATGATAAAAAAATAGCTTGACAAGGGCTTTAAGTGCCCAATGTTTGTATTTAATAGAGACTAATAGACTAATAGAGAATTATAGTAAAAACATATTGTTTCTCTTTTTAATAACTTTTCAGTCTAACACATTTTGTTAAAGGCACACGTAAAAAATGACCTGCATAGTTCATATTTAGACTTTTTTCATAATAAATTCTTTACACACAAACTAGACATTTTAGAATCTAAAGAGTTAACTATTTACCACTAAATAATTTACGTTTGTACTAACGAGTTACTCTTTAAACTTTTTGCAAGAGAGTTATTGTTTAGTACTAAAGAGTTATTGATATCTAAATAATTTATTAAATTTATGTTTTCCGTGCATAAAAAACATAAAAACGACATGTTTTTTAGCGCAACATGTAATCTTTGAAACTGATGATAATTTATACCATAATTTAAAGGCATAGACAACATGAAAACATTTGCATTTACATTAAAAAACACTTGATGGTACTTACATAAATAACATTAAATGGTCTCAAAACCCAACTGTAGCGCCGTAGCAGTGATCAGAAAATTTCGATTTATGCAACCCGCACAACATTTTTATACTAGTTTTTGCCTGTTTATGACGTCATAAACAGGAATATTCACGCAAATTGCATACTTTACATTTTTTTCAAGCTCTTTTGTGGGGCTACATTAACATTCTGGTAACAAATATCATCAGTTTTGTAGATCCCATTTTGTGTTTAGAACATGTTGTTTCAATGTTTTCTATGCCTTTAAATGTGGCCCCATAAAAGAGTGTGAAAAAACTGTAAAGTATTGAATTTGTGTGAATATTTCTGTTTATGACGTCAGAAACATACAAAAACTAGTATGAAAATGTTTGTGCGGGTTGCATAAATCAAAATTTTCTGATCACTGCTACAGTTGGGTTTTTGAGACAAACTAAAGTTATTTATGTAAGTCCCATCAAGTGTTTTGTGATATAAATGCTTATATTTTCATGTTGTCTATGCCTTTAAGTATATTAACTTACCTTCCTTGAGTGTTGAGATAAACTCGTCTTTCTTGACGTCACTTAAGATATTAACAGTAAAATCTAAAGTGTGAAAAGCCTCTGACAGTTGAGATACGTTTGAATATGAACCTTCTCTTGGAGAAAACTGGGGGCACTTGAAGTCGTGACAGTTGAATATTAGCGCCATGCCTGGCTTCTCACTTGACAATATTTCGTAGCTAATAGAATTTTAATTATAAAATTATTAAAAATATCGAAATTTTTTACGTCAAGGAGAAGTTTCCACACTTTACAAATTTCTAATTAATGAACGATCTATATTTTACAAAGTCGCGGCTACCTGGAGCTTAAAACAGTGTGTGAAGTTCCAGGTATAGCTGCAAACTTGTAAAGTGTAATAGCTTCGACTTGAGAGAGAAAATCGATTAATATATATATATATATATATATATATATATATATATATATATATATATATATATATATATATATATATATATATATATATATATCTGTATATATATGTATATCCCAGTAAACCACAGTTTTTCACAAGTAGTTTGCAAGTACTTTTCCGATGTAAGAGCGTCACTCCCAGCTCATGTGACGTCACTGGTACTGACATTCTTGCATCGGAAAAGTACTTGCAATGTACATGTGAAAAAACTGTGGTTTACTGGGATATATATATGTTAGCATCAAAACCCGAAATTGATCCATACTAGGTATTTTTGCTCATTTCGGCTTTTGGTTCGTCGCTTTTTGCCAAAACCCGGAATGCCAGTTTATTTCGGCTTTTGGTCACGTTATTTTGATCCATACTAGTTTTGAGCATTTTGCAAAAAGCAAAACCTGGTGTAAACATTTATATCTAGTTTTGGTCTTTGAATTTTGACCACAACTAGTTGTGGTCAAAATAGAACAATCAAAAGCCGAAAAATGAACATTTCTCAACTCAGAATTTTATGCAATCATAAAAGACTATATTTATATTATAAATGCACGATGTTTTAAATGGTATTATAATTTAGGCGTTAAAACAATAGATTTTATTATTTTACTTGAAATGCAAAATATATGGTCTAAAAGATTAATTTGATTAGAATGCGCTGACTATAATCTCTAAATCTTATGGCTATAGATAGGGAACATAAATTGAGACAATACGAAAAATAAACTTACTTTTTGACCTAGCAATGGACCACTTGCAATAAGCGAACTTTTTAAAATAATTTGACAGTTTCTTTATGCATTACTTACAAAAAAAAAAAAACATAAAAATCATTTTCCCTTTTTGCAACAATTACAAACACTTTATTGCAAGTGGTCCATTCAGTAATAGCAGGGTCGGATTGGCCATAAGAGCTACTCCGCGATCGCGGAGAGCGCCCCCCCGAGCTGGCGCCCCTCTGCGCCCCGAAGGGGCGTTTTTGATAAAAAAAAAAAAAAAAAAAAAAAAAAACGTAGAAAGCTGAAAGGTTTCAAATATAATCAAACAAAATCTCAAACTGTTGTTTAATTTGCAAATCTCGAGCTTTTCTTTTTCGCGTGAGATACTACGACAAAGGGGGCGCCCAACACTCCATAATGTTGTAGTCGATCGATATTTTTTCGATAAGATCACGATCATTTGATCGGATCGGTGATCAGATTGACGCTTTTTTAAAAAAGTGTTGAACGACTCTAGGCATAGGGCGCTTGAGCTAAGCAATCTCAAATAATTTTTAGTAGAGTCAATTACTTAATATATAGTTAAGGTACTACTTTAGAGGGTAGCGATGTTGTGGTAAAATTCAATTTTATATTTATTTTTTGGTTTATAATGAACCAAGGAACAATACTCCAAAAAGTTTCGACTCAAATCAAATCATCCGCAAATTATATAGCGTAACAAGTTGTTGGGCTACGCCGCCTTAAACACGTAAAACACACAAACTTCAAGCTCACCGAGGGTAGGCTGACCATCCGTCCCGGATTAGCCGGGACAGTCCCGGTTTCAACACTAAAGTCCCGGCAAGATTTTGCAAAAATCGTCAATGTCCCGGTTTTATATTTTGCAGGAATTTTAATAAAAAGTATACAATTAAAAGCTCGCGGAGAAAAAAAAAAAAAAAAAAAAAAAACGTCAAAAGATAGTCGATGCTTTTTCGTAGCATATTAAAATTATACACCATAGTTACGCCAAATTTTTATTTATTTATTATTTTTTTTTTTTTGAGAGTGGGTGTTTCGGCTCAAATAGGACGTACACATCACATACCATACGTTACGTCGGTTACGTATGTTATTTGTGATATAACTATTATTAATTATTAAAAAATTGTTTCATACTTTTTTTTTTATTATTATTTGTTATTATTTGCAGGGAAAAGTTTAAAAATAGACGACAGAAAGCATTGAAAAAAATCCATGTACTGATTTTCAGCTTCTAAACCCTTGTAGTTTCAAAGTTACGTTTTTTGCATATTTTGGCAAAGGGGTTGGTTGCAATTTTTTTTTGTATGCATGGCATGAATAATTAATATTTCCTTTATTGGTTGTTTGAGTTTGAAATTTTTATCTCATGTACTTTCAGAGGAAATGCACTTTTCAAATCATTGTTTTCAAAATTACACAAAAAAAGTCGTTTTTTGTTACTAATTAGTTAATTACAAAGACACCATCAGCTGGCAAAATTTGAAACTGAGCTGAAGTAATGTGCAATACATGTGCCTTAGGATAAAATAAAAGTGAATTTTTTGTAATTTTTTTCTGAGCTACAGTGCTACTGTAAACTTGAAAACATCAAAATCTAAGATACGAGGTTACTATTTGATTTTGTCGATATACTGTACTAGTGTGTTCTATAGATCAAGTTTTAATGAAATTGACTTTTTAAACGATTTTTACGAGACATTTACGGAGAAAAAAAAATTAAAATCCCATATTCAAATTAACATGGACAATTTGCGATAATTTTTTTCTCGAAAAATTCGTTCTAGAAATATCTGAAAAATCATTTTTAATTAAAATTCAACACGAAAAAACAAGCTAGTAATTTTTTTAACTGCTTAAAAAAATCCGGTTCAAAAAAAAAAAAAAAAAAAAAAAAAAAAAAAAGAGGTCAAAAGCGGGGTTCAAATATACATTCATTAGCATAGGGGGTGGGGCATTTTACGAACTTTGACGCTCTGTTGTGACGAAAGTTTTTGAGATAGAATGTTTTGGATTTCTATTTTGGGTACATCAGCCTGAACTTAATTAAAAAAAATACACTTCTACTCTAAGTAGTACCTTAAAAAAAACTAAGAACTTGAGCTGTTGCAATTTGCAAAGCTGTGCCATTTTGCGCAGATGTACAAAACAGATTTAAATATCTCAAAGGAGATAAATTAATCGCAAAAAAAAAAAAAAAAAAAAAATGGAAGTGTAAGAACAAAGATAGAAATTAAATCTACACTCTCAAGTACAGAAATGCAGGGGCGTCCAAACTGCTTAGCAAATTTTTAATCAAATAAGTACTATAACATTTATGTATATGATGTACCATTCACCCTATTCATGTCTGTTAACCCCCTTTTTTTTCAGACCTGCTCAATAAAAATAAAAAGACATATATGTTACTACATATTTTACTACCAAATTTTAATTAAAAAATAGAGTCAAAAAAACAAGATTGCCAAAAAATTTCGCCTCCGGCGGTAAGGGGGCTCTGCCCCCCTTAACCCCCCGCAAGGGGCTTCGCCCCCTTGACCCCCTTCAGGGGGGCTACGCCCCCCTGACCCCCCATCTGGGTGATAGCGCCCCTATGGGTGTATCGCGGAGTGCGCCTTTTCGTCCCAATCCGACCCTGAGTAATAGTATTAAAATAGAGTATATTATTATTATTTGAAGGGGCTACTTACGATTAAATGTAAATTAAGAGCTGTGTATAAAACCACTAACCACGTTCACTTATGATTTGCGCACAAACCATATACGTGTGTTGTGAACTTTTTAAATTCAAACACTTTCTTATCCTGTTTTTAACGAATAATATGAAATTATAAACCATGTTTTCAGCACAGAGACAAACAGTCAACTGAATATACGTACAAGAAATATTTCAAAATAAATCGTTATCACTGGATAAAGTAAGGTGGACTTGAACTTTGAACCAATATAAGGGAAATTAGTCATAAGTCATAATATATCACTCTTATTCTTATTGTAAATTAAAATAAATATTTTTACTTTTTTTTATTTAACGTGTCGTGTTATTCTCTCTCTCTCTCTCTCTCTCTCTCTCTCTCTCTCTCTCTCTCTCTCTCTCTCTCTCTCATTCTTATATCAAATAATTGAGTTCAGAAATGTTCATTTTTCGGCTTATGATTTTTCTATTTTGACCACAACTAGTTCTGGTCAAAATTCAAAGACCAAAACTAGATATAAATGTTTACACCGGGTTTTGCTTTTTGCGAAATGCTCAAAACTATATAGTATGGATCAAAATTTTGTGACCAAAAGCCGAAATAAACTGGCATTCCGGGTTTTGGCAAAAAGCGACGAACCAAAAGCCGAAATGAGCAAAAATACCTAGTTTGGGTCAATTTCGGGTTTTGATGCTAACATATACATATACATATTGCCATATGTTCGCGCCGAAAACGTGAACTTGTATTTGTTCAGTTTTTGCCAAGTGCTGCGATGTCTTTGACTTAGAATTAAAATAAAATAAAACAATATTTTCAAATTAGAATCACCAAATATAGTGAGGTAATAGGTAAATAAATTATCTTTTCAAGAATCAAATCAAAATTTGGAAAAAATGCAAGTTCACGTTTTTTCGGACTTGTCAGATATGTAAGTTCACGTTTTGGACGCGAACACGGCGGTATATAATTTTTTTATTGTTTACTCATAATTCGTTTATATTAAAAATAAATTAAAAATGAGAATTTTGTTTCAAAGATATTTACCATTGAGACAGTTTTTCAACTTCAGGAAGTAATTCGCCAGCGTGAGTTCTGTAAATATAACAACAACAAATTATTTTTCTTTTTTGAAAAACTTTTGAACACGGAAAACATTTATTTAAAGAGTTCATATTTAGACTTTTTTCATAATAAATTCTTTAGATACATACCAAACGTTTTAGAATCTAAAGAGTTAACTATTTACCACTAAAGAATTTACGTTTGTACTAACGAGTTACTCTTTAAACTTTTTGCAAGAGAGTTATTGGTTTGTACTAAAGAGTTATTGATATGTATCTAAATAATTTAGTAAATTTATGTTTTCCGTGTTGCTTCATTAAGAAAATATTGAAACATCAAAATAAAACATCAAAGTTGTAAAAAACTTTAAATATTAATTTTATAAACGTATAATATTATCTTATTTAATGTTTTTAATAAAAACCAATCAATAAATTAAAATAACTTTTTTTTTTACTTTATGTATACTAAAGTAATTATTTATTTTTTAACATTTAGTTTTTTTTTTTTTTTTTTTTTTTTTTGTAGGCACAAAAAATAAAATATGAAACAGTTAGATAAGCACAGACTCCACCTTTCATTATCTGTGTACAGCATACTAAAAAAAATCCTTAAAAAGTTTGTACACACTTTTGCAATGCTTTAAAGGCATAGACCACATAAAAAAATATGTGCTTTTTAATGAATAAACACGAAATGGGATCTTCAAAACTGATGACAATTTTTACCAGAATGTTAATGTAGCCCCACGAGAGAACGTGAAAATACTGTAAAGTATGCAATTTGCATGAAAATTCATGTTTATGACGTCAGAAACATGCAAAAATTAGAATGAAAATGTTTTGCGGGTTGCATAAATCGAATTTTCTTATCACTGCTACAGGGCTACTGTTGGGTTTTGAGTCAAATTAATGTTATTTATGTAAATCCCATCAAGTATTTTGTGATATAAATGCTTATGTTTTTATCCGGTCTATTCCTTTAAGTATTGTGTAATCAACGGTTATGACGTCTCTAAACGTTGAAAATCTAATAACAGTTAAAACGTAAATGACGTCACAAGCGTTAAAATCACAATGAAATAAACGTTAAACTTTGCGTTTGCAAATCTATTATTTTTGTCATCAACGTTTTTATTGTTGAAATATCAACGTTTAGTGACGTCATAATCTTTGAATCCACAATACTGAATACATTAGAAAACTGTGTACAGTGGAAAGCAGACAAATTGTTAAAGAGACACTATTGGTCCACGAAATTACAATAGCAAAGTGTTTCTGCTGCAGCAGTTCTCCGCCTTCTCAGGCTGTCTGTCATTGCAGTGACCAATGACATAAATATAAGCACACCTCCTTGACTATGGACACCTTCTCTAGCTTTCTCTATGATATTTTACATCCTGTGAAAAGAACAAAATCACATGCAAAAACAAACATGTTTATAGAAAATGTTTTTTTGTTTGGTCAAGCAGGCAAGCATTATATTTTAGTTCTGCGAGAGAGAGAGAGAGAAAGAGAGAGAGAGAGAGAGAGAGAGAGAGAGAAGATGTGCAAAGTCAAGGAGGTGTGCTTATATTTATGTCGTTGGCCACTGCAATGACAACCAGCCTTAGAAGGCGGAGAATTGTTGCAGCAGATATACTTTGCTATTGTAATTTCGTGGACCAATAGTATCTCTTTAACAATTTGTCTGCTTTCTACTGTACAGTATGTTTTATATGAATTGGGACACAAAGGATTTTACGTATTTTTACCGCACCAATACGAGTCGATGAATAACAATAAGAGAGATATTCACTGTTACACTTCTCCGCCTTTAACATGACTTTTAGCAAAACAAACCAAAATATTTCTCTCTTGTTTGCATGATGTTTACTTATCGCTTGGACGACTCGTTTCCTGTCTTGACCAATTGGAACATCAAAATCAAAATTATAAAAGTCAAGTAAAAGGCGGAGAAATGCAGCAGTGAACACCTCTCTTATTGTTATTCATCGACTCGTATTGGATTGGTGCGGTAAAAATACGTAAAATCCTTTGTGTCCTATTTCTTATCGAACATACTGTACGATAATTCATCCATGTTTACTTGAGTGTGTACTGTCTGTTTGGTATAAAGTGACACAAATATCATTGAATATGCCATTATAAATTCCCACTTTTTACCTAACATACAGTACTGTGTAACTGTGTACAAGCTTTTCATTGATTATTTTTAAGTGTGATGAATGAAATTTTTCTCATAATTCTTTGAGGTTATTAGGAGCTACACGGTAATAATAAATTACGTAATTTGTGCCACTTTTATAACATTATTGCATATATTATGCTGACTTTAAACAACATAAATAATTATGCTGTATATTAACATAATATTCATGCTATATAACATATTTATTATGCTGTACTGAAGAAATTGTGCTAAAAAAGTGCTAGCATAATTATTAGAGTTTTCAGATTTACACTAAAAATGCACGTTGAAAAGCTTGTCCACAGTTTTGCAATGCTATAAGTATTGTGTAATCAACGGTTATGACGTCACTAAACGTTGACAATCTAACGATAAAAACGTAAATGACGTCACAAGCGTTAGAATCACAATGGAATAAACGTTAAACTTTGCCGTTACAAATCTACAATGTTTATATTTAATCTCAACGCTTGTGACGTCACTAACGTTTTTATTGTTGAAATATCAACGTTTAGTGACGTCATAACCGTTGATTACACAATAATTAAAGCATTGCAAAACTGTGGACAAGATTTTCAACGTGCATTTTTTAGTGTGATTGCAAAAGAAAGTTATAATAATTATATGTGAAGCTAAATATAGATCTGAGTGTTAGAGAATTGTACAAAATATTAACTGTCTGAACTGCTCCCTGTGTTTATATACTTGAATGTGCCATCAAAGTCAAATTAAACCTCCCATATTTTACTACCCATTAAATTAAACATTGTCATAACACAAGAAACAGTAAAATGCAAATACAAAATATTTATAAAAGTACTGAAATGTATAATAGAGGTCCCGTTTGTGGTTGTTTGAAAATATATAACAGTTTACCTTTGGAATTAAGAAAACAAAACGACCCAACTAGTGTTAAAAAAGCACTTATTATTAAATTAAGCACAAAATCTTATTATTAAATAAACAATATTACTCAGTGGATGAATTTTTACAGGACCAATTCTAATATTTTTGTATCTAATATTTTCTTTAATATGTTGTGTAATGTTTGAATGTGTTTTATTGACAATCATTTCTAATTGTATATATATATATATATATATATATATATATATATATATATATATATATATATATATATATATATATATATATATATGTTTGAAAATTTGAATATCAAGCGAGGTGACATGATGATAAAAATTCATTGTAGTCTTACCTTCTATAAGACCCTGGGCTTTCACTCGCTGCTTGTTTTGACGATAAAAAATAACACACAACACCATAAAAAATTATCACTTATATATAAGTTAATAAAAAGACTCAGTAATAGTAACAGTAAAAGTAATAGAAAAACATAAACAAACAAAAAATAATCTAATACCAGAAGAACATGAGGCATTACAAGAACTGAAGTCAAATAAATCAATAATTATTAGAAAAGCTGATAAAGGAAATGTAACAGTTGTTATGAACAAAGAAGAATATAATAAAAAGTTAAAACAATTAGTTGACAGTTCTGATTATCAACGTTTAAATTCAAACCCCACTGGAAATTTAGAGAGAAATGTTAACTCAACACTATTTAAATTAAAAGAAATGAAAAGAGAAATTCGTCTAAAATTAGCGCCACGTTATTGCAAACCACCACATATTTATGGATTACCAAAAATCCATAAAAAAGAAGTACCACTTAGACCTATTGTTAGTAGTATTGGTTCCCCAAGTCATGTTTTAGCAAAATATTTGGTGAAAATTATTAATCCGTTGTTAGGAAGCAGCATATCATTTATTAAAAATTCAAGCTGTTTTGTCAAAGAAATTCAAGGAAAAAGCATTGAAGAAAATCATATGATGGTTAGTTTTGACGTAACAAGCCTATTTTCTAATATACTGGTAGATGAAGCCTTGTTAGCTACAAAAGAAAAACTTGAAATTGACAAAACATTAAAAAATAGAACAAAACATAGCGTTACAACTATTATGAATTTAAAAACGTTATGCATTAAAAATACATATTTTGAATTCAATGGATCATTTTATAAACAAAAGAATGGTTTAGCTATGGGCTGCCTATTATCACCAGCACTCAGTGATATATATCTGGAAAAACTGGAAAATAAGGCGATAACAACTTACACACCAAAGCCAGTGATATATAAAAGATACGTGGATGATACGTTCATTGTTTGGCCACAAAATGAGGTACCAGTTGAATCATTCTTAGATCATATGAATAATCAGGCAGCAACTATTAAATTCACAATTGAATATGAGAAAGAGGGTGAACTGCCCTTCTTAGATGTAAGGGTAAAAAGATCTATAGAAAACAAAATTACGACTTCAATATATCGAAAAGAAACAGACAGTGGGAGATATTTAAATTTCAATTCAAATCATCCACACTCTACAAAAACAGGTATAGCAGCTACGTTATTACATAGGGCAAGAACACACTGTAATGATAAAAAATTAATAAATGAAGAAATTAGTAAAATAGAACACATTTTAAAAGAAAATGATTATCCATCACATGTTATTCATAAAATAAAAAATAAAAACAGCAAAGAAAGAAACAATACTGAAGAAAAGAAACCAGACGCAACCATTTGCATCCCCTATATGCAAGGGTTGAGTGAAAAAATACAACGTATTTGTTAGGGAGTCAATCTTCGTATTGTTTGTTCTTCCAGAGACACATTAAAATCAAGTTTAGCACGTACAAAACCAGACATGAAGAAAAATATGAATAAAGATGTAGTATATTCTATACCCTGTGTATGTGAGAAAGAATACATCGGAGAAACAGGTCGTCCTTTGGACATCAGGGTGAATGAACACAGGCAAAAAATAGAGAAAAGAGATACAGGATATTCAAAACTTGTAGATCATGCACTGGAGAACAGCCATCAAATTCAATGGGAGAAAACAAAGGTGATAGGAAGAGAAAGTCATTATAAAAAAAGAAAAATATTAGAAGCAATAGAAATGTCAAGAAGAAATAATGAAACAATCAGTCAACCTAGTTTTGATTTGCCGCCTATTTGGATTCCACTTATAGATTCATGTAAAAAGACTGTACCACGTGATCGTACAGGGGAAAATGTAAACAATAAAATAACACCTGACGAGGACGAGCCACTCCCCCCGTTGCGGAGGTCGGCGCGCCTCGTGAGCAAGAGTCAGTAAGCTGAAGAAGAGTGCAGACACTGTATGTTTCTACATACGCACTCGAAAACGTTACAATTTGGTGTAAATATAACATAGCTATGTATATATAATTTTTTAAAAATCTGTGAATTGAGTCTTTTTATTAACTTATATATAAGTGATAATTTTTTATGGTGTTGTGTGTTATTTTTTATCGTCAAAACAAGCAGCGAGTGAAAGCCCAGGGTCTTATAGAAGGTAAGACTACAATGAATTTTTATCATATATATATATATATATATATATATATATATATATATATATATATATATATATATATATATATATATATATTATATATATATATAATGTGCATTAATCTAAGCGGATACACTTTTGTGTATTTTGATTGTAGGATGAAAGAAATGAATAAATATATATTCAATTCTGAATTTTATTTTGAATTTGAATTTTGAATTTTATTTTGAATTACGTTTTTAACTTTTTCCATGTAAAGATAAGACTTTGTGTTTTGAAGATTCTTTTGCTATTAAAAAAGTTTTAAATGATGTTTTTCATGTGCTGGCCTATGTATTCCTGACCAACGCAATGGCTGCAGTTAAATATGAGTGCAATTGTTCTATATGTTCACTGGAGCAAATAAATAAATCATTTTGCCAGTTTTTAACCACTATGCAATATTTTTGAGAGCATTGATGTTGTGAATATGTTAAATTATTATCTCAAGTATGTGAGAAAAATAGCATGAACAAAAAAAATATTATCCATTTGCTCAAAGAAAATTAGCTTAAACTAAGTTTGTCCTATGCTGAGCAATGTTTCTACAGTATGGCCTCGAAGTGCAATATATATAACGCCACTCAGAATGACGTCATGCGCACATACTTTATATTCACTGGAACAAATCAGAACACAAAGAAGTACAAACCTCAAGACAAGACGCTGCTGTTGTGAAGACATCAAGATTGGCCAAGGTAGATGACCGTTGTCTGCTGCAGAAGTGATCTCCGCGTTGACCTTGCACAGAACACTGGTCAAGTCTATGTCTCGGCCTCTCCAACTTGGAAGACGTTCATTCAGCTTTTCAAAATATTCTAAACATCAAATTTTATGTTTAAAACATTATTCACATGACGAGTAAATTTGACGCGCGTCAACGTGCGTCAACGCGCGTAACAAAGCTGGAACTGGAACAATGTAAACCAATGGAGCCGTTTACATGGATTTTTGAAAATTACATGTGAACGGCTCCATTTATTTGTTTACATTGTTCCAGCTTTGTTACGCGTGTTGACGCACGTTGACGCGCGTCATATTTACGCGTTATGTGATTAATTTTTAAAGTGTTGTTTTTAATAGTGAACATCATACCATAGATGACAATTTTTTACCAAAATGTTAATGTAGCCCCACGAGAGAGCTTGAAAATACTGTAAAGAATGCAATTTAAGTGACTATTTATGTTTATGACGTCAGAAACATGCAAAAATTAGTATGAAAATGTTGTGTAGGTTGCATAAATCTAAATTTCTGATCACTGCTACGGGGCTACTGTTGGGTTTTAAGACAAACTAAAGTTATTTATGTAAATCCCATCAAGTGTTTTGTGATATAAATGCTTATGTTGTGTCTGGTCATTTCTTTTTAAGTGACAGGCATCAATGGTTTTTGTAATATTGATCATTGCATGTATAATTAAACCTCAAGAAATCGAAATTTAAAATTTTAGTTATAAACTGCGCTAAAAGCAAAAGCCGTTTAGTGACTTAGAACCTACGTCACAGCTAATACAACTTGCTCTTACGCTAGCTTGATGTTTAGTGACTTAGAACCTACGTCACAGCTACAACTTGCTCTTACGCTTAAGTTAACAGTTAACTAGTAAAATGTTACCTTGATAAGGAGTGACGGAGATAATACAGTTGGGGGCCTTGATTGCTGGGCACGGCAAGTATGTAGGTTCAGTAGTAGAACTTCCATCCGTTTGGATTAAGTGTTTGGTATCGTACACCTGTGAACATAGGTTAGCAGACTTGTTACAGTAGATAGATAGATAGATAGATAGATAGATAGATAGATAGATAGATAGATAGATAGATAGATAGATAGATAGATAGATAGATAGATAGATAGATAGATAGATAGATAGATAGATAGATAGATAGATAGATAGATAGATAGATAGATAGATAGATAGATAGATAGATAGATAGATAGATAGATAGATAGATAGATAGATAGATAGATAGATAGATAGATAGATAGATAGATAGATAGATAGATAGATAGATAGATAGATAGATAGATAGATAGATAGATAGATAGATAGATAGATAGATAGATAGATAGATAGATAGATAGATAGATAATAGATCTTACATAATATAAAAATATTTTGGGAACATCTCTAAGTTCTTGCGTAAGAAATGGATTTGCAATTTCATTGGTGGTGCACGACTCTCCCCAGACTTGCAGTCGACCATCTACATCTTGACGACAAATCACGATGACCACGATACAGCCATAGTAACTGCTGTTCTTGCCCATCTCTTCTGCCTCTGTCAAAGTAAACAATGAAATATCACAATTCGATGTTTCCGCGTCAAAAGAGAGCATCTGTACTTTCTACCAGCGCTGCTTGTGGAGGATCTGCACTTGTCACGCAGCATGGTGCGTGGACTAGCGGACATTAACTTAACATTGCAGATGCTACACGGTGGAAAGTGTGAATACTCCTTTTGCCGCGCTGGTGGAAAACAAAGATGCTTTCTCTTTTGATGGGAAGCAGCGAATTGATTTGCTTGCTTATAATATAATTCATAAAGTTATATCATAATATATATATATATATATACATATATATATATATATATATATATATATATATATATATATATATATATATATATATATATATATATATATATATATATATATATATATATATATATATATATATTAGAACTGTAAATTTAAACCGGTTCGAGCACCCGCCCGGGCCAAAATCTTCGGGTACTCTTTTTTTTTTTTTTGGAAAATGTTCAACCCGGGTGACGAGCTTTTAGCTTGCAAACGAGCTTTTTCGAGTTGAGCCCATGAATGACTCGTAAAAAAACGAGCCTTTGAAAATAAATCGAGCTAAAGAACAATTTTTGAAGAATGCCAAGAAAAAAAAGTTTGTAATTGTTGTTTACTATATGACGTTTTTAATATTTTATCATGCAAAATAAGCTGTTTAAAATATTTTTAAAAATTATTTCATGTTTATTTATGACTTTTATCCTTCAAAAACAAATTTTGCATAATGAAAATTGAGCTTTTTACTTCATAGGCTCGAAAGCTCGTTTTCAAATTTCGGCTCAATCATCGAGCTTTCCGAGCTTTGGCTCGTTTTTCGAGTTTAAGCTTGATTTTAAGCTGAACCCGGGTTTCAAGTCAAACCGGGCTAAAAAATTTCAGCCCGGGTTAAAAAAATTTTGAGCTTTTTACAGCTCTAATATATATATATATATATATATATATATATATATATATATATATATATATATATATATATATATATATATATATATATATATTATATATATATATTACGGCATTTTTTTTTCAATTTTATTTTAAATTTAAAGTGTAAAATAATGTTCATAGAATGATTGCGAACATATAGTTTCTCTTTTAATGATGGCCAGTCTAAGTCAGTAAACAAGGAAGTAGAGTCCTGATCTTGTATCTCAAAAACTAGAAATGTTTTGGGATCCAAATTTGGTGTCATTGTGTAGCTAAGGGTCACACCTAGCCGTGATAAAAATTGCAAGATGTTTGAATGTCCCGGAAAAAAGTTATTGAAATAAAACATTTGGGCCTAGTGCGCTTCAATTTAAAAAAAAGTTATATAAATTGAATTTGCAGGGTGACCCCCCAAAAATTTTTATGTATTTGAAATTGTCTAGAGCTAAAATATCATTGTGTAAAATTTCAGATTTTTTTTTTTTTTTTTTTTTTTTTTAACGATAAAAGTTTGATATTATCGGCCGACGTTCCTACTCCCTTTATAAAGTGGTTTCATTCATGTTAAAGTCGACGCCATAAGTGAGTACTAAATAACATTGGCCGGTATGGGAAAATGTCACATTTTGCCATTTTAAAAATACTTCGCAATATTTTTGAGAGCATTGATGTTGTTAACAGGTTGAATTAGTACCTGAAGTATGCAAGAAAAATAATAATAACCAAAAAATAGCTAATTTTCCAAAGAAAATAGCCAAAAACTACGTTTGTCCTATGCTGAGCAATGTTATTCATTACTCAAGAAGAGCATCGAAAAGAACTCAGAATGACGTCATGCGTACACACCCTATAGTAGATTTGTAAATTAAAACCAGTCCGGGCCAGAATCTTCGGGTGATTTTTATTTTAAAAATTGTCACCCCGGGTTTCAAGCTTTTAACTCAGAATCGAGCTTTCTCAAGTTGAGCCCGTGAATGACTCATGAAAAAAAAACGAGGTTTTGAAAATAAATCGACTTAAATAACAATTTTTGCAGAAAGCTAAGATAAAAAGTTTAAAATTTTTGTTTAATATAAAGTTTTTAATATTGTATCATGCAAAATAAGCTGTTTAAAATATGTTGAAAAATTATTTCATTGTATTTATGACTTTTATCCTTTAGAAACATTTGTTTTTATAATGAAATCCAGCTTTTTACAGCTTTTTTCCAGCTTGAAAGCTCGATCGTTTTCAAATTTTGGTTCATTCATCGAGCCTTGGCTCATTTTTTTAAGTTTAAGCTCAATTTTAAGCTTAACCCGGGTTTCAAGTCAAACTGGGCTAAAAAATGTCTCCCCGGGCTAAAAAAAAATATCGAGCTTTTTTACAGACCTATATTATTATAAATAAAAGTTAAATTTATATATTATATATTTAAAAGTTATATTTACTTTTGTAAAGTTCTCTTCTCATTTCTCTGACGGTTTGTTTATTTCTCGTGAGTTTAACGTGAAATCCAAGGTCAACAAAAGTCTGCTCTACGCCAAGTTCAAGGTCGATATCCCCGACCATGTTCTTCACAATTACCTGGCCTGGTGTATTGAACTTCCTCAAGTCCCTCCTCTCATCAGGCCTGCAAAAACATAACAAATTATTAAAGCCATAGACCACATAAAACAACATGTCGATCTTGTTACGAAAAAAAGGTCTATCTCGTATTTTGTCAGTGGAAGCAAAAGGTCTATCTCGAGCGCTATCGCCATAACGTTTGGGAACGAGATAGGCCTTTTGCTTACACTGACAAAATACGAGATACGCCTTTTGCTTCTACTGACAAAATACGAAATACGCCTTTTGCTTCTACTGACAAAAAACGAGATAGGCCTTTTTTTCGCAATAAGATCGATGTGCTTTTTAATAAAATGGGATCTTCAAAACTGATGACAATTTTTACCAGAATGTTAATGTAGCCACACGAGAGAGAGTGAAAATACTGTAAAGTATGCAATTTTCGTGAGTATCTATGTTTATGACGTCAGAAACATGCAAAAATTAGTACGAAAATGTTGTGCAGGTTGCATAAATGGACATTTCTGATCACTGCTACGGGGCAGTGAAACTTAAATATTTTTTAAAAGACTCTGCTATTTTCTAAATAAAATTGCGTCAAATATGAAAAAAAAATTGAAATAAAAGAATCAAAATATTATGCAGTCATTTTTTATTTTCTTGTCGAGGAAATTTAAAAAATAAATGCATATACCCGCATTATTATACAAAAAAAACAGACGAAAGAGAGATAGAGAGAGAGAGTGAGAGATTTTAAATCAGAATATGCGGAAAAGTCATCAATGAAATTAATTCAACTAATAACCATACGCTTTAAAATAGGGAATAGGGAATTAAAGATTAGGAAATCGTCTTTAACATTCGTATGCGGCTCCTTTTTTTTTTTTTTTTTTTTTTTTTTTTTTTTTTTTTTTTTTCTTCCCGACTTTTTAGCATCAGTTGGTAGAAGTAAAAGGTGTACTTATACGTTCTTATACCTTATTGTTGATTTGAATGCGATGACTATAATCTTTAAACCTTATGCCTTGATATGGAATATAATTTGAGACATTACGAAAAATAAACTTACTGTTTGGCCTAGCATTGGACCACTTGCAAAAAACAAACTTTTTAAAATATTTTGAAATATTTTAAATGCATTTCTTATACGATAAAATAGAAAAAAAAATATATCACTTCTTTCATCAATAAAAAACATTTTACTGTAAATAGCCAATTCAGTAATAACTTAAAGCCATAGACCACATAAAACTACATGTACTTTTCAATGAATAAACACGAAATGGGTTCTTAAAAACTGATGACAATTTTTAACAGGATGTTATTGTAGCCCCACGAGAGAGCGTGAAAATACTGTAAAGTATGCAATTTGCGTGAAAATTTATGTTTATGACATCAGAAACATGCAAAAATTAGTATGAAAATGTTGTGCGTGTTGCATAAATCGAATTTTCTAATCACTGCTACGGGGCTACTGTTGTGTTTTGAGACAAATTAAAGTTATTTATGTAAGTCCCATCAAGTGTTTTGTGATATAAATGCTTATGTTTTTCTCTGGTCTATTTCTTTAATATTATTTATTATTTTAAGGGGCTACTTACAATTATATGTAAATTAAAAACTTATGAATAAAACCACAAACCATAAATTTTAACTTATACAATTAGCGAACCAGCAATATCCGCGGGCCTGTGAATTTTTCAAATTCAAACACTTTCTTATCCTGTTTCTAACGAATAATATAAAATTATGAACCACACAGAAAACATAAATTTAATAAATTATTTAGATACATATCAATAACTCTTTAGTACTAAACAATAACTCTCTTGCAAAAAGTTTAAAGAGTAACACGTTAGTACAAACGTAATTTCTATAGCGGTAAATAGTTAACTCTTTAGATTCTAAAAAGTTTAGTATGTATATCTATTATGAAAAAAAGTCTAAATTGTAACTTTTTAGATAATTTTTTCCGTGCATGTTTTCCGCACAAAGACAAACATTTAACTGAACGCATCAGAAATATATTTTAAAATAAATCGTTAGCACTGGATAAAGTAAGGTGGACTTGAACTTTGAACCAACGTAAATAAAAATATATATTTTTTATATAATGACATGAGCCGTGTTTCTCTCTCTCTCTCTCTCTCTCTCTCTCTCTCTCTCTCTCTCTCTCTCTCTCTCTCTCTCTCTCTCTCTCTCTCTTATTCTTATAGCAAATATTTCATCTCAGAGAAATGTTCATTTCCAGCTTTTCATATTTCTATTTTGACCACAACTAGTTCTGGTCAAAATTCAAAGACCAAAACTAAAAATATTATATTTACACCGGGTTTTGCTTTTTGCGAAATGCTAAAAACTAGTATGGATCAAAATTTCGTGACCAAAAAGCCGAAATAAATTGGCATTCCATGATTAAGTCAAAAGCGACGAACAAAAAGCTGAAATGAGCAAAAATACTTAGTTTGGGTCAATTTCGGGTTTTTGATGCTAACATAATACACCTTGTAACCTAACACTATTTATGATATTATGACATAAATGCATCATAAATTACGTAATTTATTTACCAGTGTATATATTTTTTCTCAATTACTTGAAATAATTTGAAATTCAAGCTATTGACAACATAAATGTACTCAAAAATAATGCTTATAGTATTTTTTAAACAGACAAAATTAGTGTTTTTTTTTTTTTTTTTTTTTTTTTTTTTTTTTTTTTTTTTTTTTACACCGGCCTGAAGCATGTTTGGCAGATGACCAATAAATTTTATTAAACTACACTTTGTTTTGTTTTCGATGATTAAATGCACATTTTTTTTTTTTTTTTTTTGCTTGCCATATTGTGTTATCGTGCTATACACCAATCCCAGTCCCAGTCAAGACATTGTCTTATCGACAGGTAAGGACTTTCCAATTAATGGAAAAGCACACACGGGCCGGCCACGGCCTAAGTACACAGCCCGGCATTCGCCATAACAGCCTAGAGAAACAGTGGAAACATCTAGGCAGGCTGGTCGGTGCAATCACATCAATCATGCACCTCTACGAATACTGTGCGTCGTCATGGAATGCATGTAAACATACATCGTGCAACATGTTGTGCTCTCACACTTCACGATTAATGAAAATGATAAAAAATAAAAGTAATAGAGAATGGATGTGACGAACTAAGGTGCAGGTACAAAAATGCAGTTTTAAGATGCATAGCCATGCTTGAAAAACAAAGAGAGACAACACATCTGCAGCTTTTTTTCTTGTTTTATCAAAATTTGTATTTCATGATAAAATTTAAAAGTATGACGTGTTTTCAACTTTTAAAATGCATAATAATAAGTTTTGGCAAGAATAAGACTTTAATTTTCATATTTTGCTGATTATTATAACTAAACTTTTATCTAATTGTTATGTATTGATGGCTATAGGGTACATGCATTTATGTTAAAGTCGACGCCATGTTGGATAACTCAATAACATGGGTGACATAGGAAAATAACTTATTTTGCCAGTTTTAAAACACTATGCAATATTTTTAAGGGCATTGATGATGTAAATATGTTGAATTAGTATCTCAAGTATGTGAGAAAAATAACAAGAAACAAACAATTAAAGATTTCTCAAAGAAAATTGGCTGAAATAAAGTTTGTACTATGCTGAGCAATGTTATGCACTACTCCAGTATGGCCTACAAGCGCAATAAATATGACGTCATGCGGATATACCCTATAGTGACACCACACCACGCCAAACTTTACTTTTTGAACGTGACAGCTAGGTATCAAAGTTAACTTATTGTTAAAAACCATGGCTAGCAAGCCAGCTTGACCTTTTAAAAATTGTATTTCCTTTTATGCTTTTTTAAAACAAAGACCATTTTTATTTATTTATTTATTTGCCTAATTTTTATTGCTCAAAACAGCTTTAAAAAACACATAAATTCAAAAGCATTTTCTCCCGCTTTTTTTTTTTTTTTTTTTAAATATAACCGATGTTTTTCCTATACTGAGTAATGTTATTACTCCAATATGGCGTCCAATCGTATTTAATATGACAACATATGCATAAACCCTATGCATTCATGTTAAAGTTGACGCCAAAAATAACATGGGTAACATAGAAAAATAATTCATTTTGTTAGTTTAAAAACACTATGCAATAATTTGAGAGCATTGATGTTGTAAATATGTTGAATTAGTATCTCAAGTATGTGAGAAAAATAACATGAACAAAAAAATTGACTGATTTCCCAAATAAAATTGGCTTAAAAGAAACTTTTTCTTTGCTGAGCAATGTTATGCACTACTCCAGTATGGACTCCAATGTCATTAAATATGACGTCATCTGCACACACCCTATATGAATTGTATATGTTTTTTTGTTTTTGTTTTTTTGAAATAAAAATGATATTTTTCCTATAGGGTGTATGCGGATGATGTCATATATAATATGGCGTCCAAGCGTAATAAATATGACGTCATATGCATACACCCTATATACTTACGCTAAGTGACGTGCTGGTATCCCCATGTTAACTGATAATTACACACACTTATATAATGTACATTTAGATATTGTACATTTAGATATTGTACATTTAGATTGCACACGAAAACAACATTTTGTAGTTGTGTTTTCATCGACGTCTACGCCTTGACTAAAATTTTCAACTCAAAGTTTGTGTTTAGCGAGTGTGTGTGTGTTCGTAAACCAAGGCCGGTGAAGTTACACATTCACTCATACATTGTAGCAAGCGCAAGGTTATGTATGATATGTGAATTTATTTTGTTTTATGAACTGGACTGTAAGGGGGGAGAGGATGTTTAGAAATTTAATTGGTTGGATGAAGAAGTTGACCTTGGGGATTTTTTAAGCTATGTCTCTCTTCTCTCTATCTCTCACGCTCTCTCTCTCTCTCTCTCAACTTTTTACATATAATTTTTGTATCCATAATATATATATATATATATATATATATATATATATATATATATATATATATATATATATATATATATATAATTATATATAAAATATATATAAAAATTGTTAATCAAAGTTTAAAAAATGCAAGAAAGTTTAGTATATTATGAATAATAATACAATTTAATAAATAAGAAAAGAAAGAAACAAACAAACAAAGAAACAAACAAACAAAGAAAGAAAGAAAGAAACAAAGAAAGTAGCTGCACTTGACCCTAACACTCATTAATACTCAACGATAAAATATAATTGAGTGTCTTTTTTTTTCCTTTTTTTTTTCGTTAAATTAATGTATTTGTTATTGATGTAATATATTTAATTATAGTATAATTATGTAAATAAGGTATTTATGATTAAAAAAATTATTTTTAGCATGGTACTCTGCAAAAATATACGCCATACTGGAGTAATGAGTAAGCTAAGCACAAGCTAAGCACAAGGACAATTTTTTTTTTTTTTTTTTTTAAATAAATTTTTCCTTTTTTTTTATTTTTTTTTTTTTTTTGAAAATTTAATTAATTTGATATTACAATTTTTCTCACATACTTTAAATTCAAGCTATTAACAATAATGAACGATCCACTTTTTATAAACCACATTTTCTTATATAATTTGAAAATTGAAGTGTTGTATTCAGATGGCTTGTATCTCAAAATTTAAAAAGAAAATTTTGAAACTTTATGATGCCATTTGAAAGTTAACATAGTAACAGCTACCTTTGATAAAATTTTCAGAACCCTTGATCATCAGATAAGGGAAAAAATAACTATTGAAATTAACATGGGCTCTTATGTGACTAAAACTTACAAAAATCCTAATTTAAAATCTAGCATGGTGACTCTTTAAAATTTTTTACATTTTTGAAGTTCTCATATTCTAATGTATTACCTTATAAAATTTTAGATTTTTATTTTTTTACAATTTTTGTTTGTCAAATCCCGCAGTACCTGATTTCCTGCCTTAATATAGCTTCAAGTTAAAAATATCCCCAACGTGGGGCTTGAACTCACGACCCTGTGACTGCGCTAACCGAGCACACGTTTCAACATTTCATTTTGGTTAAAAAAAAACAACAACATTATTTTGATCTTATTAGCACGTTAACAATTTGAACTTTAAATGAGGTAGCGCTGGCATTTAATATCACATACTGGTATTCACCGGTATTACCGGAACATAGAACTATATTTCCGGAAATTATTTAAAAATATATTACAGACGGCCGGACATTCCCAGTGATTCAAAATTTCGTCTACATATAGCGCTAGTAGTACCGAGAGCATAGAAAAATTACGACCGGGCTCGGGTAACGAAATGTGTCCGAAAATACAAATGTTTCCGATAATACATAAAATCCGAAGATAGGGGTTAATACTATAGTGTTTTTATGGACGAAAATATAAATAAATACACGTAATAATTATTCAAGCTTATTTTGAAAACAATTTAATACTGCAAAATTTATGCTATACTGCATAATTACTATGCAACCATAACATAAATATTGTTTTGTACAGCATAATTATTTATGTGGTTTTTATGCTATAATGAAATAAATTCAGCATAAATAACATAATTTATTCTATACGTTTTCTAAAGGGTGTATGCATTCATGTTAAAGTCGACGCCATGTTGTAACTCAATAACATGAGTGACATAGGACAATATCTTATTTTGACATTTTAAAACCACTATGCAATATTTTTTAGAGCATTGATGTTGTAAATATGTTGAATTTCAAGTATGTGAGAAAAATAATAATAAAAAAAAGTTAACCGATTTTTCAAAGAAAATTGTCTAAAACAAAGTTTGTCCTATGCTGAGCAATGTTATGCACTACTCCAGTATGGCCTCCAAGCGCATTAAATATGACGTCATCCGTATACACCCTATATACATAAAGAAATATTATATTTTCGTAATTTATGCTGCAATATAATGTAGCATAAATGATTCTATATTAAAAACAGCATAAATAAATATATTTAAACAGCATGAAACGTATATTTAAAGTCATAGACCGCATAAAACAACATGTGCTTTTTAATGAATAAACACGAAATGTGATCTTCAAAACTGATGACAATTTTTACCAGAATGTTAATGTAGCCCCACGAGAGAGCAAGAAAAAACTGAAAAGTTTGCAATTTACGTGAAAATTCATGTTTATGACGTCAGAAACATGCAAAAATTAGCATGAAAATGTTGTGCGGGTAGCAAAAATCGAAATTTCTGATCACTGCTACGGAGCTACAGTTGGGCTTTGCGACAAACTAATGTTATTTATGTAAGTCCCATCAAGTGTTTTGTGATATAAATGCTTATGTTTTTCTCCGGTCTATTCCTTTAAACAGAATAAAAATATATTTAATTATACTGTACAACATAATAGTTATGCTATGCAGCATAGTTATTATTAGCATTTTAAATTATGCTGTATTGAACAAATTGTGCTGAAATTACCATATTTAATTTTCCTTTTCGTTGTTTTTTTAATCCCATAGGATGTGTGCACATGACGTCATTCTGAATGCTTTTCAAAGCTCTTCTTGAGCAATAAATAACATTGCTCAACATAAGAAAATGTATCTTTTGACTATTTTCTTCGGAAAATAATTTGGGGGGGGGGGGGGGTGGTTGTATTATTATTTTCCTTACATACTTGAGATACTAATTCAACCTGTTAACAACATCAATGCTCTCAAAAATATTGCTAAGTATTTCTAAACTGGCAAAATGTGTTATTTTTCTATACTGGCCAATGTTATTTAGTACTCACTTATGACGTCGACTTTAATATGGATGAAACCCCCCTGTAGAATTCATAATTTTTTGATGTACTGTTTTGCGTTGTTATATAGGGTGGGTACATTCATATAGACTCCTTGCACATCCTTGCGCTTTGTCGCCATGTTTGTGGTGCCTAATACATTGTCTAGGATAAGGAAAACAGCATTTCTCCTAATTTTTCACACAAAAAGAGATTATTTCAACTGGACGAATTTTTTTTCATATTCTTGTAGCTTATTAGGAGCATAATACAGCATAATAAAGATTATCGGATTAGCACGCGCGGAAGTCTAAAAGAGTTCCCTAATTTGACATTATGTTTATAATAATAATAATATAATAATAGTTCTTTATTGGGTTTAAAATGAGAAAGTACATTATATATATATATATATATGATAAGAAATTTTCTCGGTGAAATAGAATTATTGTCTTACCTTCTGTGAAGACACTGGGCTTTACACTCGCTGCTATCACTATTTTAAATAACAATGCAAAAATAATAATCACTTTGTACATAATTATAAAAACACTCAATTCACAGTCTTTTTAAAAATTACATAGCTATGTTATTTACACACAATATTTAACGTTTTCGGAGACTATATATCACAAATGATACATACTGTCTGTCTCCTTCCTCAGAACTGAAAACTAAACTCTCACTCTCTGCCGTGCTGACCTCCTGAGGGGAGGGGAGGAGAGGGCGTACGCGCCTCGTCAGGTGCAAGCGAAACGTTGACTTTATTTTTAGTACGATTATATGGTACTTT
>OX439129.1:4747630-4755130 GCA_949318235.1 Ecdyonurus torrentis
CTTCCTTCCTTCCTTCCTTCCTTCCTTCCTTCCTTCCTTCCTTCCTTCCTTCCTTCCTTCCTTCCTTCTTTCCTTCCTTCCAATCTTTCTTTCTTTCTTTCTTTCTTTCTTCTACCTTTCTTAATTTATTTATTCCTTTTTCGAAGAATTATTATAAATATTAAAATGTTATAATTCCAGTCGTATGATATTGGGAAATACCATGCATTGTGAAATATGTGTCACTTGATTGTTAATGTTATCTTGAAAAGTTTATCATATAATAGATTAGTTAATATAAAAAAAATCTTTTTTTAAAATATAAATTTTTTTCAATTTTTTCCATTACAAGTATAATTTTTTAAAATACGAAAATATCTTATATATTTTTGTATCAATTATTTCTATTTAAACTTGAAATATAAAATAATTTGCATGAATATATAGTAGTAATGTAATTATTAATGCATTGTTTATAAAATATTTTGAACCAACCGATAAGGCTATGCCTTGGTTGGATTTTGTAAAACTTGTGTGTTTTAAAAATATATATATACAATTACCCTCAATTACTAAAATTATAATATTACAATATAGAATATTATATAAAGGAAGAATAAATTACTTATTTTATGCTGCATTTATATCGTTATAGCATAAATAATGTTATTTTAGAGAAAGATAGTTATTTCACTGTTAAACAAATACACTACATTTATGCTATGTTCCATAGTAATTAGGCATATAGCATAGAATATGCTGTATAAAATATATAATAATGAATATATATATATATATATATATATAAATATATATATAATATATATATATATATATATATATATATATATATATATATATATATATATATATATATATATATATATAACCAATTTATGTCTGTCCTTGCACTTTAAACACTTCTTAAAACATGAAAAAAAGTAACTTACATTTAGCCTAACTTTTAATAATTATGTATATTTTACAAATAAAATATTTAACATGAACAATATTACCTAGGAGAAAAAAATTTAAAAAAAAATTATTCACATATTTGTTCCACATAATATTATTGTGCAAATTTTTATTTCTTTTACCAAAAGTAAACTACTTAATGAACACAGTTTGCTGCATTTTTTATATAAACTATATTAAAATATGATTGAGGAAATAATATTTTGCAAGAAATATGGTATCTGTTAGTCTATTAAAAAAATACAAATTTCTTACTGGTGTGCTTATAAATAAAAAACATAATTCTAAACCTTTTTTACGCTAGGTTCATACTTTTAAATTACAAATTAAAAATATTTTACAAATCGATGAGTTCAGATAGTAATGTTCAATCAGAGATTTTCTTTTTTCGGAGTTCAAATAGCAATATCGTTGCATTGCATGTTCTAAAAAAAATTAAATTTATTATTGCCGCAACATTCATTAAATGGACAATCCGTATGCTGTGTTTCAGATTTGTTGTGTTTTAAAGTGTTGTCGTTAATAATTAATTAGTAAAAAATTGAACTTTTTTTTTTTAATTCAAGACCATTGACTTTCAACCCGATTTTCATATAAAACAACTTGTGATAAAAAATTCACATTTGATGGTCAAAGTTAGGAGATGTTGTTAATTGATGTCTTGTAGATGATTTTTCTTGAAAACCACCCCCTTGCCATTAAAGGGCAAAAAATCTAAACCAGGATCTGCTTTTGCTAGATAGCCAAAACTTAGTATGCAAATGTTAAATATTATTAATGACTTATTCCATTTGTAAAACATTGAATTTTATTTATTTTACACGCTTTAGCAATCTTTTTCCTGCTGGGAGAGATGAATGCTCGGTTGTTTCTCGGCAATCCGCAGTACACAAACTCAAAAAAAAAAAATTTGCTGCTCAATTAATTGCAACTAGTTAGAAATTTTTACTGAAAGTCCTTAATAAAAGTAATTAACATACACACGTGAAATTTTAGCTCTTTAGCACAAGCAGAGCCTGATTTAGACTTTTTGCCCTTTATTGGCAAGGGGGTGGTTTTCAAGAAAAATCATCTACATGACATCAATCAACAACATCTCCCAACTTTTGACCATCAAATGTGAATTTTTTATCACAAGTGGTTTTATATGAAAATCGGGTTGAAAATCAACGGTCTGGAACTTTAAAAAAAAAAGTTCCATTTTTTACTAATTAATAATTAACAACAACACTTAACCACAAAAAATCTGAAACACAGCATACGGCATGTCCATTTAATGAATGTTGCGGCAGTAATAATTTTTTTTAGAACATGCAATGCATCGATATTGCTATTTGAACTCCGAAAAAAGAAAATCTCTGATTGAACATTACTATCTGAACTCATCGAAATATAAAATTTAAAAAAAAAAATCAAAATAGTTTGTATGTGCACATATAAATATGTTCTTACATATTATTATCAAGACAACTTTATAAATTGTAACTACTGTTTAAAATTACAATATAAGTTTTATTTAATTTATTTCAATATTTTTTTATATTATAGTGTTTTTCTTTGTGTTATAGTGATAAAAATATGTTATCAACTTTTTTACTGTATTAATAGGCAAATAAAAAATCGGCACAACTATTAAACAACTAAGCACTATTTTACTAACTAATAAACATCTAAGCACAACTATTCAACGGCTCAACTGAAACAAGAACTACAGTCTTATCTAGTATTTGAACTGACATTAAAAGCCATATTTTTAATTTGCATACCAAAATATTAAAATAAAATACACAATTTTTTTATGTAACATGAAGGAAGATTAAGCAAATTTTTATTGCTAACACTAGATATTTTATTTCAGTCTTTTTTTCCGTGTAGTTAAATGATTAAATACAAGCAATTTTTATTTTAAGCTTACTTTGTATATTAAAGAACTATTTTTAAACATTTACATTTTCCTGACTTTAGAAGTAATATATAATAAAAAAAATAATAAAAAAGTATAATTTTAAATACATAAAATTATCTCAATATTAAAAAATTACTTTTAACTTTTAAGTAAGCATTACTGTAAAAAATCTTTAATACTAAATAACTTTTGTTTCTATTCTTGCATTGTGATTCCACTAGAATAGTAATAATAGTAGATGATTTGATTTTGTTAACTACATTAATACCTGGTTTATACTGAGTACCACTATTGACGTTGCACAAACCTTACGGATGAAGAACAAAGACTTCTTTTGTGGGGAAGGGTAGCTCAGGTCAGCTGTTAATATAATTCCTATTAGAGCTAGTACTGCTAGATACTCTGCAATTCACGAGCGAGGTCACACTAGGTGCCAATTCTTATGCTGAAGTACATTTTTCTGAAGTTATTTCTGAATAATTAACATGGTGGCATTAATAAAATCTAAATTACACAAATTAAAAAATATATAAAAAAATATAACATGTTATAATAATTTATATTTATTAAATTTATTAAATATGATTTTGTTTTTTTGTTTATTTCAATAAAGAAATATTGTTTTGGTTAAGTTATATGTTTCTTGAATGCCGCATATTACAAACGCATTAATGTGTAATATATTATTTTTATTATTATTATTTTGACATTTTATATTGTATAAACTGTTAAAAATCTAACAATTATTAATGCTTTATAACAAAAAAGACTGTAAATGCTCACATAAATATAATTTAGAGTAATACAATATAGTATATTATTTTCTTTTCTTATATATATATGCATGCAATTACAATATATGCCAATAGTTTAAATTAGTTTCAATATTTCACACGTATTTCGTACTATTTATTAATATTTCTTTCCTAAAATTTCTGTTAATATTATTTCAGTATTTTAACTATAAAATATTAAACTTCACATTAAAACCAAAGTGTAAAATAAACTGAAACTAAAGCAAAATGATTGTTTCCATGATTTTTGAAATATCCGCAAATTTCAATAAAAACAAACGAAGGTGGAAATCCACTTTCAGCTCAGCGCGCGAGTTTGAATGGTGCTCATCTGGCTAGGGTTCGGTAAAGCGCTCTCCGGACGAGACGTCACACGGCAACCAACACCTTTTGTACCACAACTCACTTCCATAGTGTATTGAGCAACTTTTAAGGACAAGAGTTATTGTACTTTTAATATCTTATATACAAGCAATATATATATATATATATATATATATATATATATATATATATATATATATATATATATATTTATATGTATATATATATATATATATATATAAATATATATATATATATATATATATATATATATATATATATATATATATATATATATATATATATATATATATATATATATATATATATATATATATATCGAGGGTGCTCCGCTATAATGTCCTAAGTCCATTTGACCTTGAAAAATATTTTTTGCTGCAAATGACCTGAAATGGATAAATCCAAAATTTGGGGTTGATCCGATGATTTTTTATTTTTCAAGGTCAAGTGGACTTAGAACATTATAGCGGAGCACCCTCGATATATATATATATATATATAAATATAAATATAAATATATATATATATATATATATATATATATATATATATATATATATTTATAAATAAATATATATTATATATATATTTATATATATATATATATATATATATATATATATATTTATATATATATGTATATATATAATATATATATATATATATATATATATATATATATATATATATATATATATATATATATATATATATATATATATATATATATATATATATATCAATATTTGAAAATATTTATCTTGCACTATAACCCCATCTGAAACGAATCATATAAGTGCAAATAAAGCCAAACAGTTAAAAGGAAAGACAGCGGCCGGAATCGAACCGACAACTTTTGGATTTGCGCTGCACTGCTTTGACCATTGAGCTACACGGCCCATCCAAATCAACCTTGATTCCTTACTTGCATTTACAAAAATCTATGACGACAACTTTCGCCTATTCGCTGCCTGAGAGGCTCCAGTTTTTACAAACCAGACTCTCTTTCAACAGCTGGCTCCCCTCTTGCGAAGGGAAATTTATCCGTGCGGCGGGATAAATGTGTTTTTTAAAGTTTTAAACTTCAAATGTTTAGCTTTAATTGCATTTATATGATTAGTTTCAGATGGTGTTATATTGCAAAATAACTATTTTCAAATATTTATATATTGAAACAAATATTGCCATCTCTTGGAGTCTGAACTACACTTATGTGTAGTAAGGAAAACTATATCATTTGAAGTTTAAAACTTTAAAAAGCATATTTATATTAGTATATCGAGGGCTACGCGGCCTTTCGGAACATCTACATCCTTCGCGCGCAAGATATAGAAATATGTGTATTCTCCGCGCTCCGGACTAAAGAAACATCTGCGCTCTCCGCGGGCTTTAACATTGAAACATTTGCAGTCTTCGCGGATGCACTAAATAAAATATCTACAAACTTCGCGCATAGCAATAATAAAATATCTAAAAATGAACTTTTGGTTCTTCTACTATTTTTTTTCTTTTTACCTACTTTTACAATTGTAAATGTTGTATGATGTTTAATAATATCATATAAATAATTAAAAATTCTATAAATTAATGTATTTTAAAAGTTTTTTATAGAAATAGTTATTTTATTACCAAAATTTTGAAATATAAATAATTATCGAAGAATGTTTTATTTAAATAAAAAGTAAAAAAAAAAAAAAAAAAAACTTGCGTCTTAAAAATAATTCCTCGGCTTATTATAATATAAAAAAACTCTGAATTATTTATTTATGTGATGTAGAACTGCACTTTATTTTTTACTCTGCTTTTGTTAATCAATCACAACTATACTATAAATATTAAATAACTACATATAGATTCTCTGCACGACCACTCATTTCACTGTCTAAACTGAAACTGAAGTTTAAATGTCACGTAGATTAATGATTGTATTCGTATAAATTTGAACTTTGAAACACGGCAATAGAAAAATATTTTACTATATTGTATTCAAGTATAAAATTAAAATAAAATAGAATACCTTGATTATTAACCGTTGGCATGAAAAAGTTTAGTTTATTATAAACCAGTGGCGAGACAAGTTATCTTGTGATAATATGATATATAATTTTTAAGAAAGAAAAAAAAAGTTATAATTAATATATTTAAAAAATTATTTAATAATATAATAGTTCATGAGAACAAATATACAACCATTCAATTACTTGTATTATTTAACCAGTTGTTAAATATTTTGATTATTACACTAGAACAGGTAAGCTTAAATAAAATAAAAACTCTTGAATTTATTCATAATATAGTTTTAAATATTATTTTTATCTATATTGATAGCTTAAAAATAAAACTAAGTAATAAATTGTATGTACAGCTCTGGCCAAAAGTTTGAGAACGATATGAAAGTGATCGGGCAAAACAGATGAGTCATCAATGCAGGTTCCTTTTTTCCTGACTATATCGATAGTATGTGAATCTTTCCCCTCACCTCCTTCTTTAAGTTTGGCTATCTGTTGTGTCTAGTTTTGTTATCATGTTTTTCGATCAAACAAACACACAGAATGTGATGCTTTCTATTTTTACCTATCAAACTCACAAAATATTGTCTTCTTGAGTTTTAAAAAATTATTTATATATATATACGTTACATAAAGCAAGGATTTTTTTTTTTATATATATAAATTATTAAAAATATTCAATAATTATATGATTACAGTTTACGATGTTTATGCTAATTTATATTTAATGGATATAATAATAAAAAAAATTTTTTCATTACTTTATCTTTTTTTAATTAACTTATTCATTAATTATAATATTTACTTTTTGAAAAATTTGATATCATATTTAATTTTATTTTCTGTTCTTCTTTTCTTCCGCATAAACAATCATCCCTTTATTGGCGTCATTTGAATTATGGAATAAAAGTTGTATCATAATAAATAATTAGGCTAACTAATTTTTTTATGAAAAAGATATTCAACAATTATATGATTACAGTTTATGATATTTATGATACTTTATATTTAATGGATAGACCTCTATTTAAAAAAAAAAATATTTTACTATTTTTTTTAATTAACATATTTATTAATTATAATATTTAATTTTCAAAGAATTTGATTTTGTATTCAAATTTTATCATCTGTTATTGTTTTTATTCCTCCGCGTAAACAATCATCTCTTTCCTTTTTTTTTATATAATTATAAAATCAAAGTTCTTTCATATAAATAATTAGTTAATGAATTATAGCAAACTATTTAATGACACAAAGACACAAAGTATAAATGAAAGCGATTATTTGTAGAAATTAATTATTTGATTAAAAAAAGAAGAAAATATTTCAAATAATGAAAAAAAAAATAAATAATAAATAAATAAATAACAATATTGGCATATCTATATATGCCAATATATCTATATCTATATATCTATATATATAGTATTTTTACCAAGGTTGATATTGTACTAAATATAAACCTTGCATTTTAACAAAAAAACAGAAAAGA
>OX439129.1:4760130-4797630 GCA_949318235.1 Ecdyonurus torrentis
GCAAGATTCTATAATATTTTTGCCTACTTCATTCATATCTACCTTTTCAGAGTCACTCTCATTTTCGTCTTTAAATAAAGCACGCTTAATTTCTTGTATTTTTTTCATCTTGTATCTTTTGGACTTAAAACGCTTACATTGTAATGGAGAAAACTTTGACAGTTTTAAGATCTTGTTTGCAGGACTATGTACGTTAATATCACTACTTGTTGAATCTGAGTCACTTAAATTTTCAGGAGTTTTTTCATTATTATTAAACTGTTCATATTCTGGTAGCTCTGTTTGCTTTAATTTAATTTTTGTTATGACTAAACAACAGCTATCACAAATATAATCTCTTTTTTTCAAAAAAGTGTACACTTGTGTCATCCATTGAACAACGAGCCGCCGTTTCAATGAATGTTTGTGATGACTTGAATTTTTTAGTGGATTACAACATGAGTTAACCATTTTTACTACGACAAATGTGTTTATTACTTAAAGTAATACTGTTTAGGCTAATATTATACATAAATTAAGCACTACAAATGTTTTTTTTTTCACTTTTCAAACAGGTTTCTAACATAAAACTTGTAAACTTGCAGCCACGAGGTGAAATATTATTTCATTTCTCTCAAAATCAGCTGATTGTTACCTGAGTTCAAACAACCAATCGGAAAAATTCAGGTAAAAAAGTGGGAATTTCAATAAATATAGTCACATATTTATATTTAAACAATATTTAAATAAATTTTTTTTATTTAAAATTGTAATAATATTGCCATAAATTTATTTATATAAAATAAAATAATTATAGTTATCAAAAATTTTTTTACATTTTATATTATATATAAAATTAACATATAGAAGAAGTGTTTGCAAATTTAATTACTTTTTTTTATACTAAACATACTAGACAGCAGCGTAAACTTACGCACTTTGTAATAGGTGAGAGCGCGTGGTATATAATACGATACTGTATATGGCAGCGCGCTGAGTTTACTTTACATTTTCAATTGTAAGTTAAGTTGTATCTATTGCTCCATAACGTTTTTTATACTGTTTTGTAGGTGAAATGTGTGCGCATGTAATTGCAATATTAATTTGTCATTTAATGAACCGATGGTATGTTTTATTTTCATTTTTGTATATTTTATTACGGAAATAAGTCAAAATAAAGGTCAAGGTCATTGTATTACAAAGGTCAATTATTGGTTTGTTTAATTGTGACTTAACCCTTTTGAATTTTGAGTTTATCTCAATTAGAAAAAAAGATACGCAAACAAAATGAAACCTACCTTTTACTAAGTTGTAAAATTAAAAGGTCCCGTATTTCCCGGAAAACAAATTTTCGATTTTTTTTTAAACTTATGTCTTGAAGTACCTATATTAAGGACACTTAATTCTGAAAAAATCATAACTCTGGTATAAAGTGATGGTTCATGGACAAGTACGCTTCGTGTATTAGTGACCATATAACTACGTGCTTACATATTATTATCAAGACAACTTTATAAATTGTTAACTACTGTTTAAAAATACAATATAAGTTTTATTTAATTTATTTCAACATTTTTTTTAAATTATAGTGTTTTTTTTGTGTTATAGTGATAGAAATATTTTATCAACTTTTTTGATGTATTTATTGGCAAAAAAAAAATCGGCACAACTATTAAACAATAAAGCACAACTATTCAACGGCACAACTGAAAAATGAACTACAGTCTAATCTTGTATTTTAACTGACATTAATAGCCATATTTTTAATTTGCATAACAAAATATTTAAATAAAAAAACAATTTTTTTATGTAACATAAAGGAAGATTAAGCAAATTTATTTCTAACACTAGATATTTTATTTCAGACCTTTTTCCGTGTATTAAAATATTTAAATACAAACAATTTTTATTTAATGCTTACTTTGTATATTAAAGAACTATATTTAAACATTTTCATTTTCCTGACTTTAGAAGTAATAAATAATAAAAAAAATAATAAAAAAGTATAATTTTAAATACATAAAATGATCTCAATATTAAAAAAAATTACTTTTAACTTTTAAGTAAGCATTACTTAATAAAATCGTTTCATACTAAATACCTTTTGTTACTATTCTTGCATTGTGATTTTCACTGAAATAGTAATAATAGTAGATGATTTCATTTTGTTAACTAAATCAATAACTGGTTTATACTGATTACCACCATTGACATTGCACAAACCTTGCTGGGTGAAGAAAAAATACTTCTTTTGTGGGGAAGGGTAGCTCAGGTCAGTTGCATAGAGAATTTCCATTAGAGCTAGTATTGCCTTGGAAATACTCTGCAATTCAAGAGTTAATTCACACTCGGTGCCAATTCTTATGCTGAAGTACATAAGTACATTGAAGTATGCTCCAGCTCAGACGTGTCAGTCTCCTGAAATAGACAATTAATTATTTTTTTTCTATTTACTTCAATATTAAAATATCAATATAAGCTTTAAAAAAACTTACAAACTTATTTTCTTTATTTTAGCATGACTAAATTTTTAGAGCAGTTAGTTAAAAAAATTTAATACATCAACTTACTTTACGAGACAAAGGAAGTTTTTCCTTGAATAATATGTGGAGGTCCAGCAGCACATCCTCAACTGACAGCAAATCAGTAGCGACAAGTTTCAAAAACCTTTGTAAATCTTTGCACAAGAAAGCACCACAGAGCTCCACAGATGTTTCAAACTCGGTCTGAACAGGAACGCAGCTCATCTTTTGAAGCTCCCGCGTGAGCTGCAAAATCAGAACAAACATTTTATAACTATTGAATATTTATTACTTACTTAGTGTAAACTTAAATGCACAATTAATTATAACTAATATTTTAATTTTTTTTTAAATATTTTTAAATCTTTTAGTATAAAGTAAATGTAATATCAAACCTGAGAGAATACAAACAAAGGTGGTCACTGTTTTTTGAATGCCTACGAGTCGATGAGTATACCGTGGTGACTGTTGTCCAGAATGACATGGTCTTGATTGTTAGGGAAGGTCAGATCCATTAGGGCGTTGGCAGTTGTATTAGATGATCTATCTTTTATCCACTCGTTCATCAAGGAGGCAACACTTTATACGGCTCTTCTGTCAACTTAGGAAGATTGGGGTTGTAGTTTATTTCACCTTTCGTAGGTTTTACTAATTTAGAGTCCTTGTTTCCTTTTTTTTTATAACAATAGATTTCAATAAATTTACAATAAGCAAAAGATTTATTAACCTTGTGATACATTTATGCTATTATATTTTAAATATTATTGCTTAGTTAATATATATATATATATATATATATATATATATATATATATATATATATATATATATATATATATATATATATATATATATATATATATATATATAGTGTTACGGGTGTGACATGTAACATTATTCTGTATAATGCTACCCCGTGACAGGTATCGGGGGTCGAACTAAAATACAATAACAGAGTATGTTATTGCAAGCAAACTTGCATACACGCATTATTAGCTTTAGGGCACTGATGCGTGTGTGCAAGGCTAGGTAGAGAAAGTGAGAGACGAGGGAAGCACGAGCACTAGTGAGCACTTGACTTGCGAAATGACCTCTGACCAGGGTGCAGCTACTGCCCGTGACACCTTGTTAATACGGAAAGACAGCAATGGAGACTGTCATTATTATACGTAAGTGTACTGTGTTTCTTGTATTGAATGATCTTTTATCCTTGATGTTGAAAATACAAATCGTATCGACAAAAAGAATTGACTCCCTCTCACCTTAGTCTAGTTACATGCTTTAGCTTTAATTAATTTTAAAAAAGATATTGGCAATTAAGCTTACTAATATCCAGGATAACCAACAAGCTAAAAGCAGCAAAAGCCACTTGCGACAATATATATATATTTATATATATATAGTAATGTGGAAACTACTATATCTCATTTCACAGCAAATGCAACATAGGGGTACGCGCGTCTTGCATAAATTAGAAAGCACATAGCAAAAGATACCATTACCTTGCATAAATTTGCACATACCTTACGCATTTCCGATCTCGTGACCATCCCTTAATGACGGTCACCAGCCCCCGTATATAAGCAGAGGCCCCCCTAATTCGATAAGCAGACAGTCTCAAGTCTTTCAGTGACCACTACTGCGTTGCTTTCCTGAGATTCAACCTCCAAGCTGACGATCCGCTCTAGTATTTCCGCCACTAAAGTTTTCAACATCCTATCCTTAAGGTAGAGCCCTGAGCCGTATCACTTGTGGTACTCGTATCTTTACGTAGTCCGCACCTGCTCCTGTGTTACGTGCAATCAGGCTAACACCCGTGACGCCGTGGCACCTTTTGGAACCAAGGTTTACTAGTAGACTGCTCTCTGGGTTCATTACCCAAGCTACGCAAACCCATGGGGTCCAAATCCTCCCTTAATCACGACTGGCGATGAGCAAGAACCAATCTCTTGTATCCATCATAGTAAGTCTTCCCTGAAGCCAATAATATAGTTATACCGTGGTCTCTGTTCATCCATAAAGTATCTCAATTGTACGACTTTCCATACTAAAAATAAAGTATAATTGCTCCTAATATTATTCCGGGTAATTTCTGTTACAAACGCCAACCTAACAGATGGTGTCAGGTGTAAAAGAGCAAAACAGCACTGTGTTAACGATATTTTACACAAACTTACATAACATCGTTTATATTTCATATATATTACATAAACATTATTATAAACGCCGAAAAAACTAAATAATAAGAAGCGTTTAAGATTATTTTAACTGTCCGCATTGTTACTGTCATTCGAAATAATTAAATCATTAAAACGTAAAAGTGCATTTAAAATTTTAATACAATATTTAAGTATAAATAGTAATTGAAACCTGTTTTGGTTTTGGTTATATAGTGTTCAATATATCTTATTTAATATTAGAAATGGTTTTTATAAGGGAATTTTATGCATATCGACAATAGCAAATATACATATAGACTTTATGAGTATACATTTTTTTCTCTCTTCTCAAATTGTGCTGTGTTTTAAAGTTAAAACTGGCAACTCGTATAGGCTTACATAAAATACAGATTTTTTTCTCTTCCTTAGACTTATTATACAATACCTATTACTCTTATCATGCATTACCTAGTTAAAAACAGTTGTTGGATTAACGGATAATAATATCACATATCTAATTTAGTTCTTACATTTTTTTTTGAAATTCAGAATGTCTTGTTTATTATTGTGTTAATGTTCTTCTCTCTATCGACTTAACATTTTGGTATTACTAATTACATATAACTCTTATTACGTGTAACCTATTTTAAAATAATTTTTGGATTTAAGTATATCATTGAAACATATATGGTTAGTCCATTTTTTTAAAACTTTCCGAGTTTTGCTTTTTTGCTCTGTTTCTGTTACACTCACTCTAGCTCTCTCTCTCTCCCTCTCTCTCTCTATCTCTCTCTTTCGAAAATACTTGTTCTATTACATTTGATTATAAAAAGTTGCCACGAACATGTCGCACTTTAATCATACGGACATGATTTAAGCTGCGGATTTACCACCACCTTTTATTGCATTAATCGACGTTGCTTAGGGTGCCACGGGTGGGACAGGGCAACACCACCCTCGTATTAGTAATATTATGGTCGGTAATCAAGCTTATGTCATACCACGCTTTACATGCATGGATGAGGTTGGGGTAGATTAGTTTTTAGAAGCTGTCACTCTTGCAGTTTTTTAGGGGGTGGGGTGGACGCTCAAATTTTCGCAGTAGCGAGGCTGCGCCAGGAGGCATATACGCGGACCATATTCGCGCAAATACTGCAAGAGCTTTCGCCTCATAAATAACATTGAAGGCCGTGTTGTGTACACGTTTTTCACCTAAAACACCGCGCATTACGTTGGAGCAAAGATTCCTTAACTGCTGCAGCATAAAATGAAACAGCTACTGAATACGGTACTAGGTTACAAATTATTGCGCAACAGTTGGAATCGAGTATGGAGCCTAATATAGCGGATCAACCGTAGCTAAAATTTATTACGTAGTCCATGTGCGACAGGATTTTTCAATATTTTATGGTAGGCATTAATCCTTCCATTCAGAGTTTTGTTTTAATTAGGGCCCCTACCACGTTGCCTCAGGCGTTAGAGGCTGCTACAATTGAAGATAGTAACGAACAGAGCACTCAAGAGGCGGCTATGTTGTTGCCGGATGCGCATCAAGCAGAAGTAGTACCTGCGCAACAACCGGTAGTGGTACCGCCGAGGAAGCAATTTAGACCGCCAGCTTCCTGAAGAAGACCAAACTGGGGACCTGCTCAATCGAGCACAAATTGTCATTGCTTATTTTACATATATCGTAGCCCTAACCACTTGAAAAAAATGTTGTGTGCTCTGTTCGTGTCCCAATTTATACGTGAATTGCCCGAGGCGTGGTAACGAGCCAAAAAACGACCAGCCCCATAAGCCCACAATGACTGCATAATAAATCTATTTATTCCTGTAACACCTCTAAAAATATATGTTTGCGTTAAACAAAAACCTTTAATTGTTACAGTAGATACGGGTACTAGTGTCACAGTAGTCCAGTAGGAAGCTATAAAAAATTTGGTCTTTCATTTAACTAGTTTCGCTCTGGATATCAGGAGTGCAACTGGTCACACATTGCATTCCATAGGTCAAACCCGCTTATCATTAGAAATCATAGGTTATTACTTTACACATGATGTTATAATAATTGATAAGCCATCTCTTTCATTCATGGGACTGTTAGAGATTGATTTCTGTACAATTTATAAATGTGATATTTTAGGTAATAAAAAAATAATGGCACTTCCGGTGGGAAAATTCATTCTCCACCAAGAAGGCAATACCTGTAGCATTAAAAGGAACAGTGCAAGCTTTGGTTACTGTTCTGACGTCTCATCAAGCATTTCAGAATGTCATTTACAATGTATTCTGTCATGTACTCAGTAAAATTTGTCATGTGTGCATACATGATAGCAACAACTTTTTTAACGCTGGAAATGATATGTGTTTTATTTTTGCTGTTCTATATGTGTTGTCGTTTTAATAACTTATTTTAAAATCTCTATCTTTAAAATCATCAAAAGCAAATTTTCATGAGCCAAATGTATATGTTTTGTCTTTAATAGAACAGTTTTAATTTTTTTAAGCAATTTCTCTTCTAAAGGATCTTGATTTGCTTCATTACTGTTAATGTTGTGTGGCGTTTTACACTAACTTTTATGTTCCTCTCGCGTTAAATTTTCTTAGGCAACAAGTGGTTGTTCTTCAACGCGCGAGAGGGGGTGAGCTGATAGAATCTACCCCTATGTGAGAAATTCGCCCTCAGCTTGGCGGCGTGCGGTGGCACGCGGCGTGTGCGGCAAGAGCGGAAGCGCAATCCATCTGATTTGCCGCGCTATAGTTACGTGCTCATTTATACACGTATATTATCGCACCTGTGCCTACCTGCGGCGGGAGATATTTTAAATCGCCTTACCTGAGTTCTGGGCTACACACCGATCTAAAAGTGGACGTCCGGACTTTGCTTATTCGGCCGTAATAAGCGAAAGTCCTTTCGAGGAACCTGGCCTTCATTCCACAGACGCCATTACTATCCACAATAGCCTATAAGCAGCTAAGTGTCTATCTACAGAGCCCAATTTCCCACTCACACGCCCTATTAAAACTATAAATTACGTCTTATTATATATGTGCACAAAGATGGGACTATCATATATAGGTTGTGGGGACGGGGGATATAATAATTATACGTAAGGGAGGGTTGCTTTGCGGGTTTGGTGTTAGCTTTCTGTAACGTAGGAAATATACTGTCCCATAAGGGGCATTTGTGTAAAAAATATTTCCTTTTATTCTACCCAAGCTTCATATATTTCTACCTAAATAGAACAACTCCGTCTTATATATAGTCTCTAACTATATATAATTGTAATATTGATTGTTAGCTAGCCGGCGGAGAATATTATATAATTGTCAGTCATACAATTAAGCAATCTATATTACAGTTGTCATGGAAATGTATGATAATTTTAGCTTCTTATTCAGGATTTACAGGAATAACTGCTTTTACGTGAGATTTATTTTCAATCAAATTAAAATTATATAAATCAATGTATCCATCCACATCCTTGTCAAATATCATATATTTGAAATCAACTTTATTTGTTTTCTCTAATAAATATAAATCTAACTCATTTTTTCTATCTTTTTCCCTTCTTTTTCAAGCTTTGCACAATTATTTATATATTCTAATATTTAATAACATAATAAATAATATTTTTAACTTAATAACTATCTTCGTCATGATCTGTTTTGTCACTGAAACATAACAAAAAGAATATCAAGAAAATTAGGAAATCAGGAAAAAAAGAGAAGAATATATAATGTAATTTTTTTAAATCATGTGTTAGTTATTTAGATTTTATTTTATTACTGAAAAACATATAAAAAATGTTTATATTTACATACATAATTTTTTCTAATATTATATTGCATTTTTTTTCGAAAGTTTACCAAATTTACGTAATTACTAATCTTTCTTCTTTTTTTAACTATTACTTTAATCATAATAATGACGGTCAAATATTATACTTGGTAAGTTTGATATCATAATATGTACATTATAAAATTACATTAAATAATCTCTCTCTCTCTCTCTCTCTGTCTCTCTGTCTCTCTCAGGTTTAAATTATTATTATATAAAATAAAATAATATGAATTTATGGCAATGGCCCTACGTAATGAGGCTATTTTTTTTCCGATATTTAATATATCGAGGGCTACGCGGCAATTCGGAACTTGTGCAGCCTCCGCGCGCGCAAGATTGAAACATATGGATTCTCCGCGCACCTACTTTTTGGCACATATGCAGCCTCCGCGGCCGCTAATATTGAAACATGTGTAATCTCCGCGGACGCTACGAATGAAACATATGTACATTCCGCGCGTACGAAAAGTGACACATCTGAAGAATTATATTTTGGCACATCTGAAGAAAGCTATACCTACCGATATGAATTGCATTTACAGATAAAATTTACATGGAGGATGATATAATATCATCGGATAATAAATTTAAAATTGTATTTAAAAAAAATTAATAGGTTAATAATAATAAAAAAAGCTAATTAAAAATTAAATTATAAATAGACAGATAATTAATAAATAAATGATCATATAAATAAATGAAGCAATAGATAAATAAATTTATTTATAAATAGGTAAATGAATCAATGAATAAATAAATAAATAAAAAATAAATAAATAAAAAAATAATAATAAAAATAAACAAGCAATGAAAAGTAAATGCATATGTTCAAAAGAAATAAAATCATACTTTTAACAGTAAAATTTGAAATGTTTTCCTCATCAAAATATTTTAACACCTTCTCTACTAACTTAAAGAATTTAAATTATCACCTAAAATAACACATAAAGAAACCTACCTTAAAATTTTAAGACTCTTCTTTAATTTTTTTAATAAAAAATGATCTTATCAACACTACAATAAAATTACACACTTCACAAATGCTCTGCTTTTTTTTTATTCACTGCAATTATTATAATTTAGATTAAATAATTTAATTTTTTGAAAAAATCAATCATAAAATTTATACGGAATAACTAAAAATACAACTACACTCTCCACAAAGCAGAATGAAAACTGAAACATTTACCGGCAATAGTCAACTAGACAGGATGTTTACAATTTTGGCCTTTGAAGTGTATGTATGATAAGAAAATACTCTAGCTGATCATTCATAAGTTGACTTGAGGTAGGGTAGCTTTAAATTTTATAAAATGAATCACAAGAAAATTCTATTATAAAAAAAATCAGAGCTTTGAAAAGTATTTTCCATTTAAAATAAATAAAAACTTCGTTTTAAAAACATTATTAGCATATTAATTTAAAAAAAAGTAATGGTATTATAATATATTTTTATTGTAAAATTATCTATTATATCTTATTTAAATTTTATTTACATCATTAAATCATTAAAGCGTTAAGATTTGCATCAGAGAAATTAAAAAACTTGTGCTTAAAATTTGTAATCATAAAACTCTGCAAATTATTCAGATGTGTCACTTTTCGTACGCGCGGAATGTACATATGTTTCATTCGTAGCGTCCGCGGAGATTACACATGTTTCAATATTAGCGGCCGCGGAGGCTGCATATGTGCCAAAAAGTAGGTGCGCGGAGAATCCATATGTTTCAATCTTGCGCGCGCGGAGGCTGCACAAGTTCCGAATTGCCGCGTAGCCCTCGATATATGAATATGGGATTTGATCAATACTTAATTTTGTAATATGAAGTAACATGTGATGTTTGGTAAAGTCTAACTTATAAATTCTCATGTATTCATTATAACATCCAAAAGCTATTCTGCACCACAACAATATATCAGATTTTATTTTTCTTAGGTTTTTCTTTTACAATGTGACAACAAGACATTTCATAATGGTTTAACAAGACAGTTTCTTTTTTATATATTACTCCTTCGTATTCTATAAAATTAAATTCTCAGACTTGGAATGCTAAACTACAATTTTCTTTTATACTACAGTTAAGATTTTCAGCTAATGAATTAACATAGTGTTTGAGCTGATGACATTTTCTCTTCCTTAAAAAATTAACATTTTTTAAATGATAATGCAATAGTATTGCATGTGTGATTGCTGCGTGTTTAAGCGGATTTTTACAAATATTTGATCTTTTTACTACTTACTTTATATACAAATGTTTAGCCTCAAATCGCATAACCCAAATATTTGGTAAAGGGCCGTAAGTTTTCATGTGCTCTAGATAATGTTCCAAATAATGGTGTTTCATTTTCATATTATTGTTTTGATATAAGATATTGTATAAATTTTAGTGCATTGCAATTCGATGGCTCCGCGTCAAAAGCGATCATCTACACTTTCCAGATTTCCGACAAAACGACTATCTACACTTTCCGCCGCCGAGCATCTGCAATGTTAAGCTTATGGCGGCTAGTCGGGTTACAGCGCTGCTCGGAAAGTGTAGATAGTCGTTTGGTCGGAAATCTGGAAAGTGTAGATGATCGCTTTTGACGCGGAAGCATCGAATTATTGTTTTTAAATAAGAAATCATGTGATATTTTTGTGGCCCAAAAAATTTCTTTTAGTAAAATGAGCTTTTCCCAAGGACAATAAATTTCAGGTTTTTTAGAATGAAATATTACGGGAAGCAATCTAATAAGTGTTTAGCTAGAAAACGCATTTCCTCCTATCGTTATTATTAGTTTTGTAACGTAATTATGATTAATTACTATTTTGTTTGTAAGATCATAGCCATTATATTTAAAATTATCTATACATGATAGAATTTTTTTACGACATTATATTGTCTTTTTTCATTCTTCTGAATACTGGAGCTACTTCATATGGATTAATGCCTTCAAGTAAATCATGTTGTAGATCACAGGGGAAACAACAACTAACGTCAAAATATTTAGGACTGATGAACGGACACTCCCTCCACACTACCTCTACAAATTTAAAATTACCTTCTTTAAATTATCTACATTTGTGGCACAGAATTTTGCACTGGCAGCAACACCCACTAAAACAAGTATGATATTAAGTTTTTTTATAATGCATGACTGGAATGCTTTAGTACCTTTGCCTGTAAAAGTAACCTAAACTCCACATAACAAATTTAATGATAAGTTGTCCCCTGAGATATAAGCTACGGCACCTTTTACAGTTTTTCCTAACTTGGGCAATTATAAGCCCTCTGTTTCCATAATTTTTTAGTCAAGTAGGAAATGATGTAATATTTTGTTAATTGAAACTCCATATTTAAGAAATTTAAAATTAAATAGAATACATGTTTGCACAAACTGAATACTGCACGATGAACTGAGTGTAAGTTTCCAATAGAAACAAAGCATTATTTGTTTATTTCTGTACATTCCAAATAGGTCGGTCAATTAAACTATATCTAAATATAGATTAAGTTTTAATGTAATATTTGTTGTTGATGCAAATTAATAATTTTCTTTGTAAACCTTTCCATCATTAAAACTACTTGTAGAGACTGGGTCCCTTGAAATATCATTTTTATATCGTTTTTTATTTCATCATGAGTCAGTAATGCGTTCTACTAAATGACATTGTCAACCCTTGTCTCCAGGTATATTTTATGAGGTATACTGCCAACAAATTCACGACCTGCAATTTTGTAAGTAAATATACAATTTTCTTACAAATTTACTGTTTAAAAGACAATAAAATAATGTACATAACAGATGAGTCAGAACATCTAAACATCTAATTTGCATACTTTACAGACTCGCATTTATTTTTTCAACCGTCGCCGTAAATAAATTTCTAGTACTTTAAAAAAACTGTTTTTATTATATATTTTAAATTGTAGCCCGTATTTTTGTTCCAGGCAGTCCATGAAATATTTATTTTAGTGTGATTAAATAAGTGTAGCAATTATCATTAATTCGTAACGAAAAATTAAAGTTTAAACGTATTATAAATGTATTTACTGCATTTTTCCATGTTATTTCGTAAAAGATAAAAAAGAAAAAGCAAAATAGCTACAAATTAAATTAGCTTTATTTCAATAGGATATATCTTCCTATTCTATCTAATAGATCAAGGAGGGTGGTGATATAATACCCACCAACCACTCAGACCCACTCATCAAATAATATTTTTATTTATATCACGCACCAATTGAGTTCAGCGGGTTTTGTATTGGACTTCTAACCCTTATAAATATTTTGTTTTAGCTTTTACTCCTTTTCTTATGCCTGCATTACAATAATTATTCACTCATGTATAAGTAACTTTTAAAAAATGTACCGAACGAAAGGAATAACTTTTGATTTTAGAAATGCATTTGAGTGTATAGTTGTGAAGTTTTTTAATTTTGTTGTGGTACGTAAATTTGTTAAAAAAATTTAAAAAAATATATTTTTCCTTTTTTTTAATTTTCAAATAATTTTGCATATTATAATATATACAAACTTTTTACAATAAATTCTCGTTTTATTTTATGTAGTTATTGTATTTAAATATATACGTAATTATATAAACTATATATAATTTACTTTAATTATCTTGGATCATTTTTTTAGGAAAACAATGATGAGCTAATGGTTTCTCAATAATATTTGGATTTATTTTTTCAACAGTTCTGCAACCGAAAACTGAACATTTTCTTTTACAGGGCATCATTTCGTCATTAATTTTACTTAATAAATGATTTTTTCACCCAACATACGCTATATAACGAGCTTGTTTGTTATTATCATTTTTGTCTCTAGATTTTTACCTGATCTATATAGGATGACTCATTAAAAAAACACGTGCAAATTACAGTTTAAGCAACCAAACCCTTCTTGTCTTATTAGTATTGCCACCTATTCTAACGCAGGTGGCATTCTGGACCTTTATAATTTTATATAAATATATATATTTATAAATATATTCAGTTTAAAACCTCACATTTTTTAGCTCTTCAGTACAGTCCGTATCCGCACGAGCAACGACTGCATATATCATTTTCTTTACTTCATTTATCTTGTTATCGCAATTTCATTTTGAGCGGAGCATTCGATACCTTGCTTAAACCGCTAGCTCGTGAAGAAGAGTACCAAAAGTATCAAGAACTCCTACGGCAAATCAATGAAATTGATAAACTAAAAGTAGGACGTTCTAGTTTTAGTGATAAAAATTGGTGTGAGTGTGAGCATTGTATCGTAATGCCTACAGACAATGAATAATTTTGTTGTAAAGAAAGCAGTTTACTACAAGAAATAATTATCAAAGAAGATAGTTTAAATTGCATAACGCAACAAAGTGAGTTTAGTATTTTTGTAACAGGTGAACGTATGCTAAAAATATTACGTGAGGACATAATTAAAGGAAAAAAAATTATATTGAAGATCAAAACTCCAATAAAATGTTGTAAACTTAATTGTGTAATTCATTTTTCATTAAGTTTGTTAGGTAATCTGTACAATTATGAAAAAAATGAACATCGTGTAGGGTATGTCATCCCTGCTTGTGTTATAGGCGAGATCACACGAATGTTTCCCAGCCTTTATGGTACCTATAATAGATTTTTATCTAGATTTGGCTCAAAATATCCCTTATAAACGATGTAAGTTGTTGAACATTATAACTAGTCCTACAATTTTATTTTGCTGGGATTCAATAGGATGTTTATATTATATATATACATAGAGAGAGAGAGAGAGAGAGAGAGAGAGAGAGAAATATATATATATGACACATAAAACAAATATAGCTGTTATATTTATCTAATTGATATACTTTATGAAACTTGTGTTGCAGATCACCTGTGTGTTGCAAAAGTGTAACAACACTCTGCGCAGGGGAGACATTGTCATCCTAGTTTTGTACAAATAATTTTATATTGTTTCTCCTATTTTATAATTAACAATTAAATATAAAATTTAATGGAATTTTTATTTCTTTCTTTCTTTACTTTTTTCCGTTCACTATTCCCAATTATAATTTATTTTTCTGTTGCATTTACTACTTAATTCATATTTCCGTAGAAAATATATAATAACACTAGTTTTGAAAAAAATTTAACTTTTTATTATGATATAGTATTTTGTGTTTCATTCATATTTTGCTTTACTCGGCCTGCTCTCCTCCTCAGGTTACTATTGCTGACGTCATAAAAATGTGCAGCTTTTATTTGTCGTAATCCCCAACTTGTGTCTCTCAGCTCTGAGACCTGGAGTAGAGCTAGAGCTAAGTCAACTTGGTTGCCGCAGCACTATTTGTGACGTCAGCACTATTGTTTTTAGTAAGAGGCTTAAATTTTTATCTCCCTTAGGGTGGGGCTGGCAACTGCGGCCAAGGTACAAAAGAAAATGAAGAATAATGTAAAATGATATAAAAATACTTGCTTTAACCCAATAGGGTAGCTTTAAGATACCAATTAACATATTTACAATGTAGCGGCGACGTGACCTCCTCGTGCACATGATGTTTGCTCGAGCTTATAGACAAGTGAGAGGAAGACGTAACGATAAATAAAAAGTACCAAACATGCTGGCCATCGGATTAGTTAGATAAGTGTTTATTTGTTAACAATAGAGACATAAAAGTAGGATATTATAGTCAAACAGTTCAACTTACGGTTGTCCATATTGCAGCTTTTGGGTTCGGCTGGCAATCACCTCTTAAAAATGACACGCACGTCACTTTTCCTTGTCCGAGCCACGACTGCCTGATCATGGCTATCACCTGCACTATCACTTGTGACTCGGCCTTGTGAGGTCACAATATACCCTTTTGGTGTTGATTTCACAAAGCTGTGCTAAAATCCAAATGAACAAACCCTGAATAAATTCAATGTGTTAATGCAATTGAATTAACACATTGTCACAATGACAACTGTGACATTACCCTTACAATGTGAACCGGGGGTGAATTTTATACAACAATAAAAATAAGGAGTGCAGGTGATAGTTATACACCATGTAAGTTACCTTGTAATATAAAAATTTTAAAATAAAACAAATAAATTAAATTTGAAGAAAAATGTCCACTATTTGGTAATAAGAGAACATTTTGTACGAATATTAATATATATATTTTTTTAACCAACACAAAAAAATATGTAAATATACAAATAGAAAGAAATAACAAACACACCAAAAACTCAACAATAATAATATAAATTTTAGAGAAAATAATAAGTCTATTCTTGTTTCCTTCTTGATTTGCACACATAAAAAAAAGCACTTTAAAAGATAATTTTAATTTTTGGGGAATGTAATAAATACGTTCTCCCTTTCTTGATTTTCAAAAAAATATTGCACTTAACATATCTATTAGTTTTTGAGAAGGTAATAAGTCCATTTTCTTTTCTTCTTTGTTTACACAAATTATGAAATTTAGCATGACTTATCTTAAATGTATTTTTTTTCTATTCTTTTTTGACAAAATGAACACATGTATTAAGAATAACATTATTTATGTTATTTATTACTTGATCCACTATATATATGTTTCACTTGAAACACTTTTTATAATAACAATTACATTATTTATTTTATTTATAACTAAATTCACATTATATATATTAAAGGGTATTATATATAATGGTAATATATATAAATGGGTGATTTATTTAAGAGTAGCCTTAAAGTAAGAGGTAAACACAATGATGATGACACAATATTTTAAAGATTCTTAATTTCAAAAACGATTTCTCTGACGTTGCGTTGAAGAAAAATATAGGAAGTTTGTACTGCAAGGAGTACTCTGATTTAATGATCTTTTGCTGCAATTTCATTTCTTGTTTTTTTGCTGTGTTTTGTAATGGTAATTTCTAGCATATTCACAGTCTTTGATAGGCTGTCAAGAAGTTCGTCGTGTCTTTACAAAGTAAAAGCTGAAGCATTAAGGAATGTAAGCTGTTCTTGGAGATTTAAAAAAATCTTTTTTGGATTTGTCTTCCAATCTCTATCTTCTTATTTAGCTCTTCAACTTGGTCATCATTAGCAACGCCGGCAATATAATGCGCTGAATAACCTAATGCATTTAATATACCTCAAGTTGTTCTTGGTCCTTTGTGGAAAAGAAAGTTCCTTGATATCATCATAAGCATTCATGCTATCAGACGACAAGGTGTTAGAGATTTCTTACAGCTTGTTTCTTATCAGATTTATTTAAAACCATATATACTCTTTATTAATAAATACGCCGTTGTAAACAAACATACGTGTTTTTTTATCTCAACTGTAAGGTACTATCCTACTTTGTTGTCCGACAAAAGCAGCGAGGATATAAAATGTTACGCATTGATATATTTGTAAATATACTATTCTATTTTAAAAATAAATTATATATACACAAAATTGCATTAGCCAAGTTGCGCAACTAAAACAGCACCTGCTTTTTATTAGATAATACTTTATTTTAATATAAAATATAAAAAAATATTAAATTTTTTTTAATAAGTATATATATATATATATATATATATATATATATATATATATATATATATATATATATATATATATATATATATATATATATATATATATATATATATATATATATATATATATTTATATATATATATATATATTCATTTTATACCATAAACTCTTTCAATTATAATATTATTAATTTTTTTTTTTCATTCTATGTAAAAAAGCTATATTTTTGACATCTATTCTGATCATTCCAAGTAAAGAAAAAAAACCGCTAGTATATTACAAGTTACAGAAATAGACTATAATATTATTGTAACCTTGGCGTCTAATATTCTTTTCATTAACACTGCCGAAAGATGTGTGGTCTTTTTATTTTTACCACCAGTGACGAAAAAATTGTCAGAACTTTCATACTGTGAAAGTATAAGTAAAATCTTCACCTAATCAAGCGCCTACGGAAAGGATCGTATTATTTCAATGCAGAAAGATGAAAATTTTTCTGTCTTTTCAGGTTTTTGGGACAGTGTGCTCTTACAATTTGTTTAAATATTTTGTGCATTGATTCACATCTCATTGTATGTAATCTTCTAAATGGACCATATAATGTCGTCAGTTCAGAGCAATAAGTAAAAAAATTGTGTTTTGGTTTAAAGGAAATATTAGGAAAAATCTGTTTCTTTCACTAATATATGTAACTATGAGATCTTTTAATTCATTAATTTGTCCTTCTGTGAGTGCTGGGGCACATAATAGGTAACTTAAATTTTTAAACGTACAATTTGCCTCCAAATCAGATTGCGAATATTTTTTTTAAATTAAGCTGTTATTAAACTAAAAAGTCTTAACAACGTTCTTGTTTGCGAAGCACTACCTTGTAAATTTTTGGAATTAATTTTTATTGATACACATAAATTTAAATTGTCATTCTGTAGCGGTTTAAAATGAACATTTATACGGTTCAAATTTTTTATAAGTAAACCGTTTGCGTTTATGTACAAAATTCTTAATATATATAGCTAAATCGTAAGCAACAATTACATAAAAAAGATCATGATAACTACATTGTGGAAGTTCGATTGCTTACAAACATGAAAGTCTTTACATTTTTTAAAAATAGAATCAGATTTTACACTATTTGAACTAATTAATTCTGCATTTATTATTTTTCTTTAGTTTTTATTGTATGAATCTGGGGTACGAATTTTTATTTAACATACGTGGATTTTGCTGAATTTCTGTTTTGTGTATTGGGCAATATCGGCAATAAAGGTTCGCTTTAAACGAGCAAATAAAACCACCATTGTAATTTTAACCCAGATTGTCACTTAAGGTACATAAAAACGTATTTGCTAGAACGTATCTTTAACCGTTATACCATTTGTTTGTATCTCCTTAATATCGTTTATTAAATTTTTAAAAACTTTATCTTCTCCTAAAAAATTTTAAATAAACTGACCGACATAAAGAAGTAAATTAATATTTTCAATACGACTTCTATATTGTGCAGGTATGTTGCCGATAATAAAAAACGCCTAGCATTTTATGAAATTTTATTGCGCCTATCTAGATATTGCGAATATCTAAGATTTTACAATGGTTTGCACTACCAGAATATTAATTTTTATGTATATTACCGTCATAAAAAATACATTTTACTCGTGTATTTAAATTTTTTTAATTGTCTATCTGTTTTCTTAAACCATTATTTGATAACATTTATTTAAGGTATTTTTAATGGGAATTAAATGCTTAAAACATTCTTTTCCAACCTCGTATTTAAATTTTTTTATAAAATATTGCAGTCTAATATGAGTTGTACTTAAATATTTATGTTGATATAAATCTTCCTTGTCTCTGATATGTATACAGCAATATAAAGAGTCGAGTGATAAACAATATTTTAGATTTTTTTTTACTTCATATTAATTAAAGATTTTTTTTTTAAACTTGGCGTAAATGTTCATGTACAACACCTGTAAGAGCCATTATATCCTCGGCATTTCCTTGCACAGTTGATGCTGGAAAAATATATTTTGCTTCTAACTTTAGAAAAAATGTGCTAAATGTTTTATAATTTCATGAACTGATAATTATTTTCATTTTCGGATATACTACTTGTTTCATTATAAATATAAAAATTATAACAATCATTAATGATATAATTTTCAATATTTTAATATTTGCTACAGTTTCCTTCTTAAAACAAGAGTGATACCTAGAAATATGTGTAACTAACACACGTGACCAATTTAAAACTTTCCTGCAGCCTGGACATTTTACAGCAATTCCAGTTGCTACTTTTATTACATATTAACATATTACATATTTCATATTTAGACTAGCAAATTTGTCTGTAAAATCTATAGATGTAAAAGAATTGTTTTTAAAATTGTGTGTTGATACAATATTTTGATTTTTATTAGCCGTAAGGTGAGCATATAATTTGGTAATTAAATAAGTTTTAAATAATCAATTAAAGTTATTATGAGATAAATGTTATATAGTATTTCTCCTTACACTATAAATTTTAATGTGTTTACCGTAATTTATAATAAATGGTGTAGAAAATTTGCAGATAGAGAAAACGTACCTAGTATTAGGACCTGGGTTTAATTCTACACCTCTTATTATCAAAATTGATAATAGAAAACATAGGGGTAGCATAAGAAGCTTTTTTTTTACTAATTTTGACATTCCAGTTGTATTTAATTGAAAGCAAGTAGTTTTTCCCTCTCTAAAAAGACTATCTCTTGAAATCCAAATTAATAAATCAAGACCAATTTTAAATGTTTATTTGATAATATATAAAGAATAAACTCTATCTTAACCAAGGTTGACATAAATGCTGGTATTTACCATAAAGTCCATGCCAGTGGCATTTACTGGATATTACCGGAATTTACTAGAATTTACCGATAATAACCGGCATTTAGTGGACTTTTGTGAAAAATGGGGTTATAAACTTTATAAATGTTTTAAAATAATAAATCCATAAAAAATAGTCTATTTAAAGGCATCAAATGTAATAAACAAGCTAGAGTTTGAACAAATATAGAGAAATACCGTTATTGTTTAATATGTGAAATGAAAAAAAGATAGATAGAAACAATTTATCTTTTAATTATCAACCTATCGCAAAGTCGATATTTTCCTAATTATATTTGAAATGAAAAAAAATATATTAAAGATTGCTTTATTAGTCGTTTTTAATAATAATTATTAATCATGAAGTTCTGGCATAGAATGATTGTTGCAATGACGTTAGGAAATTCAAATAAAAATATCCAAATAAAAATGCCTGACATATGAATGTCTGTCAGAAGGTCCACGGACAATTGGTCCTCTGACAAAAGGCCCTGGCTGTGCGCCCAGGTAAAGTATAACGGCGAGAGGCGCAGGGTTAGGGTCATACGCTGACAAATTTATACCTAATGAAAAATTAAGTATATTTATGGAAACTAATAAATTTATCATATCATGAATCCAATCTAAATAATGAATGACATACTCTGGTCAAATTTAAATATCAACTATATGTAATCTGTATACACCATATTGCATATTATAAATCATATTATTTCATTTTTGCTAATAAAAATTAACTATTTAAAGAATTTATAATCAAAGAAAAGGATAGGAGAAACCAACAAGCGCCTTACTACGATGAGGTTCGCAGCTCGTACCTCATCGTGGTAAGACGCTTTTTGGTTTCTCCTATCCTTTTCTTTGATAATCAATTCAAACAGAATTTGCTTTTAACCTTTCCTAAAAAATTACATATTTAAAGAATTTATTTTGATATTATTAACTTATTAGTTAAACTATTCTTAAGGAATAATACAAAATCTTTAATATTTGCAAGTCTATTGTAATGCCGCATGCCTCCTTGATGAATTAAAACTTATAAATAATACTTATAGTCCTTAAAAATCATTAATTAATAATAAATGGTATCTTTTGTTGCTATAATAGCATTTTAATATTGCATTTTTCAGTTAAGATCAACACAAGTGAAGATTGTTCATTTTTTTATAAATGGTAGTAAATGCCATGGCATTTAACATAAAGACCATGCCGGTAATTACCATGGTAAATTCTGGTAAATGGCTGCACATTGTTTCCATATGCCAACCCTGTATTATGCCAAATGTATTATTTAGGCACCTGAAAATAAAATTTCAAAAATAAATATATATATATATATATATATTTAATTATATATATAAATATATGCATATACACTGCATTTGTGCCTCTAAAAGCCGCATACCAGTAAATACTATAGAAAAAATTATTAAAAATATATGGTAAAGCATATGATCAAAATAAACTCAAGAATTCACTAATCAAATACAATTCACAAAAATCGAACGCTCAAATTTGCATAACTTTTAAATCAACAAAATTTACGTTATAAATTACACAAAATAATTTATCTTTTACTGTTATTTATATATATTATAATTTTTAAATGCATAAAATTAGGCAAGATAAAAATTTAATCATACGTGCAAAAATAGTATATATTTATAATGCTTAATTTTTTATTATAAACATTAAAATATTTCAACCATTTCTATTTTCATATTGATAATTTGCGCAAGTAAATTATGAATTTTAGAGGCAATGCATGGTTTAATGTCTTAAAAGTTATAAGTGTCAAAGATATGAGGGAATAAAAAAAGGAATTTCTATTAAAAAACGCTTTCTTTGAATTCAAGATATTAAGGAGGAATTCTTTCTATTTTTTCTTCACCTGAATTAAATATAATTATTATAATGCTTCTTGTTGTTGTTTTGTAAAAGTAAATGATTGCAATTAAAGTGCATAAATAATTAGAAAACAATAGAATTTAATAACTCAATTGTGTATTTTGGACCTTCTATTTAGGCAGACATAGCTGTGATAAATATTAAAAACAAATATGTTTTAATTTCCATCATATGTCATACAAAATTAAGTCGTTAGTATGCAGTTTTCCATATAGTTTCTTCCGTTATACAGCAGTTATATATATATATATATTGTCATGGTGTGACTTATTTGTCAAATTTAGGAGAGAGCGGGTACATGGAGGTAGACGTGTGCAAATCTAGCCTCAAGCTAGATGTTCATACGTATATAATAGGGGAGTGAAAGGCAGCAGCGGGCAGTGTTTGAGTAGCGTTTAATGAGCTAGGCTGCTGTCGTTCAACTCTCCCGGTCGGAACCACACCCTTGCGCTATACCACCTGCTGACAGTAAGACTATTTGATGTTGTATTTGGGCCTGATTTAAGGGGATAAATAAAGGATAAGAGTAACGAAGCAATGGATTTTATTTGGTGTTATGCTCCCTGGGTTTTTATAGGTTGGGTAAGTTTGCGCGCGGTGCTCATAGCAGACTTTATAGGCTATACAATTGAGCACGCGATAATGGTCCAGGTGTAAAGTTGTAAAGTTAATTTCGTACCATTGTTTCGCGACTCTTATCCCTCTGCATGGCCCAAGTCAGCGGTGGCTGAAGTAGTAGTTGGGGGATTGGAGTGTGGTTCTGGGGAACACGTTTGACGTGTAGAGACGGGACTGCGTGGCTGGTTACGGAGGACGCTCCCCGGCCCCGTAGCTCTGTAATAAACTAGAGAAGCAACCTGTATACCCGCTCTCAGTGTTATGACCCGAACCACATCAAGGGGTAGATGGGTTACTTTCGTGGTATATAAATGAAAATAAAAGAGTTTTTTTCTTTATTTTTTTTATATATATTAATTCGTAAGGAGCGGTAGAATTATAATAGGGCCCGCATATTATATTGAAATATAAACTCGGCAACCAATAAAGTATTAACGTATATCGATGTTGGGATGCAGAAATGCGACCGATGAGAAAAATCATGAGTAAAAACCTCATGATTTTTCTCATCGGTCGCATTTCTGCATCCCAACATCGATATGCTGAGCAATGTATTCCCTACGCCATTATGGTCGCCAAGCAAATTAATTTTTTTAATATTACGTCATCCGCATACATCCTATACGATAATTACTGAGAGCGCGAGAGAGAGAGAGAGAGAGAGAGAGAGAGAGAGAATAAAAATGTAATTTCTCGTTACGGTCGAGGAAAGTTGCTCACTACACCAATATGGCCGCCAAGCACATCATTTTCCATATATCGTCATACAAAGACATCCTTTACGATAATTCAAGAGAGAGGGAGAGAAAAATAAAATAAATAAACATAAAAATATTTTACTCTCACCAGTAATTTCTTTCGCGAAGGGAATGTAATTTACTGTGACGGTCAAAAAACCTTACGTACATATCAACTTTCTGGTATGTACTACCTATGCTAAGAGCCACATTTCACTGAAAAGAAATGTTTTAAATTAAATAAACTCCCCTGCCATAAACTTTTAATATAGAACATTTTATTATTTGTTAAAATTATTATTACAATACAAATAAATAGCAATTTTTGTTTCTATATTAAATATTGCTATTTAAATAATTTATATATCCATGACTCCGGCAAAATCAACGTTAATGTTTTTTTAGATATAACGCATTTTTTCTTTCAATATTCTAAGCCTTTAAAATGGTGCTTATCTTAAATATGTTAGGCTAATGAACCAATTTTTATAGTAGGGTTACTTAACAAACTCTATTTCAAAGTAACAAAGTAACTTTGCTTTATGATAAAAAAATGTGTTTACTATAACTCAATTTCAATAACATTATTGTTGATACTTTATGCTATATTGAATAAATATAATGTTTTAACGGCATAATTATATAATAAGTTAAGTAGTACAGCAAAAATATATATGCAAGTATGAGCGATATTTATGCTGAACTCACTTTTTTTATTCTGATTTTTTTATGCTGATTTTTTTATGCTGACTTCCTTTTTTTATAATCCATAACTTTGAAGTTATATGCAGTTTTGGTTTATCCAGAAACATAAGCATAAGTTACCTGACTTTTATTATTTTATTTTTACTCTCAGAATAAGGCTGTATTGTTAATAGAAAATAGTTACATTGCACAATTTAAAAAAAAAAAAGTACGGGAGGATTGTTCTCTACGAGCTTAACTCGATATGTTTTATTAAGTTAAAATTATATAACATTTTCATGTTTACTGTGTTCTTACATTTTAAAGTTTTCTTTGACATTTAAATAGTGTATACGTAATTTATGTATTATTTTTCTATAAAAAAATGGGCGTGGCATTAAATAATTTCACACCTGCGGCTGGCTATAGAGGAGGCTTGCACCCGAATTACATAAACGGCAATTTTACCGGTGCTAGCGCTGCGCAGCTTCTTGCCGGCAAGACAAACTACCGCGTGAGGCGATGGACGCGGGCGTGTGGTGCTCACGCCTTGCCCCCTTTTACCGGACTGAAAATTATAATACCGGCAAGCTTACCGGTGCTCGCGCCGCCCCGCTTCTTGACGATAAAACAAACTAACGTGTGATGCGATGGACACGGGCGTGTTGTGCTCACGCCGCGCCGCCTTTTACCAGAATAAGCAAATTTATAACACCTGCAAACTTACCGGTGCTAACGCCAACCCACTTCTTACCGGCAAGACAAACTACCGCGTGGTGCGATGTAAGCGGGTGTGTAGTGCTTACGCCGCGTCGCTTTTTACCGGCATAAGCAAATTTATAACACCGGCAAACTTACCGGTGCTCACGCCGCGCCTTTTCTTGCTGGTAAAACAAACTAACGCGTGATGCGATGGACACGGGCGTGTTGTGCTCACGCCGCGCTGTCTTTTACCGGCATAAGCAAATTTATAACACTGGCAAACTTACCGGTGCTCACGCCGACCCACTTTTTACCGGCAAGACGCCACGCCGCCTTTTACTGGCATAAGCAAATTTATAACACCAGCAAACTTACCGGTTCTCACGCCTCGCTGCTTTGTCCAGCAAGTCAAACTAGCGCGTAATACATTTACGCGCGTGTGTTGTGCTCACGCCGCCCCGCCCTTTTCCGACATAAGCAAAATCATAACACTAGCAAACTTACCGGTGCTCGAGAAGGGGATAATCATTCTCAACTTACAGTTTTGAAATCATGTCTTCTTCTTTCTTTATTTCAACTTTTTTACTACAGTGACTTCTTGCTCAATGTAGTAAAGTCATTGCTACACCAATCTTAGTGGCGTCTGGATGATTTGACTGATAATTAAAATAACTAGTATTGAATAAAATTATTTATTTAATAATATTTAAATTATTAAATTATTGTATTAGGACTAATAAGAAATATATACACATAATTTTCGTGGACTAATAGGGTATCCATTTAACAACAATTATTTTAATTTAGCAATTAAAGTATTTTTATTGTTTTTCAATGCAAAACACATACATATTTTATACGACGCTTTATTCAATTGGTTCCAAATATAATATTATGATTATGAAAAACTTACGATTCTTTATATGAGAGAGATTTTATGTAGGTATAGAATAGGTAAGGGGATGTCTGAAGATTGTTGCTTTTAAAAGACCACGTGTTGCGATGCTTGGTCGGCGAAGGTGGCTTGTTATACACATATGACGTAACGTTTCAAAGTTCATAATTGTCTATTTTTTAACATATTATTACGTTTTTAGGTGAGTAGTCTCAGTTATCAACTTTCATTGACGGTCAAACATATAGAACAGGTGTCTTATATATGTTGCACATACAAATCTACTAACTTATGCACCTAAATACACGTGGTAAGTTGTATAATATTTAAACAACATAAATAATATAATAAAAATTAGTTTACTAAATTGTGACACAATTTAATAGCATTATATATATATATATATATATATATATATATATATATATATATATATATATATATATATTTATATATATATATATATATATATATATATATATATATATATATATATATATATATATATATATATATATATATATATATATAGATATAGATATTCGCTATTATATTAACTGTTATATTCATTATAGTTCACTATGCACTTATTGGTCATAATTGCACTTGACCTACCACAAATTTTGCTTCATTGAAGTCTAAATGGAATCTGCCTGCTTTCTCGCGCGTCTCAATCTCCCACGCCAATCGTGGCCACACACACGCACAATTTCGAGAATTTTACTTAAAAACATATATGTACTACCCTTATGAAAGACTACATATTTTGTCTTATACTCTTTACATTATGGCAGGTCATTAAACCCCCAAAAGAGTGTTCAGTGTGGTTGAAGGCAAGTAGCCTCCCTTCCAGTCCATCAAAACGTCACGCGTCACTTTTCTTCACCAAAGACAAAAGTCATAGGCTGGTTTTCTACTAGAGAAAAGACGCAAATAAATAGGTACGAGGGGGAGGGATGCAAGTCTATGTCATAAACTTTAGCCTTGCACATGTGGTGCAGGCATAGCAAGTGATTTCTATTTTCTCACCAGCTTGTTTCTCTCTCTCTCTCTCTCTATCTCTCTCTCTCTCTCTCTCTCTCTCTCTCTCTCTCTCTCTCTCTCTCTCTCTCTCTCTAGAGAGAGAGAGTGAGTGAGAGAGAGAGACAGAGATAGAGAGAGAGAGAGACGGAGGGAGAGAGAGACATTTTCAAAAGGAGGCATCGAGAAAATTGGCTCGACAACTGAAAATGCATACCAAAAAGAATTTTAATTATTGATCAACTTTTATTGGAACTCGGAATATAATTTATAAAGTATATCATATCATTGTTATATATTTTATACATCAATTATAATTATATCAATTTTAAAAGAGAAAACAAGTATCATTGTAATTAAAATATTTATATCTGAATTTAAAAATGGTGGAATTAGATTAGGATAAAGAATGCGCAATGTATTGCTTTTATATTTAACGTGTTATATTTTATTTTATGATACTAAATGTGCGGAAACAAAATAAATAAAATACTACTACCTACGTGGTAAAAGTATTTTGAATATATACTTGTGTAGTATATATTAACATACATACACAAAAACACACATATAAAATACATATAAGTATATATGTTTATATATATATATATATATACTTATTACAAGATATTAAAAATTTTTCAATTTTTTTTAAATTAATCTCCACGTGGCAAAAAGGTGTTTACTTATCTGTAATTATCACAGTTACATATATAAACATATTATATATAATCGGGCAAGTTGCTACAGCATACTATACCGCACACGCACACTTTACCTGGTGTGTATATATAATATAAAATGTATGAGTAAATATACACATACATTACAAATAATATATGAACTTTTCATTTAACTTTTAAATTCAAAAAAAAGGTAAAAAGAGGAAAAAGAACAATAAAGAACAATAAAAAAATGTAGTGTATTAGGATTCTTTTTCTTTACGTAAAACCATTTTTAGGTCAAGAAAACAAAATTCTCCCTTAGTAGACCAAGATTATTGCTTCCTCCTTTTTTGCTTTAGAGCAAAATAAACAAGAAAAGGAAAAAAAGAGGAATTTAAAGTTTTGCTTGAAATTAAATTATATTTCTTTCAGACACATTTTTCCACGCGAGAAAATTGAAAATAAAAATAATTTTCCTTTTTTTTTTACTATGAATGTTGTATTCACAAGCATGTGGTAAGTAACATTAAAAAACAATTTCCTACTGAAATATTGTGTTTTCGCCTTATAGGGTCTATTCAATCATTTGAAAAAGGTACACCATGATGGAAAACGTTAGTAACTAAATAGCATAATTTGCAGTGAATTAGATTTTCAAGTATGTGAGTAACAATAAAAACAAAAAATAAACTTTTTTCTGTAAGGGTGTTTGTGTTTACGCCGTTAAGGGTTTAATCTTTCATATTAAAAGTGTCCGTCTATCCATGCTAAATATATATATCGTAACCTCTGAGCGATAACCTCGTATAGCACACAAGTCTAGTTTTGAAAAATTTAAGGTTTAAGTTAAAACTTGTGTACTGATTCTACTTGTTATGGCAGCTACAGGTAATATTCTTTAAAAAAAGGTTCAATGTGCAACTTTTGCCGTAAGTTTGAAAGTTTTACTACTTACCCTTAAAATTTATATTAAGGGTTAAAAAATTGCTTTTTATCGTAAAGAACAGAGAAGCTAAACATCGGTTTAGTTTGTAAACCTCGTAAAGTTAAAGTAAAGTTTAATTAGCAATTAAAAATAGTTTCTCATGTTGAAAAGTTTCAAAAACTTCTGGGTAGGTTCCTTTTACCATTAATAACAAATATTGTTGAAATTCAACGTTTTTAATTAGCCAGGTATGTAATAAATAATTAACATTTAAATTTAAATAAAAAATAACAATTAAATTGTGAACAAAATTTAAAGCTTTACAAATCTGCATAAAAAATTCCTAGAATTATGAAAATCTCATAATGTATTACTAGTTATCCTTTATTTATAGCTTATACGCTCATTTTAATAAACACATATTCAAATAACATTAGACTACAATAAGTAGTAATTTATTTTTTATGTTTTAAAATATGAATAATTTTCATTGCTTAAGGCTTAAAAAATTTGATTTAGTATAACAGTATTTGGTTTTCTTTTACATAAAAAATTAACAAGGCAAAATTACTTTCGGCTTTCGAATAAGAATATATGTATGTAAGGGTTTAGCTTTCGTGTTATGTATGTATTTTTTATGCCTAATAATTAAGTCTGTATTATATATATAACTAAAAACTGTTACTAACTAAGCTGTTTATTGCTACAAATTAATGTATGTTTTTTTTTTTTAAATAAACACAATAATCTTTTTGGTATTATAAAACTTATGCATAACTTTATTTCAAATTGATTTAATAATGTAAAATTCTATTTCAGTTATTCAGTTATTTCGGTTAATATGCAACATCATATGTTTTTAAGTTTAGATAGTTGCATAAATGCAAGGAACTAAAAAATCAGGTTATGGGGTGAGGGGCGGAACTTATTGAAGTGCACTTGGTTATTCAGCATGGCAGAGTCAACTTCGCATTCATCGCGAGAAAGAGAGAGAGAGAGAGAGAGAGAGAGAGAGGGTTTGGAAGGGTAGGGGGAAATAGAGACTTACTTTCATTATTGTCTAATTTTTTTTCCTATCGATGGTCGAAAGTAATGGAAACTGTTTGATGAATTTCGAATTTGTCATCACTATGTTAGTTCAGAGCGACGCGGCAGTTTTTTGATAAAACAAATCCCGGGAATAAAAATTATATATAATTACTATTATTATAAACTCGTACATAAATAAAAATATGTAAAATTATATTTTTATATTTATTTATATTTTATAAAATATTTTTATATTTTATATGAAATAATATAATATGATAAAAATCGCTTTATACATTACACGTTTGAAAACAAAATAGCTCACCTTTTATTTCAGCAAATAAGTTTTTTATTTCAAAACATTCACTTACACTTCCATCAGAGGCTCGTAAATTCTTATCGTCTTCAAACCCAATGTTCTCTAAAACTTTTTTTTTTCGTTTAAGTCTTCGGGCTATTAGCATTCCTATCACATCATACGATTGGATTTTTCATTATAATTTTTGTTACTGTTGTTTTTTACTTTCAATTCGTATTTATTAAGATATCACAGATTTTTAATGATAATAATAAATTCTTGTTGTTTTTAACTCTAAAGAATGTACAAAGGATTCTCACAATTTACGACATAGCGAGATATTTGTTACTAACCTACGTCAAAAAAATTTTGACCCAACCGTGTAGTTTTCTTAGGGAAAAATTAGTTTATTTTAATTTTATATGTAGATATATAGCTCAATTAACTCTTTTAATCCTTTTTTTTGATAACATGACAAAAGCTTTAAAAAACATTATTTATTTTTTTGACACGAAAATAAAAACAGTTATAGCATTTTTTTTATCTATTTTTAATGAAATAATGTTAAGATGGTACTTGCAAAAGACTCGTGAAAAGATGACGCCTGACACGCCTGACAACACAAGGAGAGTCAAAAAAGGTATGAGATCTGCGCAGAAACGACAGCGCAAAGTCGTGATTTTATCTATATCATTTATGACTTCCAAAAAATTAAAAACAAATTTCGAAATCGGAGGTGATATTGAAATTCCATATCGTGCAACGGACAAAAAAAAATAAAATATGTATGGATATAAAGTAGTAATGTATGGAAGTAATGTTTAAATGTTTTGTGGGATGTATAAATATAAATTTTTTATCACTGTTACGGGGATACTGTTTGGTTCTAAGACAAACTAGTAACATTTATCTAGATCCCATCAATTGTTTTGTGATACTTTGCTTAATATTTTCTCTGGTCTTTTCTTTTAAAAATAAGCAATTTATTAACATGTATTAAATTACCTTATGTTAATATTTTACCGGTAAAAATAATACCAGTAAAAAAAAACTAAAAAAAAAAAGGATTGGTAATTATTTAGTGGCCTGTCTATGTTAATTTCAATTGAAAATTTGAAATTTTATTAACAGTTTTATTATTAATGATAATTGGTCGTATATGTAAAGCCATAGACTATACAAGTCGACGAGTGTATTGTAAATTATTAAACGTGGATAAGTATCTTTAAAACCGATAAAATCTTTATATTATATATAAGTTTCATCAAATGTTGCATGATAATAAAATAAATGTCCTTTCTTTGTGTTTTTTTAATCTATTCCTTTTAAAATAGAAAATAAACTCATGTTCTGCCGGTAAGAAGATTTGAAAAAAAAATAGGGTTAAATCTTAAACCCAAAATGAGTCAAAAAAAGAAAAACACACATGAATTTAATACGGCAATCTGTTATGTTATTTATATAAGAAATTTATAATATTTTAATACAAACTTGACAGGGCAAGAAATTATTACCTGTAAAAATGAAAGGAAAAACGAGAGAAAACAAACGAGAAATACTAAAAAAAATATCAGATAGCACATATGAAAACTTTTAAATAATATACTAAACTTTTTTTAGTACCTGGTTATGAAATAATATAATTAATCTAAGGTAAGCCAATTAAATTTTGTATTAATAACTTATTAAAAAAATGATTTTATAGTTAAAAAAACATATAGTAATAAATTTAATAATAATAATAAAGTATTTTTTTATAATTATTATTTTTTTTTATAAAAAAATGAGGACAAAATTGATTAAATATGAAAAAAAAGAACTACTGGCAAAGAAATAATAATAATAAAAAAAAAATATAAATATTTTTAAATGATATAACCAGTTGCAAATTTATTGCCAAAAATTAAAGCAATACTAAACATAAGTTTAACTATTGGGCTGATATTTTGGTAGTTATATGGGTTGTAAAGCCATGGACCACCTAAAACAAAGTGGTTAATAATAAATAAAAATGAAATAGTTCTTTAAAAGTAATAAGATCTACTGGTATGTTTAAAAAAAGGGGATGAATACATATATATATATTCTTTTTACTTTATTTTGTTCAAATGTTTCTCTATCTCTCTCGTTTTTTTTTTATAGCGTAAGAACAATGTAATAATTATGAATTGAAAAAATAATTATTTTTAATTTTTGGGTGTGTGTGTATGTATGTATATATAAATATATATAATATTAAATTTTAATAATACAAAAAACTTCACCGATAGCGAACCGGACCCAACCGCCTAAGAGGCATATAGATACCTTAGGTATTTAGTAAAATTAGCCCTCTTTATCCTAACGTTTTTATTGATCGGGCATCAGGTTAAGCTTGTTTTTGGGAAAACAACCACACCATATTGTCTGATATTGAAAAAAAAATTCCATATTTTATTGTTTCTACTGTCAACTATATTGCCTAATTAAATGTGGCAAGTTTTCCAATTTTAAATAATTTCACTTGGACACCAATGTCACGGCGACGTGACCTTCTCATGCGCCTGTTGCGTTCGGTTGTTTATATTGTAGCTTTTGTGTGTGGCAGGCAGTTCCCTCTTACAAATGAAATGCAGTTCTCTCTTCCTTGTCCAAGCTTCGACTGCCTGCTTATCGCTACCACCCGCACTATCACTTTGACACAGCCTTGTAAGGTCAAAATATAACCTTTGGGTGTTGATCTCACAACGTTGCACTTAAATTCAAATGAACAACCCATGAATAAATTAAATGTCTTAATGCAAGTGCATTAACACATTGTCACAGTGACACTTGTGACAACAGCATCAATGCTCTTGTGATTTTAAAATGGCAAAATAATTTTTTGTTCTAAGCTACAAGTGATAAATTGCAGGCATAAACTACATAAACTAGGCATTGACTAGGCAATGACAACATTAATGCATACATCATATATTTCGCAGACTTGATGAGTCAAAAACATAAACTTTTTTATAAGCGAGTAAATTAAATGACATTTATTTAATGGTGTACAATTAAAAAAATCCAGAATTCAAATAAGGTAATTCTGAACCTTATTTGTTATCAAAATAAGGCTTAGCATTGCATCAAATTTTTTTGCAGATACGACATTCTTATTCTGGAGTGTTGACATGTATAGCAAATTCAATTTTAACTTGTCCATTCAGTATTTAACACATTCCAAAGAAAAAGTACATTAAAAAGTTACTCTAAGTTAGTGTTAACTCATCTATCAATGAACGCATGCAAAATTACATACCTTATGCTTTTGAGGGTAAGAATAAAAATATGCAACGGACTCTTGTATGAATACCATTGAATTTGAACCACTTATTTTTCAACTTATTTTAATATTAAATTAAGTAACACGGATGCGTAAGCCTTAACACAGCAACAGTAGCGGTATATCGCATGCTTTTGCATAATTTTGTCTCTTCTTATGACAAAAAATATTTTTTGGACCGAGTATTATATCAATAAATTAATCACACATGTAATTTACAAAAAAAAGGCCACATTTTCTTGTTTTACGGTTAAATCTTAAAAGTTTGTTTAACATGAACAACTAAAAGTAATAAAAAAAAGTTTAAATAATACCATAGGAATCAATACTTTGAAAAGACAATAACCTAATAATTAAGTTTTGGGAAAATTCTTGTTACGCAAAATCATGCGCGCACTTACATACACCTTTAGTACTACTCAACACATAATGCAAGAATAATTTACTACAGTTAAAAAAAATCAAATAATCCCATCTATCTACACAATTTAAAATTAAAATACTAATGAGCATTATTTTCCACTAAATATTCTTAGCATATTTTTTCTTGTTCTATCTCTGGCAAGCAAACTTCTATTTTTTCAGAAAACTTGCAAATTTTCAACCAAAGTTACTACTCTTTGTTGTACAGACGCATTGCCACATTTAGCATCGTCCGAAAATATGTTGTTAAAGACCCTCTTTTGGAATTCAACAATGTGACTTTATTTAAGTTTTATTACAACCGAGAGCCCGTAAAACCAAATAGAAAATAAACTAAAAAACATAATTACCAATTAAAAATTACAATTACTGTTTTTCTTATTTGTCAAGTACTATTTGCTTGGCAACGTTGCTTCTATAGAGAGTAGGGGAGGTGACTATGACAAGCAGCTGAAAATCGTGATTTTAAAGCACATTTGCTTTCTTTTCCACTTATCTTTTTACTAAAGTTATTGAAATTTATTGGAATAATTTTATTGCAAGTTGATGCAAAGCTTTAAAACTTAAACATCAAAAATTAAAAAATATTATGAAGTTAAAAAATAATTGCTGTGGGTATATTAAAATTAATAAGCAATTCTGAATGTTAATTTGTAGGAGAAAGACAGAGTGAAAATTATGTGAGTAAATTGCAGGTTACAAAAGTTTAAGTGATTTATTCCTCAGAACGTCCTTTTAAATTTTTAAAATGAAAAAAAAAACTAAGAGAAAAATGAAGCGAATGTGCTTTAAAATCATGATTTTTGTTCTTTACATTTAATTGTCGCCTTTTTACCCCAGGTCAACTGTAGCTATTTTTTAATAAATTTAGTACACCAGCAAAGAGTTAGGACACAGATTTGACCTCAGGTGGCCTTTAAATAGCTAAAAACAAGCACCAAGAATTGAATTAAAACGAGCAGCTACAGCAGAAAAAAAAGGGGACTTTTTCGAAATCTATCATTTTTTACATATTTATCTCTAGCTCGCAAACCACTTAATGCACATAAATTTCAAAAACATTTTCGAAAATGACAAGATTTAGGCTTCAATTTCATATATTGAACGTTTGAGAAACATAAAAATTTCGTAATTTTATAGGCGTTTAAAATCGTGCCATTTTTTATAAACACCTTGTATATAAAATAATTTATGATTTGTGAGATTAAATGTGATAATTAAAAAGACAAACAATATATTTTTACCCAAATTTTATTCATAGACATATTTACAAAATTCTCAAATCTAGAGAGTAAAATAAACAGTAGTAGAGAGAGTCGATATGCGCGTGCATATTCCACATCTAAAAAATAATTAAAATACAAATCAAAATACAATCCATGATAGTTTCTTTAATACAATTATGGACAAAAAATAAATATAAGGGATATTTCATTTTTTCAAATTATTTATGAATAAAATACCTACAATAATATGTTCATTTATATTATATAGAATTTATATTTTAAAGCGCAAAATATTTATAATATTCGACAATATGATTATTATTATTATATATTATTATTTTAACTTCATATTTCATGCAATATGATTTTTTGGCAAATGTAATTTAATATGTCGTTATATTTTTAGCAAAAAATGCAATTTATAATACAATTACTTAAAAAACAAACAATAATATATAAGATTTACTGTAGCATTCAGTACGCGATGAGCTGTACGAGGTTGACGGCGCCGGGGTCGCAGCGAGGTCTGAAATACAATTTGAGGTTATTATTATTATTGATTTTAAATAATTTGTAGAATATTCATTATATAAAAAAATTTACATACAATCTTTTCACTTAAAAATAAAATCTGTTGGCATATATATATGGCAATATTGATGCAATCAAATGGAGATTTCATTTGATGCAAAACTCCATACATGTTAAGATTTTTTAGTTACATATTGAAATTTATTTTTAATTTAATTTTTTGAAAAGTTAATTTAAAAAAAATACAGAAAATAAAATTTATAATTTGAATTTATTTCATATTTTCAAAGCCAGTTTTTTTATCAGTCATTATTTTCTTGCTACTTTTTGTTTGGTTTATTCTTTAAAAATAATTTTGTTTATATACTTACTTAGACAATACGGCTAGAGTGAAGTGGTACATTTTCAGGGTCAGGGCGGGGTACTGGAGCACTAGAGTCTGGTGATGGAAGAACGGAGAACATGACATCAAATTCTTCCCCATAATTCTCATGCCTTGGCTGGTTGTGTAAATCAGTATTTTGTTTTGGAGATTCAAACGCCAGGTGTGATTTTTCTCGTCATAGACATTCACCCACTTCCAACGCTGTGTTTTCTTTGAATATACCATCTTCAGTCCAACTACTGAGCGTATAACATTGAAGTTATTGTCCAGTGCTGCAAGAACGGTCCTGTCAATCATGGAAAAAACTTATTTTTTTTTAACATATACATTATGATCAGATTATGATACCTTTCTAAAGGACCAGTATGCATATTTTCAGCAGCATTTCGAAGATCCTTTAGAAATTTCTCATCTAATATGAGCTTTGAGAGTGCCTTAAAGTCGTCGTCACCCTCGATAAAATAACGCCTTTTAGGCTCATGTTCATAATCAGTATGGTAGCATCCATACTGTTGTGGCCCGTCTCCTTCTTCCTCCTCATCCTCGTCCAGCCACGCATGTATATTACGTACATGATACAAATTAGATTTAAACATTTTCATGAGTTTCTCTCCGTCACCATCACAATTTGCACAGCATATATGGCGAATAATGTTGTATTTCCATTCTCTTAATTTTTCCATGCCACTACGTTTTGCTATTGCAGAGTACTGCTTGTTGAACGATTTTGTAAGATGCCACACATCAAAGGTATGTTTTTTCCCCTTATATTTCTCTTTCATTAATTTTTGGACACCAGTGTGGCGGTCTGTGCATAACACATTAAAATGAGGTAACTTTTCAGATAATCGGTCTAAAAGTATATCACATCCATGTACTTCTAATGACGCGCTTGTTTCCTGCGGCTGTTTTTTCAGGACTGTAAAATCTAAAATTTTGCTAGATCTTGTACTCATCATGGTGTGAGTATGGAGGTAGGCATTGTAAACCGGGGAATCATATCTTCCGTCTGAAATAATTTTTGTTCCCTTTTCGTCTGTTTCTGCAGCTTCAATTTCTTCTTGGATAACTTCCTATCTGTGCCTAACCCATTCGTTTCGCAGATTTGGTGACACGTATTCTCGTACGTTTTTATAGTATGCGGATTCACTTATGCTAGGTAACTGCAGCGTGCGTGTGAAGCGATCAACTCCAGCAAAGGGCAAGCCACTAAGGTATACTGCAGATGTAAACGCAACGTTACCGACTGGCTTTTTATTTACGATTTCCTGCGATTGCCATACATGTGTATGATGATTGAGGCACTCTGCTTCAATTTCAATCATAGTTCCTTTTTCTTTAGAAATGCACTTTTTTATAATAAGAGAACCCCACTCGGGACAAAAATTAAATAATTTTTTTAATTTTGATTTTTGCACGTACTCAAAATCAAAATTTTCAGTCCATTCATCCTGTAACATAAAACTTTGGTCGACTTCACTTTCACTTGCTGACTCTAAGTCCATTGTTTTAAGTGTTGCATCTTGTTCAGAACAACTTGCAATCAATGTTGTATCTAAAACAACTAAATGAAAAGAAGTATTATCTTCTTTACTATTGATTGCACTAATATTGTCAACACCAGATACACCAGAGTCACACAGTTCAATTTTTTTGGAGTAATTACTAGATAAAACAGTGTCACAATCTGTAATGACTTTTTTATCTTTTTTCTTTGCCCTAATAGGTGTTGATGTAAGGAATATTTGATTTTGCGTATTAGTTTCATTACCAATATGTGTGCTGTTTATTATTTTAGGAATTTTACATGGAGGTTTACAATTTTTTTCAGGAATGACGCAAACTGATGTGGCAAACAGAGAGTTTTCATGTTGTGCAATACTAAACACGTGGAGTGTTGGAACTGCTTTGTCAGTAATTCTTAGTGTATTGAATGCAATACTAGAGAAACTTTTAATATTGTGCACTTTAAACTGCGCATCCACAAAGTCTTCATCCGTAAAATGGAGTGAACAAATATTACTATTTGAAGTAATTTCTTTTTCAAATCTTCCGGTTGCTTGCACAAAGCACATATACCTGAAATCATATTTGTAAAATTTATTATTACATTCAAGAGAGTGAGAGAGAGAGAGAGAGAGAGAGAGAGAGAGAGAGAGAGAGAGAGAGAGAGAGAGAGAGAGAGAGAGAGAGAGAGAGAGAGAGAGAGAGAGAGAGAGAGAGAGAGAGAGGAAGAGAGAGAGAGAGAGAGGAGTGAGAGAGAAACAGACAGACAGACAGACAGACAGACAGACAGACAG
>OX439129.1:4800130-4900130 GCA_949318235.1 Ecdyonurus torrentis
ACAAAACGTGCAGCTTGAATGACTTTATTTACCCTTATTACCACAATAACCTCTCATCATTTTTGCTGCAAGCTAGAAAAATATGCTCAAGTGCAGGTGTGATTGTAACCTTATTGACTTCGAGATTTGTTTTAAAATGAGTCATTATGAGGGTTGTTTAACTATATAAAAATAGTTGATTATCCCTAATGACCCTCATTTTTCCACAGGTGCGAGCAATGTACAGTATTGTTAGTACAAATACAGTACACCTAATCACGCACTGTGACTCGCACGTACAGCACGCGTTCAGTTCATACTGCATTATATAAGCTTCAATATCACGTAAATTGTGCATATAAAATTTATTATTTTTTTATTCATAATGAGTGGCGCTTTAGGCACCTTGCCGGAGCCTATGGCTACCGATGAAGAGCATCAAGAATTCTTAACTCGTTTACGGCAATTTGAAGAAATAGAAAAAAATCGTGAAGGACGTTCTTTTAATACTGAATGGTGTGACTGTTTATTTTGTGTTAAAATGCCTAAAGATGTTGAGTGTTTTTGTTGTAAGGAGAGCAATATAATGCAAACTATCGTGCAAGAAGAGGACATAAACTGCATAACCGCGCATAGTGAATTCAATACCTTTGTTTTTGGTGATAGAATTTTAAAAATAATGCGTGGTGATAAAATTCTGAGGAAAAAGGGACGTTATATTAGAGATTTAAATTCAAATAAAATGTGGCGATATTTAGCATACTCTGCTTTTATACGATTCGTTAGATCGTCAGTTCAATTAGGAAAAGAAGATGAACGCCGCGTGTGATTTGTGATTCCTGCTTGCGTTGTTGGAGAGATAAGGCGGAAGTTCCCTAGTTTAGATGGAGAGTATACAGGATTTTCATCTAGATTTGGACCAAAATACCCTGCATAAACAGGTTGTATATATTCCTAATTATATTATTATAATATTATATAATCCTTCAAAGCAAGAAAGACAAATGCAAAAGTTTGTATTAAAATTGTATGGATAAGCATTTTTTTGCAATACTTATACTATTATATACTAATATATATAATATAATATATATAACATAATGTGTATATATATAAATATATATTTTAATAACAATATAATATATATATATATATATATATACAATATATATAATATATATATATATTATTTAAAAATATTTTAATATTTTAATTATAATATAGTATATATATATATATATATATATATATATATATATATATATATATATATATATATATATATATATATATATATATATTTATATATATATATATATATATATATATATATATATATATATATATATATATATATATATATATATATATATATATATGTATATATTCATATTCGTGCTAATTGAAAATCAATTTGTTTATATAGGGCGTACAGAAACAACAAGCCTTATTTTATTTATATAATTGATAGTATAAAGAAACGCTTGTATTTTTGTTTCAGACTGAAAATGGTGGACCCTACTGAACATTACATAGAAAAAACCCTGAATCGTTTTATGTTTATACTTAAAGTTATTGTAGATTTCTTTTTCTGTTTATTTGTAAGAACTAAAATTTACCTTAAATAAAAGTTTTATCAAATCATAGAAAATTTGTATGCGTATTAATCTGTATTATTAAAAAAAAGTTTAAAAAAATATATGTTTTTACAATATATATTTTTAAATTTATTGTAATGAAAGGTAAACAATTTATTTATTATTAATATCATTATTGATTCGATCTTCACTTGACTTTATCACAAAATCAAAAATTTATCTGGTTTAAACTTACTTCAAATCATTCATAAAATAAAATATAATGACTAGCTTAAAAAACAAATATTAAAGAGAATTAAATACATATTATCGCACTATTTTTTAGGAAATAACATTACATAACTTCTAGACTTTTTTAGAAAATATAAATATAGAAAAAATATATTGTATTTATTTTTTATTTTCTCTCATGCAACTTGAAATTCATTCTTGGCGGGCTCTTTCCCCACTTCGCCGACTTCAAGGCTGACGTCACACTGGCCAGCCAATCACAAGACCGTATGAGTACTGCCATCTCCCACCACTATCAGCAGCTAAAGCGGCGTTGCTGCTAGTGCCAGTCTGACGTCAGACTGGCAGTTCTTTGGGGGGAAGTTTAATTTTTTACTCCCTTATGGTGCGCCATTTACGCTGGGCTAAGGTATATAACTGAATTTTAAGATATTTACAAGCTAATAAAAAATACTTGTTTCAAACGTACAGGGGGGCTTTAATTTGCTCCTCTAAAGCAGTAATATGAATTCCAGGTGGAGTCGTATTAAGATCATTATGAATTTGATGCAAGGATATCCTAAATTTAAAGACAGTGGCTCAGCAACGCTGTTATCTTGGTTTGAAGGTGACTGTTTGAAATCCATAAGATCTAATTCAGAGTCCTCTAATACTTCTTCAGTATTATTTAGTATTCTTTGTGGTGAGTTTGAACTGATAAAACTCATTGCCTGTAATTTAAAGTACTAAAATATAATATAAGCCAAAAAACAACAACTTATAAATACCTTAATAGTGTAGGCATTATGTAGTTTTAGGTCAAAATAATGGTTCTAAAGCTGATTTTTGATATTTTGTACCCAGTACTATTAATAACAATATATAAAAACGCCTTGCCTCATAAACGCTTGCTTAATCCAGAAAATTCCGAAAATTGGCGCGCTCATGTAAACACCTATAACTTCCGTTAAAAATAAGATGGTTTTAAAATTCTATATATGTATTCTTTATCACACATTATTTTATATGTGTGTTAAATTTCACAAGGCTAAGCCAAAAATTAGGGTGGCAGGGGGGAGAAAACTAACATTCAGTGGCGGCGCGATTGTAAAAATTGGCTGTGGTTTGAAATATATGCAAGTTATCAAGAAAAAGTTAAAAAAACAATGAAGTAGACATCCTAAGGATTATTTTGATATATTAATAGTTGAAATTGAACCAGCGGTAAAGGAGATACAGCGCGCTGAAGGTCAGATTTCTATGCTAAAATAAGACAAATGCCATACTTGAAGGTTAATATGACCCATTATTTAGTCATTTTAGACATGATATGCACAAATATTGTTTTTAATCATCATTTATCATCACTACCATTAAATTAAACGGGTTTTTAAACATAATTTGCACGTTTTTGCAACCCCAGAAATTAGGGTAGTTTAAAGTAATTTAAGGGTGTAAGGTATAATTTTAGCTTTTAATTTGAAGAACACTATTAAATTTTCAAATTAAGAGCTAAAATTACACCTTAAACCTCTAAAATAAATTAAACTACCCTAATTTCTGGGGTTGCAAAAACGTGCGAATTATGTTCTAAAACCCGTCTAATTCAATGGTAGTGATGATAAATGATGATTAAAAACAATACTTGTGCATATAATGTCTAAAATGACTATATATTGGGTCATATTAACCTTCAAGTATGGAATTTGTCTTATTTTAGCATAGAAATCTGACCTTCAGCGCGCTGTATCTCCTCTACCGCTGGTTTAATTTCAACTATTAATATATCAAAATAATCCTTAGGATGTCTACTTTATTTGTTTATTTAACTTTTTTTTGATAACTTGCATGTTGTTCAAACCACAGCCACTTTTTACAATCGCGCCGCCACTGAATGTTAGTTTTCTCCCCCCTGCTACCCCAATTTTTGGCTTAGCTTTGTGAAATTCAACACACATATAAAATAATGTGTGATAAAGAATACATATTTGGAATATTAAAACCATCTTATTTTTAACGGAAGTTATAGGTGTTTACATGAGCGCGTCAATTTTCGGATTTTTCGGGATGACGCAAGCGTTTTTGAGAGAAGGTATTTTGATATTTTGTTATTTATAGTACTTGGTACGAAATATCAAAAAATCAACTTTGGAACCATTATTTTGACCTAAGCCTAAAAAAAGCAGTATCATTCCTACACTATAAAAATAATATTACCAAACTCTAGTTATCTAAAAAATTATTATCTCTAGTATTCAATGTCTTTTTATCCTTCAAAAAATCAAAACTTACAATATCTACTTTAGTTGCAGTTCAAAAAATCGGTAAAAATCGGGTCACTCAAAATATAGTTTTTGAGCTCCTCGATGCATGGGATGAACTTTGGTATATAACAAAATGTACGATTTTTTGAAATTTGCACTGAAACTTAACCTCTGCAGAGCGATGGTATGGAAATCGCGGTAAGTCCCAGTGCAATATTTCAAAAAATCGACCACTTTTTTTTACATACCAATATTCATCCCATGCATTGAGGAGCTTAAAAAACTATACTTTGAGTGACCCGATTTTTACCGATTTTTTAAACTGCAACCATACTTGATATTTTTTATTTTTCTTACGTCAATTAAAAATACTCACGAGTTTGAAGCCATTGATTTTTTTACATAGGAAGTGAGCTAAAGTGCCAAACATCAATCTCAGTATTAATTAATTGAATTTTAAGTTGAGCGGCATAGAAAAAATCGGGACTCAAAATTGGGACTTTTGAAAAAGTTGTCAAATTGAAAAACTCGTTAAAAAAGAAAATAATCGAAACTGAGGAAATAATTGTTCCAAGTGGTTGCAACTATAGACAGCTCTTCATAAAACTTAAAAAAATAATATTTTGATTTTTACTCGTGACGTCACAGGGTTTGTTTAATAATGAAAAAACGCTGAAATTCAACTTTGGTCAATTTTTCCTAGAAAATCGATAATATTTGCGACCAATATTTTTCATGGAGGCTATCCAATACTGTCTACACATTACACAAAAAAATTACATGTGGTCTGACGCTCATTGTTCAGCAGATTTGCCGTTCCAAAATGGTTGTTCCGTCATTAGCGATAAAAAGTGACGTCTAAACGCACTCCTTCCAAAATTTCAGATTTTGCCCAACTGACCTTAAATTAAAAATAGTTTGTTTTTATATCATCCCAAACAACATATATTTTTTAGTGAATATTGGACAATGTTGGTTCCGATCCTTACTCACTTGAATCATAGCACCACATATATTAACATTCAGATTATATTTAACAAGTTTAAAACACCTGTATTTTGTATGTAAAATAATACTGTGTCCTATTAATTTAACTATAAAAAGGTATATAAAATAATTTGATAATTTAAGATAATTTTTGTTATCAGTTCACTTTTGTGTCTTCTTCCTCTTGCATCGAGTGAATGCAATACAATGCGTAGGAGGAGGTTTTGTATACAGTTAGCTAGCCAGGCAAGCAGCCAGCAAGTCAATGCAAGGCTGGCACTGCTCAGTAAATTTTAAACAAGCAGGTTGTAAAACCTTACGAAGATTTTTCCCTCTAAAAACTACAGAGCCTATACTCAATAAAATATTAAGAAGCATTACTATAGAAATTTACAAGCTATTTGACTTAAATATAACAACTGTTATTGAAGTGACTTTTATTAAAAAAAACGGTGATATTTTATTTGTCATGTAGACAATAATATTTTACTGAGTATGCACAGTAATATTTAATTCCAAAAGAATCTTTAGAATTTATATAATTAGTTAATAATTATTTAAAAAAACAGAATCTACTTGTTTTTACAAATATGCTGTAATAAAATAAAAAGTGACTGCTGAAGTCAACAATTGATAATTCTTTATTGTATATTAGACAAATCCTAATTAGAAACAAATCTAACTTAGTACTTTTTTATCAAATTCTACTTCCTATATACTTATTAAGTGAACTAATAAACATTTACAAAAATACCTTGTATGAAGTAATTACTGATTTACTGAAATATACAGAAATTGTGTTAACTGAGTTAACTCAGTAAAAAAACTTTGCTCGTGAACCTATATGTTTTACATGTAAATTTCAACGGGACTTGCGAAATTTGTTCGCCATCATTAAATTTCGCTATATCGAGGTTTAACTGTATTTAAGAAAAAAAAGAGGACCATAAAATATATATGAAGATAAAAAAGTTTATCCCATTATACTTTAAATGGGAAAAAATCTGCCTTATATATCTGACTGTTACGATGAGTTGTGAAATATTTATATAAAATTTTTTGCAACTATTCAAAGTTTTATGCCTTAAAATATTGAATAACAACAAATTTATTTGATTCAAATGTAAATGGAGATATCGATCTTGTTGCGAAAAAAAGCCAATCTCGTTTTTTGTCAGTGGAAGCAAAAGGCCTATTTCTTTTTGGTCAGTGGAAGCAAAATTTTTATCCCGTATTTCGTCAGTGCAACCAAAAGGCCTATCTCGTTCCTTACCATTAGGCAGATGGCGCTCGAGATAGACATTTTGCTTTCACTAACAAAATGCTAGATAGGCCTTTTGCTTCATCTGACAAAAAAGAGATAGGTCTTTTTTTCACAACAAGATTAATATACATTATTTAAAATATTATATAAAAAAAATTCAAAAATTATATAAAGACAAAAATATTAGTATAAAATTGAATGATTATAATGATTTAGTACAAAATATTGTATATTTTATATTAAACCCTATGTATTTAGAAATGTATGTATATAGAAAAAATCACCTATAAATCCAGTCTTTAATTATTATCTGAATTAATTAAATCTTAGTAAAAGTTAGAATGAACACTGACACTTCAACAGATTACACAACTAGATTGAGCTTTGATACACTGAAACTTGTAATTTATTTAAATGTTTAAATAGGAGATTAACACACATTTAAATTAATGTTCAGACAAGAAAATAGAAGAAAAAAGCTAAACAAGATCTTTAACTTGAAAAACAGCTTCTTCAGGTTACGTTTTTGAATTAAATTAAATTTAATATTCGAGAGCATTCCAAGGTAAGACAGGCAGATAAGGGTAAAAATAACTGTCCCGATACAGCTGTACCCATCCCTTATTTACAACACAAATTTCTTAATTTTAAACAATATTGCTTTCTGTCACAGTGCTACTCAATTGCTTTCATTTGATAATACAGGCTTGGCTTTTGAATATTTGGTTGACAAACGCTATAAGTAAAAAACGACAAGTTGATATTGCTTATAATCAACTTGAGCTGGCATATTTTAAAGTTTCTATCCCTCACCGTGAAAACGAAAGTAGGTAATTCTTTCCATGTAATAATTAAATAAAGTAGATTTTTAGTGTTTTAGCAATGCTGGGTGAAAAATCAATTTATTTAATAAAGTCACATTAAAATAAAATTATACAAAAATTCAATTATTTTTTAACTAAGCACACACTCAAGTAAATGTGGGTCCTTTTCTACATTATAAAAAAACACAGAGTAAGTAAAATTTAGTAAACCAGCTCGGAGGGTTTGAAAAAAGAAAGGGAGAATAAAAGATACTGAGATGTATATTTTTTCATGGTGTGAGAAGGTTGCTAAATAAATAGAGGAAAGAAAAGGCAAAAGGATAATAATGAGCAGTGAAAACGTTGGTGAACAAGGGGAATGTAGGTGACAATAATGTTATAAATATTACAATATATGTTATTGTAATTTTTAACTCATTTATTTATATATATATATATTTATATATATATATATATATATATATATATATATATATATATATATATATATATATATATAATATATTATATATATATATATATATATATATCTATATATATGATAAGAAAACTTTCTCGGTGAAATAGATTATTGTCTTACCTTTGTGAAGACACTGGGCTTTACACTCGCTGATATCACTATTTTAAATGACAATGAAAAAATAATAGTCACTTTGTACATAAATATTAAAACACTCAATTCAAAGTCTTTTTAAAAGTTGCATAGCTATGTTATTTACACACCATGTTTAACGTTTTCGGAGATTATATATCAAAAAAGATTGTCTCCTTCCTCAGAACGGAAAACTAAACTCTCACTCTCTGCCATGCTGACCTCCTGAGGGGAGGAGAGGGCATACGCGCCTCGTCAGGTGCAAGCAAAACGTTGACTTTATTTTTAGTACAATTACATGGTACTTTCTTATCAAATGGTTTGAAAAGGGGGATCCAAATGCGCGGTTATTCAAAACTTGGTTGACTGATAATTGTTTCATCTTTTCTTCTTGCCATTTCTATTGCTTCTAAAAATTTTCCCTTTTTATGATAACTTTCTCTACCTATAATTTTAGTTTGTTCCCATTGAATTTTGTTATTTTTATCCAGACCATGGTCCACAAGTTTTGAATATCCTGTATCTCTTTTTTTCTGTTTTTTGTTTGTGCTCTTTTACTCTAATATCTAAAGGGCGACCAGTTTCACCGATGTATTTCATTTCGCAATCACAGGGTATTGAGTATACAACATTTTTATTCATACTTTTTTTCATGTCTGGTTTAGTACGTACTAATTTTGATTTTATAGTATCACTTGACGAACACACAAATCTTAAATTTACTTCTCTGCCAACTCTTTGTAATTTTTCACTTAGTTCTTGATCATAAGGGATGCAAATTGTACCAGCTGGATTTTCTATTTCTGTTTTTGTCTGTCTGCTTCCTCAGAACTAAAAACTAAACTCTCACTCTCTGCCGTGCTGACCTCCTGAGGGGAGCAGAGGGCGTTCGCGCCTCGTCAGGTGCAAGCGAAACGTTGACTTTATTGTTAGTACGATTTTATAGTACTTTCTTATATCACACAATATATTTGAAACATATATATTTGCAATATTTTTGCAACGAAACTTTGTTCATCTTTCAATAACTGGTTGCCAACGCAGTGACTTTTTGCTCTGTAATAATGTAGCTGCGATACCAGATTCCGTTGCATATGGGTGGTTTGAATTATAATTAAGATAGCGACCACTATCAGTAGCTTTTCTATAGACTGAAGTAATTAATTTTGTATTTAACCTTTTTACTTTGACGTCTAAAAATGGAAGTTTCCCCTCTCTCTCATACTAAATTGTAAATTTAATTGTTTCTGCTTGATTATTCATATGTTCTAAAAATGATTCTATTTAAGCTTCATTTTGCGGCCATATTATAAATGAATCATCAACATATCTTTTGTATATTATTGGTTTTGGAGAGAAAAATTTTAGAAGCAATAGAAATGGCAAATAGAAAAATGAAACAATTATCAGTCAACCAAGTTTTGAATTACCGCGCATTTGGATCCCCCTTTTGAAACCATTTAATAACAAAGTACCATGTAATCGTACTAAAAATAAATTCAACGTTTCGCTTGCACCTGACGAGGCGCGGACGCCGTCTCCTCCCCTCAGAAGGTCAGCACGGCAGAGAGTGAGAGTTTAGTTTTCAGTTTTGAGGAAGGAGACAGACAGTATGTGTCATTTTTTATATATAGTCTCCAAAAACGTTAAACATTGTGGGTAAATAACATAGCTATGTAATTTTTAAAAAGACTGTGAATTGAGTGTTTTAATCATTATGTACAAAGTGACTATTATTTTTTCATTGTTATTTAAAATAGTGAAAAAAAACGAGTGTAAAGCCCAGTGTCTTCACAGAAGGTAAGACAATAATCTATTTCACCGAGAAAGTTTTCTTATCATCATGCAACCTGGCTTGAAATTCAACATTAGAAACACACACACATATATATATATATATATATATATATATATATATATATATATATATATATATATATATATATATATATATATATATATATATATATTTATATATATATATATAAATATATATATATATATATATATATATATATATATATTTATATATAGATATATATAATATATAATATTTATATTGTGTGTGTTATGCGATTTAAAAATCCTAAGTATATAAGTAGGATAACTATTTAAAGTATTTATAAATATAAAATAAACCACGTTTATGAAAATTTTATTTATCAGAATGTTCATCTTTTATTTTCATTTAAAATTATAAAATCAAATTAACACGAGTTTGCTCGTTTTTAAACTAGATATATGGATATTAACCCAATAACTTAATAAATTTATAAATAAGTATACACATAATATATATATTAATAATATATATTAATATTGTTAATTTTAATATATTTGATTATTAAAATAAGAAAATTTAGAAGCCACATATAAGCAATTTTATTTTATTTATTAAATAAAATTGTTATCCTTTTTAATGGAAAATATATTTTATTGACGAGAGTAACGTCCGGAATTATATATTTAAAATAATAGCATTTTCTTTGGTTTTTGAATATTTGTTATTAATTTTTTGCTAAGAGTCACTCTTAGCTGTGATAAGTATTTAAGGATTTTTGACTATCCCGAAAAAAAATACAAATTATTTATTTATAATTGTGCCTGTTTTTTTTTTTAATTTCATAAAATTATATAAAATTAATATACATGGTGATCCCCCTAAATTTTTGTATTTGATACTTTTTTAACCTAAAGTAATGTTATGCAACTTTTCAGATTCTTTGACCATAAAAATTTTAGTCTAATGGTCAACGTCGGTAACCTACTCCCTTAACTTTATATTGTGCTTTTGATTATTCTGTTTTATGAATAATGAAATTATAAGACATATAGTGTCAATTATTCTAACAACTTATAATATATCAATACATATCAGCAGAACAAGATAGTGCTGCGCTCTCTGCTTTTGCAAGGAGTACTACATAGTAAAATCAACAAAGGCAACATTTCTGCTTCTGTGATGGAATTTTTTATATGTCCTTTGCATGTTGGCATTGTTGTAGTTGCTTCTAAAAGCTACGTATGTACGCACTCCCATAATTAAATCCTTGGAGTTACACTTGTTTAATAATTTTAATATAAATATTTAGAATTTCTTTGCATTTCTCGAATATTGAACTTTGAAAATATTGCTTTCTATCCTTTGAAAATGATTTATTTTATATCAAACAATTTTTTCTTATACTTACTACAAGCAAAAAATTTGTTTACTAATATGTTATGATCAGTTACTTCAAAGGTTGTAGACAGACTTAACAAAATCTTAGCAGATTTTAGCATGATTTTAAATTAATTATATACCAATATTCAATAAGTTTCATTATTTTACCTATCATCGGATACATACTGTTTAAAAAAATTCATTTTTTTTTATTTTTTAATCTTAAAAGAGTTATGCAAACTATTATTTTTTCTTATTTTTTTAACATAAAATCATGCTTAGTTACAAATGACATTTACTACCATAAAAAAAAATAAAAGATAATATATAATGTATTGCCAATATTTATAAATAATTTCTTTTATTAAACCCTCAAAGTGCCGGACTTTTTTGCGCAGAAGGCTGAGCCTAGTCAAGCAGGCCCTATTTTCATAGTTAAATATTTCAAATATTTTTACGCTGTATAGTAAAATAATTGAAACATTTTTATTGTAATTATTGTAAAAATGAAACATTAATCACTAAAATTACTTCTGTCCATTAGAAATACATTGACCGTGATTCACAATTTTCAAGCATTTTAGGTATAAAGAGGTCGTGTGTCTAAGGTTAGAAAAATTTAAGCACGAAATGCGCGAGTTTAAAGAGGGGAAAAATAGGAAAACACACTTTTTTATGCAAGGGGTTGCTAGCAAGTTTTACTTTTATAAGAAGAGAAAACTTCAAAATGTAAAGAATATAATTTAATATAGTATTTTTTTATTTGTCATATATATGTATAGCTCAAACAAATTAAAATATTTTGTTAAAATTAAAACTGCAAATAGAAAATTCTAAATATATTTTACAGCACCCACTATTTAGCAGAACACAAATAGATTTTTTCATAATAATTACATAATTTTTCTTACAGATCTTTGAATTTTTCAGAGTTAGATACTTGCATTGATTATATATACACTGAATATAAATAAAAAATTATAGATCATATATTTAATACTAGATTATTAGCAATTTTTATTTTATGATTTTTTAGTATTGTATTTCCTTTCCTTTCTCTTTTTTTGCCATACCACACCACTCACGTAATTTTTTTACACCTTTAATAAACTTATTTGTATAAGTGGTATATATTAGAAGTAAATCCATAAAGAAGCATCAAAAAAGCTAGACATTGTTGTATAATATATTAATAGTTACTGTAAGAAAGATTTTAAAAACCTTCACTTATATCTTAACCTATATAACCTTACATTTCTTTGCGTAAAAAAGGTCTCCTCTTTATTTTTGTAATTTCTCAGGATAATACAATGTGCTCTCCAAAGCGATCAACTACACAAGGGGTAATTTGTTATATTTTTTATATACGGCAGGTAAATAAATGTCCCAGACCCTGTACAGCTATCCGAGCAATGTCACAAATTAAGAATTGCAATTAATGCAATCATATCTGCGCGATCCTCTTTTTTGTCAATATGTAAGTCAACAATTTTAAAGAAGTTACAAAACTTCATAATTTTTTTACCAATGACAGAAAATTAAAATTTAAAAAAAAAACTCTGTCCAAGCACTGAAAGGTTAAATTTCATTGTTTTATATTTTATTTTATCAGGTGCCCATTAGTTTGTACATATACTTAATTTACAAACATATGTTTTTTAAGGGACAATATTAATGACATCTTTCCTTCCAACTATTTCTATCACTAAAATCTTGAGAATCACAACTAGTAAATGCTTTGTAGTGTTTTTAAGTGAAACGAATGCCACATTATGACTTATTTTTTTATTTTATCGTTTTTAATACAAAAATTACAATTTTTTACATTTTATATTTGAGTTTTTATAATATTTGTTCTGCTAATATTTGTATTATTGCTATTTCGAGTATGTTAAGTGCTCTGGTGTGAACGCTTCTCAAACAAACAGAGAAAATTGAGTGCCCCGGTAGAATGCATTGCGGTATGTATGCGGCGCAAGCTAGTTTAAAAAATCTCTGTAGTCATATAATTGCAAAAGATTGTTTATGTTGTTTGTGATATTATTACCTGTTTATTGTTTAAATCATAGTTAATAAGTCTTCATATTTTTAACTCGTGTCTGAGTTATTTGTTCTCTTTTAGTCATAATTAAGTTTTTTCATAATAATACTGATCAAATTGTTTTTATGTAAATTTAATAGCGTAGCTTTTGTTCACAAAGGTTAAACTTAGCTGATGACTCTTCAGTGCACAGATAATGGGAAGGATGTTTGGGTGTTTTTTATCTTACATAAATAATTGAATTAGTGGATATAATTAGCAAACAAATAGACTTTTGGCAAATTGATTTGTATAGTATGTGTTAAAGTTAACTAGACAAACGAGCTAGTCTTTAATTGCTGGAGGCGCTATTACAAAACAGTATGCATCTTTTACGTGTTTTGGTATATAATATAAAGGCAATTTTTTTAAAATCATTTAACATTTTTAATTTTAATTTATTACAATTATATTTTATTATAATACATTTATAACTTGAATAATAAAATGATGTTAATATTGTTAAAATGAATAATTTTGCATTTTTAAACAATCTGGGCGTGTATACATATAACTGTAATTATGTAATAATTATAAATGTATATAAATTAAAGTTACATAGTTTCATATAAACATGTTTCATATAAATATATCGATGTTCACTCATGAAAGTGTTCAAAATACACTTTACAAATTAAAATTTCAATGAATGCTCTGCGTTTACGCTTTACACTTTTAAATAATTTATCAGAATAACTAGATGGAAACTAAAAACTTGGCCATTTGTAAATTGTAAATCTTTCTTTTTGAACAAGGGTTTTTTGTAGTAATTTGTTGTGTTATTCGTTCACTTCGACGGTAAGCATTGATATTGATTCTGATGCTGCTAAACCACCCTTGTTGCACATAAGCCATCAGTCAAATATTACTAAACATTTCATAGCGGTTAAAAGTTTCTCAAATATATAGCCAAATGGAATCAAACTAAATTTTTCTGATATACATTCACAATTATTTTTATGAATTTTGATACGCTTGCAAAATTGTTCCAGAACCTTTCCAAACCATTATAATGTAACAATTTAGACCAAAATAGATCCATTTGTGCAATAGAGGTATACTTCTACTTTTAGTGTGTTTCCTAACTTTCACACTTCTACGTTTATCGCGAAAGCTAGTAAATAACATTTCTGCACCTTCTTTGATTTAAAGAAGTTGTTTTTAACCTGTTTTAGTGATAAATAAAGATGTTTATATCTACATATATTACAATGACCATATGTAAGTGAAAATTAGTAAACTATATAATAGTAGAAATGTGGTTTAGCCACATTTGAAATTTAACATATGAAGTTAAAAACTTAAAAATTTAAAAAAAATTAAAGTTTCCTTATATACCGTAAACGTTTTATACATCGATTTGATGCTTCTGTGTCATAACAGAGCATCCACAATGTCCAGTTTGTCGAAAAAATGACCAATTAACAGTTTTTGGCGACATGTCTCTGCAAAACTGGAACGTTTTTAAGCTTGTTATTGATGTGAAGGCATCAACATGTTATTTTACAAAAATTTGCAAGTCATTGATTTTTATTAAGATTGGATATAGAGATTTCATTATATCAAAGCTTCCGTATCAAAGAGAAAATCATATATAATCTTTACAGTGTTGCGACGAGCCAATCTTTTACAGAGGGGCTCACTAGCAGCTGTTACGTCATTTGTTTCGGAAAAAACAAAGTAAACCTAATGGGCAAAACAATCGACGTGACGTCACAACAGCCCAGTAAGCCTATCTTTATTATACTATCTTGGATGTTGTACACTTAAGACAAACTTAACAATCTGAATCTTAGCGACTATCTCACTTAGGTACCGATACAGGTACCCGTTTTTAGGTAAATGATTCACTATTTACAATATTAAAGCTTTCTCATTGTATAACAGTATTTTGACTGTCATTTTAGTTTTAGTACTTTTAGCTGGCCTTATAAAACAAATGTATCACGCAACTGCCTGAAACATGAGATGTCGCTTCTATGTTAAGGTTCTGTACTACACTTTTCTACACAGCGCTGTAACTGGACAAGCGTCTATTAACTTAATATTACAGATGCTCTATGGTCAAAACTGTAGATGCTCAAATCGTTGAAAAACTGGAAAGTTTAGATGTTCTCTTGTGACGTCGAAGCATTGATATCTTGTGAACAAACTTATTATTATTTTACAAAAAAACTCTTTAGCACGAGTGCTACATATAAAGTGAATGCATTAATGGTTAAGTCAGTTAAGTCACTCAAAAACATGGACCACATAGGAAAATGACTAAATTAAGCCAGTTTAAAATTACTTTAGCAATATTATAACAGTATTTATAATGTTAATAGCTTGAATTTTAAGTATGTGAGAAAAATAATATTTTCACCAATTTCTCAAAATAAAATAATCAAAAACAGCATTTATCCTACGCTATAGTCAATCCTACGCAATCCTATAGCATCCTACGCATGCTCCAGTATGACGTTCAATTGCATTTAACATGATTATGTCATGAGGGTACACTCTATTCTTTGAATATTAGATGTTGTTCAATCGTTATTGTTTGTTATTGGTAGTATTTAGGCACTAATATTTATTGTCAACATTTGATGTTGATAACTTCTGTGCTTCTGTTGATATTTCGATGGCTCCGCCGAAAACTGAACTATCTAAAGTTTCCGCACGCCTAAAATTTGGAACATCTGCGCTCTCAGCTTATGACGAAATTGAAGCATCTGTAATGGAGCGCTGGTACGAGATGCCTCAAATTTGGCATAGGCGAAGAGCGCAGATGTTCCAAATATGAGGTGCGCGGAGACTATAGATAGTTCAGTTTTCCGTGGAGCCATTCGAATTTTGCTGCTGCCACTGCTTCATTTAAAAAAGTGTACATTACTTCAGTAACTATTTACGAATCTAAATTTTTTTAGATGAAGTTAATAATAATAATAATAATTAACGGCTTTTATTGGGTGAAAGTTGTTATGAGTAGCTAAAATAATGCATTTTACAAACTATTAATTATAGATACTTTAATTTTCTTTCATTTGTTTTAAACCTAAAATAGCTTTTATTAAAACAGTATTATAGTATTATCAATAATTTGCTAAAAGGCATTATTTTTAACTGCTCAGATTTTTTGTTTGTCTCAAATACGTTAGGACTCGTAACTGTTAAGATCGTATAACTGAATGTAAAAAGAATTGCATTACTTTAGTTACGAATCAAAACTTATTTAAATTCATCACTTTTAAGGTATTATGAACAGTTAAAATGATGCATTGTTAACAATATCTTTGGTAACTTAAAAAAGCCTAAAAAACAAACTTATTTAAAATAGCTAATGTTAATAATTTGCTAAAATGCATTGTATTAGCTACTTATAATAACTTAAAAGTGATTATCTTAAAGACGTAGAACACCTTAAAAAAAACATATATAATACCCCATTGATTTTTAATTTCATTTCCATTCACAAAATCACAGCTGCGGGTTTATGACGTCACAAATTGCCTGTCACCACGCGCATGGACTAGTGAGCTGTGACGTCACAAACCCGCAGCTGCTATTTTAGGAATGAATAATAAATTAGAAATCAATGACTTTAACAACGTTGATATTTCGACATGTTAGGACAAAAGACATGTTTTAGTTCAAGATGTTCTACGCCTTTAAATCCCTTGTCAACTTATTTTTTTTATAATTTAAAATACTAGACTGATATTTACCATACCTTATTATCCATGAATTAGACACCAACACGTTGATTTTGTATTTATTTTCTTTTTTTGCGGTTATATCACGTATCTGACGTCACAATATACCGCTGCCAATCAAATTCACCGTTCTGGTTATGTGATGAATTTAAGCCCGTCCCTCAAGTTCTTTACCCCTATCACGGCCCCATCGGTACATTGTGACGTCAGATACGTGATATAACCACAAAAAGGAAAATTAACGAAAATAAATATAAAATCAACGTGTTGGTGTCTAATTCATGGATATTAAGGTATGGTAATTATCAATCTAGTGTTTTAAATGATATAAAAGTAAGTTGACAAGGGATGTAAATAAGTTAATATTGGTAGCTGAGGTAATGTACACTTTTTTAGTGCACAGCTTGAGTTTGTAGTTGATATTTAGTACTTGAGATCACTGAAGATTGATGTTGTTAATATTTGCAAACCACTGGTGATATTTTGTGTCAATATTTAGGATTATTAAACCACTGGTATTTCTTAGGCTGGGTCATATCCAATCTGTATTTCAGGCATCGGGTCCATAAAAATCTGAAAACAACGAGTATCAATATCAATGTTAATTGCATAATGCACTTTTTTATATTCTTTTAAGGGGTTAGGTGACCGACTGATATCTCGCAAACTAGGACGATTGCGAATAATAATAAATAACACAAAGTAAAGAAGAAATGTTACTTAAAAATTTAGTTATGTCAAACATGTGAAAACACAATCAAATATTTAAGTTATTACACTTTAAAGATAACATGTAAATATGGAAATTTAAATTTGAGCGGGAAATTTTAGTCAAATTCGAAACTTTTTTACAATTAAAAATATCATTAAAATTTTTTTTGGTATAAAAAAAAAAATTTTAAATTTACTTGATTTTATTTAAAAATTATACTGTTTGTTCTATTGGAATCAAATCATGTACTAAAAATTATTGGGAAAATATAGTTCTTCTTTTAGCGATTTCCGGTCCAAGTCGGTCTCCCACCGCCTTAATTAATTCTAACAAGTAAGATAATTAAATAACATATTATGTTAAGGTATTCCCTTTTTATGGATGAATTAGACTTGAAAACTTTGATTTTTTTTATTTATTTTCTATTTGACGGTTAAAATAAAATTTATTTGTGGTCACAATAATGCTGTTCGTAAACCCTGTTCTCTGCACCAAAAATGACGATCGCCTATTGTTATTCAAATGGAATGCGCATATTTTGGTGCAAGAGAACAGGGTTTACGAACAGCATCAATGTAATGATTTGGCTGCAAAATAGTGGGGAGTGTTTTGAATTTATAACGTGACCAAAGAACTTGGCTGATAAAATGTGGCAAGGGGGAATGCCGGGAGAAAGTTTGGTACTTTCATAAACTATAAAAAACTTTGCGGAGCTCGGAAATATTATAAAGTTTATTAAAGTAACAAACTTTTCCCAGGCTTTGCCCCCAACCTCATCTCATCAGCCAATGCACAGTCAAGTTCTTTGGTCACGTGATAAATTCAAAACACTCCCAACCACTTTACATCCCTATCAGTACATTGTGACGACAGATAAGTTGTATTTCAACTGAAAAATAGAAAATAAATAAAAATATAACGTGTTATTGTCTAAATCAGCCATAATTAGGTATATGTTAATTATTAACCTAGTATTCTAAATGTTATAAAAAAGTGCATTATGCCTTTAAACATAATAAATTATTTAAAAATATGAACAAATTGTGCTAAAATTAGCGAAAATATTTGTAACGTATTTATTTTTGTCAATATAATATCGATTTTATTAGTAAGATTTACACTTATTTTAGGTAACTTTATAACATTTCAACTTAAAGACGTAGAATACCTTGAACAAAAAAAGTGTTTAATATCCTAACAAACCTGAAAATCAACACTGATTTGGCGAAAGTCATTGATTTTTAATTTATTTTCTATTAAAAAATGCCACTGGCGGTCACTGACGTCACAGTTTGCTTGTTTTATACGCGCGTAAACCGGGCGAGCTGTGACGTAAGTGACCATCATTGGCATTTTGTGAATTGAAAATTAATTAGAAATCAATGACTTCGGCCAAATCAACGTTGATTTTCAGGTTTGTTAGGTAATACACACCTTTTTTGTTCAAGGTGTTCTACGTCTTTAATAACATTTAATAGCAAAAATTGAGTCACAGAAGAAAATAAAACATTTTAATTAAAAAATATATCGATCATCACGGATAGTAAACAGCCACGAGGATTTTTAACTTAAAAATTAAAAATTTAAAACTTGACATATTTATTGTCTAATATGTGCACATTAAAGAGTAAGTTCAGAGGTTTTACAGTTGGCTTCTTCAATGTTAGATAATGAGAAAAACTGTTCATAAACTGATATATGATGACGCAAAGCCCTTCAGTAGCCCCATGGTAGCCCCTAAAATTTGCACTCATCCTGCGAGATATGCAACCCGCTACAACTTTTTCTATAGGGTCTATTCATTCATGCTAAAGTCGACGTCATGTTGGATAACTCAATAACATGGGTGGCATAGGACAAAACATCATTTTATTAGTTTAAAAACACTATGCAATATTTTTGAGAGCATTGATGCTGTAAATATGTTGAATTAGTATCTCAAGTATGTGAGAAAAATAATAATAACAAAAAATTATCCAATTTCCTAAAAAAAATTGGCTTAAATAAAGTTTGTCCTATGCTGAGCAATGTTATGTACTACTCCTCAGTATGGCCTCCAAGCGCAATAAATATGACGTCATCCGCATACACCCTATAGTAAAGCCATAACTATGACGTAAAATTTTCTGTACAAGTTGCATGTCTTGCAGGATGATCACGAGTTTGCGGGGCTACGGAAGGGCTTTGGGTCATCATATATGAGTTTATGAACAGTTCTTGTCATTATCTAACATTGAAGAAGCCATCTTGTAACTTCTAAATTTTCTCTTGAAGACTTTTTTTTTTCATTTGTACTGTGGTGATAACACCGATATGTAAATTTGAACAATACAAAAATGCTGGCGGCCGCTTAGTATCCATGATAGTCGATATCGATCTTGTTGCGAAAACAATGAATATCATGTTTTTTGTCATGGGAAGCAAAAGGTATATCTCGTTTTAGAACGTTATGAAGATGGCGCTCGAGATAGACCTTTTGCTTCCACTGACATAAAAAAAAAACGAGATAGGCCTTTTGCTTCCCCTGACAAAATACGAGATAGGCCTTTTTTCCGCACCAAGATCGATATGCAAAGTAAGTGCCAGTAAGTATAAAATTAGGCTGTCAGATCGACTTACGTGTAAATATCACAGCCTGTGATCGGGTAGTCCTCACGAAAACAGTCGCTGGCTGCGATGTTGAAGAAAATTCGACCAATCTTGTTGGACACTCTGGTGTTGACAGTTTTGAGACAGATGTAAAACTGCGAATCACAGTCGCAGTGGAGTCTAGAACATCGACTTGGGTTAGTTAAAGCAATAGACCAGATAAAACTTAAGTATTTATATCATAAAACACTGTTCATAAATTATATTAGTTGGTCTCCGCCGTAGCAGTGATCAGAAAATTTTGATTTATGCAACCCGCACAACATTTTATACTATTTTTTGCATGTTTCTGACGTCACAAACATGAATAGTCACTTAAATTGCATACTTTAAAGTATTTTCTCGCTCTCTCGTGGGGCTACATTAACATTCCGGTAAAAATTGTCATTAGTTTTGAAGATCCCATTTTGTGTTAAAGAACAAGTTGCATGTTTTCTATGCCTTTAAGGAAGAAGGTAACCGACTGATATCTCGTAAACTATAGATGGTCGCTAATTGCAATATTAACACAAAGTAAAAATAATGTTACCTAAAATACTATAGCGACTTCTATAATATACAAATAAACTTTTATTGACTTTGAGTTTAAAAATGATTTTTACATGATTTATTTTATTTATTATTATTATTTTTTTTACGGAGAACAAAATTATTGCAAATCGCATATTTAAATTCACATGGGTCTCTTGTCAAAAAATAATAATAACAATATATAATAATCAAATAATCAAAAATTCCTTATGGATAAATCCGTAAAATCAACTTTTAGCACTAAACTTTTTCAACCTGGAAAGTATTTTTTAAACACTCGAAATAAAAATTCAAAGCATGGGTCCAAATCGGGGTTGAAATATGGATTCATTAGCATTGGGGCCGGAGGTGCATTTTGCGACACTTTCACACTCTGTTGTGACAACATGCAGTTTTTGAGATAGAATTTTTTAAATTACATTTTCGGGTACAGCACACTCTATTCTTAATACAGATAATAAAAATACAATACTAAATTAAAGTACAGCTCTGGCCAAAAGTTTAAGAACGGGGCAGCAGCGACCGCTGCGTTTTCTCATAAAGATAACATTGTGTGCGTGCGTGCGGGTTGCCTTTGCAAATCGTTCTCAAACTTTTGTCCAGAGCACATACTACCTGAATATGTCTTAAATAAATTGTTAAAAAGCAATTTAAAATCATGCTCTTTTATATTGAAAAGTATATATATATATATATATATAAATTTCTTCAATTTTATACTGAAATGATCTATAAAAATATTAAATTTGAAGTACTTGAATTGTAATAGCAATTAAATTCTTTTCTGTATATTAATTTTGCATTTTCTGCCAAAAAGGGGCATGGCCCAAAAAAATCACGCCTGCAGCGCAATAAGGGGGCTTCGCCCCATTCACCTCATTAAACTATTTCTACGGGTGGGGGCGCATCACAAGTTTGTCCCTCGGGAGCCCAATTTGACGGGCCGCCAATGATTAGACATGATGATACATTTTAAATATGCCAAAATTTTAGCATTATACATTACATATTTGTTTGTTTTTAATTACCATTTACGGACAGAAAAAATAGAACAAAATATTTTCTACCAGATGTCATTTTTAGCATAATTTATTCATTATAAAATATCGTATGCTGTGAATACAAGGAAAAAATAAATTATATACATAAATTATGCTTCATTTAAGTTGTTGTAGCATAATTTATGCTAAATTAGAATAAAATAGCTAATTATGCCTTTATTAGTAATTATTAACTAATACAGCATTTACTTACATCCTACTCTCTTTAGAAGAAACGATGCTTCTGCGTCAAAATAGATTATCTGCACTTATCACGTAGCATGGTACGTGGACTAGTGGCCATTTACTTAGCATTGCAGATGGAAAGTGAAGATTCTCTATTTTGACGCGGAAGCAACGATAAACATAGATGGTATATTACTATTGACTAGTAAAGAAACAACGTTTTTGAGGCCGACTATACAAGTGATTTTGGTCACATTCGCTTCCGTTTCGACTAACTACGCAAGCGCAGTAAGGAGAAACGGAAGTGGATGTGACTAAAATTGCCTATAGTTGGCCTTATAACTGTTGTTCCTTTATGAGTCAATATTATTTTTATTTATTTATTTTTTTTTTATTTATTTATTTTTTTTGGCTAAGGGTATAAGGTTATTTATTTCAAGAGTAATTTTTTTTATTCATTTAGATGCAAAAATAAAAATATTGCATAAAGTTTTTAAGTTGTCACAATGGGTCATTTTCTTATGCCACTTATGTTATTAAATATATGAGATATGCCATGGTATATATGATATGGTATATAATAATACTTCTAAAACTCTAGTTAATAGTAAATTATTGTATAAATACTTTAAATTAAACCTATATTTATATGTGTATATTTAGGATTGAAACTGTATTATGCTTATGTTAAAATTTAATATTATTATTATCGTCAACGTTTTGTATAATAGGGCTGTCAAGTCCTAACAACGCCTTAAATAAACTTATTATTATTATTATTATTATTATGTGCCAAGTAAATTTGTCACGCTCACACCAAACGTTCCATCTGTCAGTGTAAACCCTATTAAGATGGAGCATTTGACGAGCTCATGATATTTTCACTTGATACATTTTGACGCAATAAAGACGTTAAAAATGCTGTACATGTATAACAAGTTATTTTGCTCTAATTAGGCATAAAGTTATCGATCTTCTCGCGTCAAGATGAAGTTACTACACTTTACAAATTTCTGAAGAATGGACGATCTACACTTTACAAAGTCACGGCTACCTGGAGCTTCACACACCTGTCTGTTTTATATAGCAGAAGCTCCAGGTAGCCGTGACTTTGTAATGTGTAGATCGTTCATTCCTCTCAAATTTGTAAAGTAAAGAAGCTTCATCTTGACGCGAAAAGATCGTCATGCTACAACAACATAAATATACATAATAAAATAAAAATATTAAAAACAAAATAATAATAATATTGTAAAATATAGTTTTATTACGATGTATATAACAAAAATAATGCTGTAATTAATAAATAGTGCTGAAAATCAGCTAGCATTATACATTACGTATCATTAGGTCAGGGGCGGACTGGGCCTCCACGGCCCTTCGAGATATCTAAAGAGAGACGGCCCTCACCCGTTGGGGGGTTTGGGGGGTGATGCCCCCCAGAATCGCGCCGCAGACGGAAATTTTACGAAAAAGGGGGCGTGGCTTGCTAATTTTACAATCATTATTTACGTAAGAAGAAAAAAAAAACAAAAAACGGCAAGAATAAAACATATTTATGTATAATAATATTATATTTTTGTGACATGACACAGCAAATAAATTTTATAAATTTTGTTTTTACAAAGTTCAAAAGGATTATTCCTCGCCATAAGATCTTATTATAATTATATCAATTTCTAAATATTCATAAAATTTAATGTTTTCCTTTCCTCCCTTCTTGCTTTTTTTTTTTTTTTTTTTTTTTTTCGTTGCTTTTTTTTTGCGACGACGGCCCGCCGACGGCCCTCTTATTTAGTCGCGGCCCTTCGAGATAATCTCGAAATCTCGGCGCTCAATCCGCCACTGCATTAGGTATTTGCTATATTTACTATTATATTATAGTATACTATATTAGTGCTATTTTTGCACGTGTAGGCTCGGACTGGCCATAAGAGCAAGTCCGCAATTGCGGACGTGCCCCCCCCCTGTTTGGATGCCCCTAAGGCCCAAAAAGGGGCGTAACTAGGGTGGTACGCCCCCTTTGTGGCCCCTAAAGAGGGTGTTACACCCCTTTTGCGGACGAGGCCCCTTGATTGCCAGTCCGACCCTGTTAATACAAATCATAAATATTATTTTGTACACACATTAAAATAATTATGTTGTTTAATTTAGAATAACTTTTTTTTATTATTACAATGTTATAAATGTATAATTTATATTTATTATAAATATAATAATAAAAATAAAAAATTATTTTATTAGGCCACAAAAAAGCACATACCCACTTACATGGTCCTTTTTTTTATGACATATTCAGTTATTATCGTCAGAGTATTTAAGTTTATAACAATAAGAACATTAAATAAACAAACATATATATATATATATATATATATATATATATATATATATATATATATATATATATATATATATATATATATATATATATATATATATATTAGAGCTGTAAAAAACTCGAAATATTTTTAGCCCGGGCTGAAATTTTTTAGCCCGGTTTGACTTGAAACCCGGGTTTAGCTTGAAATCGAGCTTAAACTCGAAAAACGAGCCAAAGCTCGGAAAGCTCGAAATTTGAGCCAAAGTTTAAAAACGAGCCTTCGAGCCTATGAAGAAAAAAGCTCGATTTTGATTATGAAAAATTTGTTTTTAAAAGATAAAAGTCATAAATAAAATAAAATTAATTTTTTAAAATATTTTAAACAGCTTATTTTGCATGATAGAATATTAAAAATGCAATTTTAAACAAAATTACAAACATTTTTTTCTTTGCTTTCTTCAAAAATTGTAATTTAGCTCGATTTATTTTCAAAAGCTCGTTTTTTTTCACGAGTCATTTACGAGCTGAACTCGAAAAAGCTCGTTTTTGAGCTAAAAGCTCGAAACCCGGGTTTACCATTTTCAAAAAAACGAGCACCCGAAGATTTTGGCCCGGGCGGGTGCTCGAACCGGTTAAAATTTACAGCTCTAATATATATATATATATATATATATATATATATATATATATATATATATATATATATATATATATATAATTATTATCATTTAGCTAGAGTAATTAAATTATTAATTATGTTACATTATTATGAGAGAGCATAATTAGAGCATAATTATAAATATAGTTTTATTATGCATTATATCATAAACTATGCTGTATTGTGCTGTTAATGAGATAGCATAATTATTAAGTAGTTATTTTTGCACGTATATACTAATCATAAATATTATGTTGTACACATTAAATTATTTATGTTGTTTTAATTTAGATTTCAATTTTTATTATAATGACATAAATGCAGCATAAATTACGTAATTTATTCTTTCCATATAAACAATCGCAATTTATCGAGTGTATTCATGTACATAAATAAATAAATATTAAAATGAATGAATGAATGAATGAATGAATGAATGAATGAATGAATGAATGAATGAATGAATGAATGAATGAATGAATGAATGAATGAATGAATGAATGAATGAATGAATGAATGAATGAATGAATGAATGAATGAATAAATGAATAAATAGAAATATAAATAAATAGTAAAATTATTGCAAAATAAGATAGGCGAAAAGCGCAGTCAGGAAGACAAGGCCTATCTCTGAACTAATACATTCAAGACCGCATAATAATTATGCAGAGTGGTTCACATTTTATAGGAAGAATGAACAAAAAATACATCAGAATCGTCAATATTAAACTATATGATGAGTACCGTAATTGGTTATTAATTAGGTTATCAAAATATAACATAATTTGTGCTCAAGAGTATAGTGTGTATGCATTCATGTTAAAGTCAACGCCATGTTGGATCACTCAATAACATCGGCTAGAATAGGAAAGTGAGATTAAATGAATAATGTAGCCAGTATGAAAACACTATGCAATATTTTTGAGAGCATTGATGTTGTTAATAGCTTGAATTTTCAAGTATGTGAGAAAAATTATAATAACAAAAAAAAAATTAGTTTCCCAAAGAAAAATAAAGTTTGTCCTTTGCTGAGCAATGGTATCAGGAAGTATCTCTGGGTGCCGCTTCTAAAAATCAACCATTATAGAGTGGTCAAGAACAAGCGTTGAAAGTTTCATTGCTTTAGAATGAAATGCATGCGTCGTATTTAAAATGCAAATAAGAAACCGCACTATTACTCAAGTATGACGACCAAGTGTATTAAATATGACGTCATGCGGATATCCTTTTCAGTCTCTGCTTTATTTGAAAATTATTTCAATTTCGTAAAATTTAACCAGGATTTTGTGCTGCTCTCAGAATAAAATAAATGTTGCATTGTTGTTTTTTTGTCAATTTTTTTTTTGCGGATCTCTTACCTACTCTAAATTTCTTAAAATAGATTTGAGAAAGGCGTAATAAATTCAAAAGCATTTTCTGATCTAATTTTTGTATTTTTATCTTTTTTTTTTTTTTTTTCTCTCTTTTTTTTCCCAGCCCCCCCCCCTTTTTTTTAAAAAAAAAAATTTTTCAATTTTTTTTTAAATATTTTTTGAGAATAAACTAATTGTTACGTATTTTTATTTTCATCCAAAAAAAAACTATGTTTTATCAAATGCCGGCGCTACTTCATGTTAATTTCAATTTGTTAGCAAGCCAATAAGATATAAATAAACCAGTTAGTACTAATATAATACATGTGCCCGGCTAGCTCAGTCGGTAGAGCATGAGACTCTTAATCTCAGGGTCGTGGGTTCGAGCCCCACGTTGGAATTTCTTTTTAAAATATATTTTTATTATCAATAAGCATAACCATATATAAAAATGATAACATTAACTTGACAACGCTATCTCATATATATTTAAAATTTAATTGTTGTTTTCAACGAACTGTCACAAACAACATTTGGAAGTCACCACGTGTGTTAGAAAACTGACAAACAAAATTGCTTTTGATATTTTATTTATCTATATGGAAGGCGCAAAACACCTTGGTCATTATACAATCACAAAAACTAGATATAAATGTTTACACTGGGGGTGCAAAATGCTCAATTATATAGTATTAATTAAAATTTCATGACCAAAAAATGATATAAATTGGCATTCTAGGTTTTGATCAAAAGCAGAAATTAGAAGAAAAAAAACTAGTTTTGATCCTAACATTATACTGTGTGTGTGTGTGTGTTTGTGTGTATATATATATTATATATATATATATATATATATATATATATATATATATATATATATATATATATATATATATATATATATATATATATATATATATATATATGTAAATGTATATATATAAATATATTGTAAATTTTATATTTATATTATACACACATAATAGAACTTCTTAATAAAAGCAATTTTAGTATTTATTTTATTTAAACTACTTTTCTTATTCATTAACAATATATAATAGCATCAAAGTAATTACTAAATATAAGTATATATATATATAAAAATAATGTCGAAAAAAATTACTAGCCCGCTAGGTTTGAATGCAGGTTCGGACTGGCCATAAGAGCAAGTCCGCAATTGCGGACGTGCCCCCCCCCCCCCCTGTATGGATGCCCCTAAGACCCAAAAAGGGGCGTAACAAGGGTGTTACGCCCCCTTTGTGGCCCCTAAAGAGGGTGTTACATCCCTTTTGCGGACGAGGCCCCTTGATTGCCAGTCCGACCCTGTTTGAATGTGTGTAAATAATGTTGAAAAATGTATAAAAAGTATGTTGTGTTTAGTTTAAATAATGTTTCGTCTTAAAATTATTTTAATTATTATTATTAATTAATTATTATTATTATTTTTAATGATTAGCTACTTTAAAGGTTAAATCAAGATGTTCCAGTGCCTTTAATAGTTCGCCATTATAATGTTCTTTTGTTTATTAAATAATGTTTGTTATGTATAATTAAATATTAATTATATTTTTGGCATAATTAATATTATGTTTAAGCCAAGTTTCATGTAAGGTTAGAAAAACTTTCTATAGGGTGTATGCATTCATGTTAAAGTCAACGCCATGTTGGATAACTCAATAACATGGGTGGCATAGGAAAAAAAATCATTTTGCCAGTTTTAAAACACTGTGCATTATTTTTGAGAGCATTGATGTTGTAAATATGTTGAATTAGTATCTCAAGTATGTGAGAAAAATAACAAATAAAAAAAATTAACAGATTTCCCAAATAAAATTGACTTAAATGCGAAGTTTGTCCTATGCTGAGCAATGTTATGCACTATTTCAGAATGGCCTCAAAGCGCAATAAATATGACGTCATCCGCATACACCCTATATGTGCCTCATATAATGATCTAGTATTATTATTATAAGATCCTTATTTAAGATATTTCTTTGTTTATTTATTTATTTATTTATTTATTTATTTATTTATTTATTTATTTACTTATTTATTTGTCTATTTATTTATTTATTTATTTATTAATTATTAGCATATTTATTTAATAAATAATTTATTGTTTAATTTATTCATAATAATAATATATCTTGATTTTAAGGTGCATAGAGGGTATTTCCAACCCTATTACATGAAGCTTTGCTAAAACTTATGCCAATATATTAATACATAAAACACATTATCTAATTATACAAAACAATCCAACAATTTCCAACTAATAAGTTGACACATAAACATCCTAACGACTTACACGCTTGCTCCTTCATAATTTTATTTTAAAAAAATTAACACATTGTAATTTAACACAACATTATTTTAATATCATTTCCATACGATTCAAACACATTAATACCTTGGCGTTAAATAGCGAGATAGCAACTTTTTCTCGACATTATTTTTAAATATATTTATCTTTTTATGTGTTTATTATTTATTTATTTATTTATTTATTTATTTATTTATTTATTTATTTATTTATTTATTTATTTATTTATTTATTTATTTATTTATTTGTTTATTTATTTATTTATTTATTTATTTATTTATTTATTTATTTATTTATTTATTTATTTATTTATTTATTTATTTACTTAATTATTTATTTACTTAAAGTCATAGACCACATAAAACAACATGTGCTTTTTAATAAATAAACACGAAATGGGATCTTTAAAACTGTTGACAATTTTTACCAGAATGTTAATGTAGCCCCACGAGAGAGCGTGAAAATACTGTTAAGTATGCAATTTTTGTGAAAATTCATGTTTATGACGTCAGAAACATGCAAAAATTAGTGTGAAAATGTTGTGCGGGTTGCATAAACCAAATTTTCAGATCAATGCTACGGAGCTACTGTTGTGTTTTGAGACAAACTAAAGTTATTTATGTAAGTTCTATCAAGTGTTTTGTCATATAAATGCTAATGTTTTTCTCTGGTATATTCCTTTAAGATATTTATTTATTTATTTATTAATAATATATGTAATAATTTATTTATCTATTTATTTAACATTTATTTATTTATTTATTCATTTATTTATTTACTCAACTATTAAAAGTAAATTATGAATTAATGAAATTATTAATTGATTTATTATTATGTTAAATTTAAATGCAAACTAGAGCAACGCTTGTTGTAGCCTGGCTACCTGATATTTATTATTTTTTATTTGCTAATGTCCCTATTTAATAACAATAAAATATAATGTCACAAATTAAGATATTTTGCGGACATATAGTAAATTCCTGTCATTTCGTCCCCAGGGCAAGTTATAAAAATGTTTGGTGAAGTAGATTTGATAAGAGAAATAATTAAGGTAGTATCTCGCCACTTAATGTTGTTCACTTCCGCTGTTTGTTACTTCTTCGTAAAATTATTACCGTTATGTTATAAATATGTTAATTTGTTAGTTAACATTTTTTAACTTGAAATTTTTGAAGTAAAACTAGCAATAAAAAAAAAAGTTGTAAATCATAAAATAAACAGATATGATGAAAATTTTACAAAATAAAAACAAGTCTTTATGTTCAACCCGGTACAACTTTTTCTATAGGTTCTATGCATTCATGTTAAAGTCGACGCCATGTTGGATAAATCAATAACATGGGTAGCATAGGACAAAATAATCATTTTGCCAGTTTAAAACCACTATGCAATATTTTTGAGAGCATTGATGCTGTAAATTTGTTGAATTTGTATCTCAAGTATGTGAGAAAAATAACAATAACAAAAAATTAACCAATTTTCCAAAGAAATTTGGCTTAAATGAAGTTTGTCCTATGCTGAGCAATGTTATTCACTACTCCAGTATGGCCTCCAAGCGTATTAAATATGACGTCATCCGCATACACCCTATAGTAAAGCCATAACTATGACGTAAAAGATACGGGACAGGTTGCATAAACTGACATATATGATGACCACATATGAACCCCGCAAACTCGTGATCATCCTGCGAGATATGCAAATTGTCCTGTAAATTTTACGTCATAGTTACAGCTTAATATTTGTAGCGGGTTGCATATCACGCAGGATGAGTGCGATTTTGCGGGGTACATATATGGTCATATGGTCATATGGAGCTACAGAAGGTCTTTAGGTCATCATAAATCTTTGGGTCTTTGGGTCATCATATGAACAGTTCTTCTCATTATCTACACGGAAAACATAAATTTAATAAATTATTTAGATACATATCAATAACTCTTTAGTACTAAACAATAACTCTCTTGCAAAAAGTTTAAAGAGTAACTCGTTAGTACAAACGTAATTTCTTTAGCGGTAAATAGTTAACTCTTTAGATTCTAAAAAGTTTAGTTTGTATATCTAAAGAATTTATTATGAAAAAAGTCTAAATATGTAACTATGCAGATAATTTTTTACGTGTAACATTGAAGAAGCCATGTTGTAACCACAGAACTTACACTTTTTTAAAATAAATTTGTTAGATATGTATATATTAGCAGCAAAACCCGAAATTGACCAAAACTAGTTTTCTTTTTCTCGTTTTGGCTTATGGTTCGTCACTTTTTATTAAAACCCGGAATGCCAGTTTATTTCAGCTTTTGGTCACGAAATTTGATCAATACTAGTTTTGAGCTTTTCGCAAGAAGTAAAACCCGGTGTAAACATTTATATCTAGTTTTGGTCTTTGAATTTTGAACAAAACTTGTTTTGTAAAAAAAAAAAAACAATAGAAAAATCAAAAGCCGAAAATGAACATTTCTCAACTCAAATATTTGATATAAGAATTAAAGCGAGAGAGAGAGAGAGAGAGAGAGAGAGAGAGAGAGAGAGAGAGAGAGAGAGAACACGACTTACGTTAAATTTAAAAAATTAAAAATTAATTTTAATTTACAATAAGAATATATTATGACTACTTTCCCTTAAACATTGGTTCAAAGTTCAAGTCCACCTTACTTTATCCAGTGATAACGATTTATTTTAAAATATATCTAATTCATGCAGTTGAATTTTAGTCTGTGTATGAAAAATATGGTTTATAATTTTATAATATTCATTTAAAAGAGGATAAGAAAGTATTTGATATGTTCACAGGCACGCGTATATTGTTGGTGCGCAAATTATAATTTATTCACAAATAATAATTATAAATTATTAAATAATAACATAATTATTTGTATTATAATAACTACAAATTATAAGTGAAAATGTTTAGTGGTTTTATAAATATCTCGTAATTTACATTTAATGTTAAGTAACCCTTAAAAAATCAATAAAAATAAATTATTACTGAATTGCTAGATCAAACAGTATAAGTTTATTGTCTAAATTTATATTCCGTATATAGCCATTAAATTTAAAGAGTATGGTCAGCGCATTTAAATCAAATTAATCTTTCAGGCCATATATTTTGCATTTCAAGTAAAATAATAAAATATATTGTATTAACGCCGCAATTATAATAACAAAACATCATGCAAAATAAAGTATGAAATCATTGCATAACATTCTGAGTTGACAAATGTTAATTATCGGCTTTTGATTGTTCTATATTGACCACAACTAGTTCTGGTCAAAATTCAAAGTCTAAAACTAGATATAAATGTTTGCAACGGGTTTTGCTTTTTGCGAAATGCTCAAAACTAGTATTGATCATAATTTTGTGACTGAAAGCCGAAATAAACTGGCATTCCGCATTTTTTTTTTTTTTCAAAAGCGGCGAAACAAACACTGAAATGAGCAAAAATACCTAGTTTGGGTCGATTTTGGGTTTTGCTGCTAAAATATGCATCTGCATATACATCGTGCAGAGCTAACTATTTACTAGTGAAGAAATAACGTTTATACTAACAAGTTACTGTTTAAACTTTTGTCAACCAAGTTATTGGTTTGTACTGAAGAGTTACATCGTTGTAACTGAACAAACTTCTTAAAATTATGTTTTCGTGTAAAAAAAAAAGTTACATAATTTATGCTTATATATTATGTCATTATAGCTTAAATGTTGCTAAATTAAAACAACATAAATGTATCAATTATGCTACCATCTTATAATTCTCAAATTTTTACTTTTTTTTTTTTTTTTTTTTTTTTAGCAAGTAGCAACCAAAGACCATATAAATGTATATGGTCTTTGTAGCAACCCTTTAATAAAATTAATTGTCTATAGTAGATATTTTTATTTTACTTTATAACTTTTGTATTACCTTTAACATTGCTTTTTTTTTTTAATTTAAATTTTTTTCCTGAATTTGCTGCTATTGTGAATTAATTTATTACTCTGTCTGTCTGTCTATCTGTCTCTCTCTCTCTCTATATATATATATATATATATATCGAGGGTGCTCCGCTATAATGTCCTAAGTCCATTTGACCTTGAAAAATATTTTTTGCTGCAAATGACCTGAAATGGATAAATCCAAAATTTGGGGTTGATCCGACGATTTTTTATTTTTCAAGGTCAAGTGGACTTAGGACATTATAGTGGAGCACCCTCGATATATATATATATATATATATATATATATATATATATATATATATATATATATATATATATATATTTCATATGTCTAACACAATGTTATGTCACGTCTTATTTACGTTAAAAAAAATCACATATGTTTAGACGAAAGCAAAGTTATATTTTTACCCTCATCAGAATGAAATTATAAGCCAAACATCAAAAAACAACACGGCGATATTAAATCAAGTAATTCTGGCGCAATATATGTCATTATAGCATAAATTATTCTAAATTAGAACAACATAAATAAATATGCTATACAACATAACCTATATAACATAATTATTATGCATTATAGCATAAATTATGTTGTATTGAACAGATTGTGTGGAATTTGAGCTACCATAATTATTGCATAGTCCGTGAAGAGTGACAAACTTAATTTATTTTTTCCATATTGTACAGTACTATCATGCTACACCAGTCAAGACATTGTCTTATCGACAGGTAAGGGCTTTTTGTTTATTGGAAAAGCACACACGAGCCACCGACGGCCTAAGAATACAGCCCGGCAGTCGCCATAACAGCCTAGAATAACCGTGGAAACATCTAGGCAGGCTGGTCGGTGCAATCACATCAATCATGCACCTCCCGAATACTGTGCGTCGTCATGGAATGCATGTAAACATGCATCGTGCAACGTGTTGTGCTCTCACACTTCACGTACGCACCCAGCAGTGGCTCGAACCTATACTTGGTGAGGAATACAGAGTTGTGAGTCAGCTGCCTTTACCACTCGGACATACCAGCTTCCAGCTAGGTATTCCAGCTCCTTATAGCAGAATGATAGCCAAATGATAAACAGTTAGAGAACAAATAATACTTACTTGATGATAGCTCCCGTGTTAGTTAAGCCATGTTTGGACTGTCCGCCCTCGATGTAGTCCGCACACATGTCGTGTTGTTGACAACAATAGTCAGCACGGTAGAACACACCGACATCGGAGTCACTGCTGGATAAGTTGCCTGGACCGCACCACTTTGTACCTGTCAATATACAGTGAGTTGAGACTGTCTGACTAACTGACAGACTGACTGAGAGACAGACAGACAGACAGACAGATAGATAGATAGATAGATAGATAGATAGATAGATAGATAGATAGATAGATAGATAGATAGATAGATAGATAGATAGATAGATAGATAGATAGATAGATAGATAGATAGATAGATAGATAGATAGATAGATAGATAGATAGATAGATAGATAGATAGATAGATAGATAGATAGATAGATAGATAGATAGATAGATAGATAGATAGATAGATAGATAGATAGATAGATAGATAGATAGATAGATAGATAGATAGATAGATAGATAGATAGATAGACAGACAGATAGACAGACAGACAGACAGACAGACAGACAGACAGACAGACAGACAGACAGACAGACAGACAGACAGACAGACAGACAGACAGACAGACAGACAGACAGACAGACAGACAGACAGACAGACAGACCTGGAAAAATCAAGCTAAGAAAGAAAGAAAGAAAGAAAGAAAGAAAGAAAGAAAGAAAGAAAGAAAGAAAGAAAGAAAGAAAGAAAGAAAGAAAGAAAGAAAGAAAGAAAGAAAGAAAGAAAGAAAGAAAGAAAGAAAGAAAGAAAGAAAGAAAGAAAGAAAGAAAGAAAGAAAGAAAGAAAGAAAGAAAGAAAGAAAGAAAGAAAGAAAGAAAGAAAGAAAGAAAGAAAGAAAGAAAGAAAGAAAGAAAGAAAGAAAGAAAGAAAGAAAGAAAGAAAGAAAGAAAGAAAGAAAGAAAGAAAGAAAGAAAGAAAGAAAGAAAGAAAGAAAGAAAGAAAGAAAGAAAGAAAGAAAGAAAGAAAGAAAGAAAGAAAGAAAGAAAGAAAGAAAGAAAGAAAGAAAGAAAGTCAGACAGACAGACAGACAGACAGACAGACAGACAGACAGACAGACAGACAGACAGACAGACAGACAGACTGAGAGAGAGAGAGACAGACAGACAGACAGACAGACAGACAGACAGACAGACAGACAGACAGACAGACAGACAGACAGACAGACAGACAGACAGACAGACAGACAGACAGACAGACAGACAGACTGAGAGAGAGAGAGACAGACAGACAGACAGACAGACAGACAGACAGACAGACAGACAGACAGACAGACAGACAGACAGACAGACAGACAGACAGACAGACAGACAGACAGACAGACAGACAGACAGACAGACAGACAGACAGACAGACAGACAGACAGACAGACAGACAGACAGACAGACAGACAGACCTGGAAAAATCAAGCTAAATCTGTTCTGATATACTTCTTCGTCTCTAGGCAGGAAGTAATAGTTCATGAAGATATCGAAGTAATCCTCAAAGTCCTGTTTGCTCTGGGTGCTCAGTTCCTCAAGAGAGCCCTCAAAGTTAGCAGGGACTTCCCCAAACTCAGCTAAAAACTCCCGGAAAGCCGTAATGTCATACACCGCTACAGGAGGATTGATCTCAACTTCATTATCTATCTCATCTACCCCTGTCGCATTGCAAATTAAAACTACGATCAGGTAAAGTAGCAACATATCGGCACTTGCCCACGGACTTCCCGCTTAATTACTTCATACACACTCCCGGATATTTTGCACACTATTGAGTATTTTTGCTTCGTTTTCTTTTTAACTTTCTTATCAGTAACGAGTTTTTCTTGAAATTTTCTGATTATTGACACGCGATCCAAGTAATTTTAATTAAATTATCTGGCATATCAAAATGTCGCAAACTTATTTGGCTTTTTTAATTATTTTCTATTGACATTCAAGCATATACAGAGTAATTTAAGGCGGGAAATTAGCTACTGCGGGATTTGACTAAAGCAAAAAGAAAATCGGAAACTTTGCACAGTGATATATTAAGATTAGGTATCTTCAAAAATGTAAGAAATTGGTTGCATGGTTACCATGCTAGAATTAAAATCATGATTTTTTGACGTTTTAGTCCCATAAGAGCCCATGTTATTTTCATTAATTATTTTCTCTCTTATCTGATGGTCACTGGTTGTGAAAATTTTATCATACGTAGCTGTTACTGTTAACTTTCAAATGTCATCATAAATTTTACTTTTTTTTTTTTTTTTTTTAGATACAAGCCATGTAAATACAACCCTTAAAAGCCTCAAAAACAAATTTTTTCTCAATGAAACATATTTTGTGCTTTAAGAGTAAGTTCATGGTTTACAAGATGGCTTCTTCAATGCTAGGAAATGAGAAGAACTGTTCATAAACTCATACATGATGACCCAAAGACCTTCAGTAACCCGGCAAACTCGTGATCATCCTGCGAGATATGCAACGTGTCCAGTATCTTTTACGCCATAGTTAGTAACTATGGCTTTACTATAGAAAAAGTTATGGCAGGTTGCATATCTCGCAGGATAAGCACAAAGTTTGAGGGGCTACTATATGGGGCTACAGAAGGACTTTAGGTCATCATATTTATTTTAGTTTATGAACAGTTCTTCTTATTATCTAACATTGAAGAAGCCATCTTATAACCTATGAACTTACTCTATAACCCTAAGAACCCTAAAACCGTAAGAGTTCCGTAAATTACGCGTCATTGTGGACAGATCTTTAAAGAGAAAATTTGTAAAATAGGTAAGTATATTTTGATCTTGAGGAAAAGTAAAATATTCATAAGCTCTCCGCATCTCAAATTTTAAAATAAATGCGGACTCCACCTTTCCAAAAATATAATCTGTAATGGTAGAACCGAGGCGCAGTGTTAGTGTATTTGCTAAGTGTACGAAAAGTCACTAGGTCGCTCCCTGGCTGATTCTTTTTTCAAGTCCATGTATGCTGGTTGAGTGCATTTTATGGTTTTGCATATGATTTTTTCTGAGTGCTAGTGCTATTATGTCAAGTCATCGATAGAAGAGATTTGTTTCTTTGAACGTCCTGATATAGGCAGTAGTGAATTTACATCACGCAGTAGAAGAACTTTGGACGCTTCACCATTTCACTTATATTTTACCGATTAATTTATTATTACCTAACAACTATATATATATATATATATATATATATATATATATATATATATATATATATATATATATATATATATATATATATATATATATATAAACCACTTTACTATATATTATCACTATATAGAGACCGGATTTTTAGGTGAAAATTATAATTACGCCTGCAGATTTCATAGTTAGTCTTTTTGCTTCACAATCTACTGTGTGTTTATAAAAAATTGGTACTTTATTACTAGAAGTTTAGAAATAATATTTATGTAAACTCACAGTAGGTTGTGATGCAGGTAAATAGCTTACTATTTTTGCAGGCGTAGCATTCATTTTCACCTAAAAATCCGGTCTCTAATTATCACCTTATCACTTGTTGTAGAATAGGTTTATATAAGAGCCCTAGATAACAAAAAAAAATTGCAACCAAGATTGACTGGACGTGTGTGTATTTATTTTAGATTCGTTTTTGTTAACCTCATGTATATTAGTTTCCTTTCTTAATAGTCCATGAGTGTTTGTTTAATTAAAATCATAACGTCAAACGAAATGCTTAGAAATTTTGGGAAAAGCGGAGAGCGGCAGATGTTTCAATTGGGATTTCAAGTTTCTGCTGAGTGATCAATTTCCTTTGTGTTTACAGTTCAAAATTTCACATCAACAATCGTATATGAAACAAATATGTGGTGGCGTCACTAACATTTAAAACTAAATTTTTACTATTACTATATCATAAAACTTGCATTAAATTCAAGGTTTATATAGAGACAGGTTAGTCCGTATAGCGCACTTTTTAGAAAAAAAAACTTCTCGCATCCCCACTCCTACCGTTAAGCTCGTGACGTCAGAGAGAAACCTTCAGCGGCATCTCTGGCTACTTACTCCACTGTATAAGGTACTAAGTTTATCTTTCTCTATTCGCTCTCTCTATCAAAAATAAAAATTAAATAATGATAAGTTAATTATTTATAGGGCACATTATTATTAGTTAATTTAACACAGCACCTAACATTTTTTTAAACAAAATAAATTGTCTATAAAGCTACTTCATTTCAAAGTTGTTGGTTGTTTTTATTTTTTTCTTCTCTTTTTACATATGAGTAAGATAAATGTGGTTATTAGTTATTACTAAGTATACGCCTATTTGTGATTATATTTTTTTCCATTTAAAAACCTGCCCTAAATATGCAAAGTTATCCTCAAAAAAAAAAACTGAATTTTAAGAGTTAATAATACCATTACTATCGGGACTTTTATTACTGCAATTTATTACCATTATTTTTTTTATTTTAAATTATATTCATGTAAAAATTAAGTTTATTATGAAATATAGACAACTTTACATATGTTACTTATGTTATTAAAACACGTTAAATTGCACTTCACCACCACATGCAGCACAGAAAAATTTGCGAAATATATATGATGCATTTTAGTCATTATTTTTAGCATAAATATTTTTTTGCTAAATTATAACATAAATAATAATGCTATACGCATAAAGATAAATTATAAAATTTAAACTTATATGAACGGGAAGAATAAGTTACTTAATTTATGCTGCATTGATGTCATTAGCGTAATAATGATGCCAAATTAGGAGCAACATAAATAATTATGCTTTGCAATATATTATTTACAATTCTACGTAGTTATTACACAGTACAGCATTAATTATGCTGTATTGAACAAATTGTGCTAAAAATGAGTTATCATAATTAAAAAAAATTGCGCGAAGTAAAATTCATAACTTATCAAGTATTTATAGGACGTGAACGAGCGGTAAAATATATAGTCAAAGGAACAAATCTAAAAAATGTGCGCAATTTTCATAACAAATTTAAGGGATTGGGTTGCTTTATATAAAAACTGAAAGTTTTTTAAAACTTGGCTATTAAAACATGGATCAAAATTATATGTTATCAGTGTTATCACCATATCAAAGAGAAAGAGAGAGGGGGAGATATCTAAAATCATAACAACTTTGAAATTTACAGCAATGCCTAACTCCGTCTTTGGAGTCATCTTTTTTTACATTATAACCTTTTGTACTTTTGACTATGAGACTCGTTCACCGCGTCCTGAATACTTTTTGAGTTGTCCTTTTTATTTTTTTACTTTTTTGTACGATTTATTAAATTTTTTTAGATTCTAAAGCGATTCCATTAAAACTTGGATGCCTCAATTTTTCATTGTATAAATAAGCCTTTTTATGACAAGCTAATATTAACCACTATTTAAAACATTCTATTTATAATATTATTAAAAAATAATAATAAACAAATAAACATTAGTTGATCATATTGCAACTACAATACAAGTAATATTCAGTTATTATTATTTTTATATTTCATTTTCTATATATGAAGAATTTATATATAATTATTATTTACGGCGAATAATTTAAAATATATAAATTGCAATAAAAGATAATAAAAATATAATTGTATATTATGCATTAAAAAAGAATGCATAGTGTGCCATAACAGGTTAATCGGCGATAGTTTTTTTAGTTTGTTTTTTTTTTAATTGTTTTGTTTGCAGTTTCATTTAAAAACTTATAGATATATGCTAAATGCGTAAATTTTTTAGTGTGTTTATTGATTTAATTGTTTCCCTAGAATATTTTGCTAATCATCACATATCTATCAAACAATACATACTGATAAATTGTGATCGATAATTTTTTCCCCCAAATAAAGGAAGTACAAAGTTCAACATAAAAAAGGGTTATTTATATACAGTAATACACCTGCGTTATGCACCCCTTAAGAATTCTCATTTATTTCAATAGACATGTATACATTGAAGTATGTAAATAATACTCCTGTCATTTTCTGTCTTTTTTGCGATCAGAATCACAAAAAACGCAGATGAAATAAAATAATGGCAAAGTAAATTATTATAAAATATGTTTTTATATGTATAATAATAAGCTGATCGCATCACTATTATACAGTGCAGTATATTGCCATTGAGTGGTATTATATATATACTGTAAAAGTATAATTTTCCTTTAATTTACGTACTGTAAAAATAAAGAAATTATGATATTATAATACTGTGTATACTTGAAGATATATTAATAATTTTTTTTTCTTCTTAATAATAGATAATTTTACTTATCTTTATTTATTAAAAATGTTATTTGCCAAAGTATAGATTTTTTTAAGGAAAACCAATTTAGTAAAAGAATGTATAACCAATTTAGTAAAAGAATGTATATAATATAATAAATACGATCAAATATTGATGGTATATTATATTATATTAGTATATTACATATCTTACGTTACGTATATTTATATTGTAATATTATTTCATTGTTATTACTTTTGTAAATTATTTTTGCTTAAAAGATATATTACTGTTTTTAAATTAAACACATTAATATTTAACTACTTTATAATAATTATAATATCTGTTGCAATTGAAAATATAAGTCAACTATAGTTTTAATTAACACAGTATGTCGGGCTTTAGATAAATTTAAAACGATTGTATTTGAAATTAAAATTTATTTCTCAACATTTTAGAACTTTATATTAGTCTTTTGTATAAAATTTTCAAGTTATTTTAAAATATAATGCATCTAACATAATTAAAAATTGAATTTAAAACGCATTTTTTACATGAAAAACTGCTGCCATCAGGTATCTGAGGTTTCTCAACTACGTCACGCTACCACGTGATCTTGTCAGCAAATCCCCATCGATGTGCCCCTACGGACTAACCTGTCTCTGTATAAACCTTGCATTAAATTAATGAGTTTTATATATTACGTATAATTTGAAAATTAACGTATAGAGAATGAAAATTATTTCTCTGTTACTAAAAACCACTAAATCTGTCAAAATTCTACATACCTAAAGATGTAATAAATCGTACTTCAATGTATAGAAAATAAGAATCAACATATTGAAATTTTTGCTTCAAGATGAATCCTCTACACTCAATAAAAATTTCAAATGAATGAACGATCTACCCTTAACAAAGTCGTGCCTAACTGAAGCTTCTGTTATAAAAAAGAAAAAGGTGTGTGAAGCTTCAGGTAGGCTATGAAAATTTAAAATTATAGATCGTTTATTTTTTGGAAATTTGTTAAGTGTAGTACCTTCGTTTTCGGCAAATTGCTAAACAGATGAGAATTTTTACTACAATGTGAATAATGCCTACCACAATAGTGCGTTAAAAAACTGTAAAGTATGCAATTTGTGTGAATATTTCTGTTTATGACGTCAGGAAAAGACAAAAATTAGTATGAAAATGCTGTGCGAGTTTAATGGATAATAACACTGCTATGGCGCTTAAGTTGGGTTTAAAAACCAATTAATATTATTTATGTAAGTTCAGTATGTTTTTTGTGATATAAATGCTTTTTTTTTTTTTTTTTTGTCTTTGTTTTTACGCAATTAAACGCAGGAACACAAATTTTCTTGTTACGTTAAGCGTAATTATTAAACTAATGAGAGGTTCGGGAGCCTGAGGAAAGATAAAATAAAGAGATAGATCTTGTGTGACCTTAAACAAGCATTTTATTATTATGTCAATCTCTTACATATCATCTGCTATGTATAGGGTTTATGCGGATGACGTCTTATTTACTGCGCTTGAAGGCCATACTGGAGTAGTGCATAACATTGCTCAGCATAGGACAAACTTTGTTCAAGCCGATTTTCTTGGGGAAATCGGTTAATTATTTTGTTCATGTTATTTTTCTCACATACTTGAGATACTAATTCAACATATTTACAACATCAATTCTCTCAAAAATATTGCAAAGTGTTTTTAAACTGGCAAAATGTTTTTTTTTCCTATGCCACACATGTTATTGAGCTATCCAACATGGCGTCGACTTTAGCATGAACTTTAGCATGAATGCATAGACCCTTTACATATTGAATCATGTTACCTGTATTTTAACCACGCTCCAGAGCTTCTATGTTATTGCCCTATCTAAAAAGCGATCCCTTAATGTTTGTAGTTCAAATTTCAGTCACAACAATAGAAAATAAACAAATGTTATATTTGGCACACCGTCGCGGCCAATACCATTTGGCCGAGGCGGTGGTGGCACCGTTTTATTTATTTATTGTTGTGGTGAAAATTTGAACTACAAACATTAAGGGATCGTTTTTTCAACAATAGCTTCCTATCCTGTATGTTTATCCATAATTTTAACCTTAAACTTGAGCACGGCTCGTCAATAGGCTAGGGATATGTCACGTGTCTTTTTACTGGGTAGCTGATTGTGTAGCCGTCTCTTGATGACGTAGAGCGAGAGTCGTGTCAGACAGTTGTTGGTCCTGCGAGCCAAGGGCGTCCCTCTGGGTTACTCGACGACGGGAACCACCCCGCACCAATCCTTAGGCCCAGTATTTATACTAGTTAAGCCGATATCTCCACCCGGCTCGTATCTTCTGTGCTTATTAAACAGCACGAAGTCACGCCAAGGATACAACAACAAACTAGCTGTACTGACCAATCTTCATAACATTATCTTCTTTATACATAAACTAACTTGTTTATAAAGGTCTGTCCACAATGACGCGTAATTTACGGCGAACTCTTACATGAAGATAGGACAAACAATGTTATTTGGATTCTTAAGTGACAGTTACGTGAATTTACGCGTCAATGTGTACAGACCATAACCCTGGCTTACGCGACTACGTGATATCCCCGCCGCCTAGAGAAGTGCCGTTCTCGGCGCTTAAATCAAAATACAAGTAAAATATTAGAAACATTAGTATTGTTATGAAATATTAGAAATACTTTAACCAAAGAAAAAAATCTTAAACTCATCCTACAAAAGTTAACATACTTGTTTAAAATCTGCTCGTTATACAAAAAATACAATAAATTGATAAGAAAAAATTAAAAAATTTTTTAAACAACTTCAAACACAAAACCTTACTTTTTATTTACATAATAACATAATGATATTACATTTTTCCTCTTTACTCTATACTATATGTAGGGACCGGATTTCCAGTTTTGAAAATGTGCATTTTCAGTGTTAAATTTAGTTATTTTTGACCAGTTTTTTTGAAGAATCGGTTTGCTGCAAAAACGGCAAAATCAGTTCAATTGTACAAAAACAGTGAAATTTAGGTTTGATAATTTTTAACTTAAAAAACAAAAATTTGTCAACAAAGAAGGATAAAATTTATAATTTTTATAAAAAAAAATCCGATTAATTATTATCCGATACACTATACCAGCAAGTATCAATAAGAGCTATTCCTAGTCTTTTTGAACTTCTTTTTAACCATTTTTTAATGGTGTTCATTTGAAGTGAAGTCAGATAGTTTTGAGATATGCATTAAAATATATTGAAAAAAAATTTTTTTCTTCTTTTTTTAGTTTTTAGTTGTTGTTTTTTTTATTTGTTAAAACAAGTCATTTAAAGTTTTTGTGCAGTAAAAGTCCATTTTCAGTTTCCAAAAACTAGTAAAAACTGACAAAAACTTAAAATAACTGACCCAGTTTACAAATGTTATAATCAGTTTTTTTCAGTCCAAATTTTTTTTGCATTTTTGGCAATAAAACTTCATGATTCGTGGACAACTGAATTAAGATGTGACCTAGCATGCATTTTTCAAAAACTGAACAAACTGGAGATCCAGTCCCTAACTATATCTTATTATTTTTATCTACTCAATGTTAACAAACTCGTATATAGTTCCAAAATAAACTTTTACCTTATATATATATATATATATATATATATATATATATATATATATATATATATATATATATATATATATATATTTATATATATGTATATATATATATATATATATATATATATATATATATATATATATATAAATATATATATATATATATATATATATATATATATATTAAATAAACTGTAAAATAAGACACATGAAACCATAAAAAAAGTCTATGATAATAAAAATAAGCAAAACAAGAAATTAAAGTAAAACAAAATAAAGCATAAATGAAACTAAAAACAAAATGATGTACCCATTAAAAAAAATAATACTAACCCAAGTACATAAAAAGAATAAAACTTAATTAAAAGAATAAAAGTTAATAATAAGACAAATTAATTAAAAATCTTACCAAATCGCTCTATACTACCCTCCGTTACAAAAATCTGATGCCCTCATCAGGTAGCTTTTAGGAAACAAAATCCAAAGGAGATATTAAAATTTTATTATTATTATTTTATTACAAATTATCAAAGGTCCTCTGTGTCCTAATAACCTTTTTTTTATTACTATTATTATTATTTAGTTTCTCAAGTGTACACATAACTATGTATTTTTTTATAATTATTATTATTATATATTTTTATTATCTATTCCTATGTATTTTTATTGTGCAGCGCTACACATTTAGCCAGCCCTTAACCTTCTAAAATATGCTAAACTCTACTACGAACCAACTCCTAGGTACTCAGAATTCTCTCCCTGGAACCAAATAGATAACGACCTTTTTTTTCTTTTTTTTATTATTAAGTGTGTACTTTCTATTTAATTACATTTTTTTAACGCGTTAGTCATTATTATTATACTTTATATATATATTTTATTTTTCAAAACAGAGGAAACTACAATATTAACTTACATGTTTTGTCATATAGGCCTATATAAATTTCTTTCCCGCCCCTCCTTTTTTTTAGTACATAAATTTAAATTAACTTCCCCCACTTAATTTTTTCTTACAATACATATATCTATAATTTTTATTGTTATTATTATCATTATAGTTACAAAGCTACAATCTTTCTTTTTTTTCCCCCACACATCAATAGTATTATTATTATTTTTAGAAAAAACAAACAACCTGCTTAATCTTTTTTTTCTCCCTCTTTTTTTTCTTCTTTTTTTAGTGATCAAGTGAATGCAAAATAATTCCCCCCAAATCCTCTACCTTATTACTCCCTGCGTCAAAAGTGACATTTTGCACCACCTGAGCGACGATTATTAAAAGTCCTTCGGCCACACCCGACTGCTTAACAATTTTATTCCTAAACCACTTAAAAATACATTTAGCAACTAACACTAAAATATATAAAAATAAAATAATAAATAAAATAATTTCATCGACTATTTCCGGAGTAAAAGAATACGCATTAGCAGGTGCTGCCACGCCACGGTAGGGAAAATAAGCCAAAAATTTTTAAAAATAAATTAAAAATCAAGGAGAAAACGTAATTGGTTTTCAAATTGTACGTCATTTATAAGGCTGTAAAATCCTTGTATTTCTATGGGATTTTAAAAAAGCTTTTTACTTCATATATCGTGGTGAAAATTTAAATAACAGTCCACAGATATATAAACATGATTTGAAGATCTTGTTAAAAAAACTGATCTCCTAATGATGTAATTTTAATTTTTCAAGTAACAATACAAAAATACCAAATTACATATAAAAGTGTGGATGCGATCAAGGTGAAAATTTTAAACTTTCTTCTAGTTCGCATCGCCACTTTAATTTTACATGTTGATTGTTCGGTAAACATTTAATCTACATCAACAAAGTTTTTTTAGAAATAAACCAGGAGCTCGCGAACCTAACATTTTTTTAACAACTAACGCTTTCTAATAGAGGACTGGCAAAAGTAGGTTTAGTAAGAAAGTAAACAAAATCACAGCCCAACTATACTAACAAAGTTCTAGCAGACGATTTGGTGTTCCTGTTTTAATTTAACATGATTTCTTATGGAGCAATAAAGCAACTATATTTTGAGTAAGAATTATTTTTCAGAGTTGAAAATTTTACTGTAGCTTACTGAGCCTACAAGCTTTTGTTTTCCTGGATTTGAAGTCATTTGGGTGAAAAAATGTTTTTTAACAAAATCACTTGAAATCCAGGAAAACAAAAGCTTGTAGGCTCAGTAAGCCACAGTAAAAATTTCAGCTCTCAAAAACAATTCTAACTTAAGTTATAGCTGCTTTATTGCCCCATAAGAAAGCATGTTAAATGTAGACAGGAACACTAAGTCGTCTGCTAGCACTTTGTTAGTATTGTTGGGCTGTGAGTTTGTTTATTTTATCACTAAACCTACTTTTGCAAGTCCTCTATTGTTTATCTGTGGCTTAAACTAATCTCCATAACATCTATGTTATTGCCGTATTTAATTTTTAGTTTTTTTTTAGTTTTTATTGTTTGTAGTTCAAATTTCCGCCACAATAATTAAAAGTAAAGAAATGTAATATTTGGAGCAACCATCTCAGTCAACACCATTTAGCCAAGAAAGTGGCGCCACCGTTACATTTATTTATTGTTTCGGTTAAAATTAGAACTACAAACTTGAAAGCTCTTGTCAACTTACTTTTTTATCATATAGAATACTAAATTGAACATTAATTTTATATCTATGAACTAGACACAAACATGTTAATTGTGTATTTATTTTATTTTTTTGTCGGCTATTTCACGTATCTGACGTCACAATAGACCACTGCTAATCACAGTTACTGCTCTGGTTACATGATAAATTTAAGCACCTCCCTAAAGTTCTTTACCTTCATCACGATCCAATCCGTACATTGTGGCGTCATTCAGTTGCTTGATATAATCATTTAAATAAAATTAAATAAAAATAAATACGAAATCAACGTGTTGGTGTCTAATTAATGGATAAGAAGGCGTGGTAATAGTGCTTAAAACTATTGACGCGCCATCTGGTGTTTTAGTTCAAAAGGGGCGTGGCCTCTTCGCCGAGAAAAGATTGCCCTATACTGATAGCATTGGAAGCTTCTTAATTATTTTTTTACTGCAGCTGTATGCACGATATTACTTCAGTGATAATTGATTTAATAACTTTGGGGTGTTAGGTATACATAAAAAATATACCCAAGGTGCATCAACGTTCTGTGATGCTGTCACTTTGATTTAAAATCAAAATCCTATCTCGGCTATCATTTCTATCCTTTCTCGGTGCGCGTGCGCGCACACATTTGCTACAGTGTTGCCAAGCCATTTTTTTCTTCTATTATAAATCTATTCTATATTCTATATAGATGTATTCTATATGATAAAAAAGTAAGTTGACAAGAGATTAAGGGTATCGTTTATCTACCAAAATCTTTCTATGCTGTATATTTATTTATTCATGGTTTAGACATTTGGTAAAACTTGTAGATACGCTGGTGCTTGCAGTGGACCTTGAACTGGTTTATTAAACTGCATGCTAACATTGCCAATATCATCGTACGCTAAATTATCAAGACTTTCATACTCTGGTACAGAATCATCATTTGATGCGTTTTCATCTTGCCCAACATTCTTATCGTGGCTTACAGCTCTTAATTCCATGCTATTATCCTTAGCATTTTCATGTTCCTTGTTTTCAATCACTGATGCCAAATTTGTTTTTAACCTTTTGTTTTTAATGTAACAAATAATTGCGATACAAGTAAAAAACGCAATAACTGATATGGTGGCTATAATTATGAGTGATAAAGGCAGCTGAGCTGGAATAAAAAATATATAAATATGTATAAGTTTTTATGTGTATTAACATAAATTGAACAAGAATTTGAAATAATAATAATACATACCAAAAAAATGTACAAGAATTTCAAATAAGTGAGTAAATGAGGGAGGGAGGGATGGAGGGAGAGAGAGAGGGAGGGAGGGAGGGAGGGAGGGAGGGAGGGAGGGAGGGAGGGAGGGAGGGAGGGAGGGAGGGAGGGAGGGAGGGAGGGAGGGAGGGAGGGAGGGAGGGAGGGAGGGAGGGAGGGAGGGAGGGAGGGAGGGAGGGAGGGAGGGAGGGAGGGAGGGAGGGAGGGAGGGAGGGAGGGAGGGAGGGAGGGAGGGAGGGAGGGAGGGAGGGAGGGAGGGAGGGAGGGAGGGAGGGAGGTAATTATTGAAATAAATTTTTATATTCACGACACCCTAAAAAAACTCATTAAAACGCTTGTACATAATTTTGCAATGTTGTGGAATTATAACAATCTAACAATCAAATGATCACAACAACGTTTATTGACGTCATAACCGTATTTCCACAATAGGTAAATCATTTCAAAACTGTGTACAGACTTTTCAACAATTTTCGTGTAGAGAACTACAAAATAACGTTTTATTTAATAAAAGAAGAAATAAACAATTTTTATTCTGAACCCTTTGCCGACTCCGATGCCACTTATTAACATCTGAATTTTGATTGTCTTCTTGATTTCAGACGATCCAATTGTTGAAAGGTTGCTGTTGGTCGTTATTATTTTTTTTTGTAGTGTTTACATTAAATGCAGAAAACAATCAAAATCCGGGTGTAAACAAATGACGTCAAAGGTTTATGTTCAAAATTTTTCTTTTACAAAAGAATACGTCAATTTACCGGAAATTTCCCATGCTAAGTTTATCTAAAACTTTTCATCTTTCTAATGACGTATTCAATTATAGAGAGGAACTTCATGTACACTTCCATATTATGTGGTATGAGCTACTAAATGCATACACGAATGTTTCGTGGTATACTTACATTGATCACATTTTTCTCCAGTATATCCAAATTGACAGCCTTGTTGATCACAAAATCCAGTCATGTTATGACATGTATTACTCAAGCAATGTCCACATTGTTCATTACAGTTAGAACCATACTTATCACTACTGCATGCTGAAATAATTCACAAATAATTTACTAAAGTTTCAGACAGCTTTCTCTAAAAAGTTATTTGTTAAGCGTAGGATAGCGGTCAATTTCTAATCGCTTTTACTTGGGTAGCATAATATAGACAATACGGCTTCCTACTGATAGATAATACTTCGCTTCTATTTTAAAGTTCTCTTGATATCAGATCTAATGCGGTCTACAACTGCGATTGGAAGAGACCAAAGAACTAGACACATAACGTTAATTCAAATGTCAACGTCTAGTTCTGCAGCTTCCTTCAGCCACAGTATAGACAACTTGCATGATATTTTCTTATGATATAAACAAATTCTTTGGGAAAAATTAATAATTTTGGTGCATATAAATCTTCTTGAATAACGGTTCTTTATATATTTAAAAAAAAAATTTTAAATTCAAATTTTATTTGAAGTAAAGACGGTGGCCATTACGCCAAAAGACAGTTCGCATTTCTATGGTTTTTAATAGTTAAAATTTTTCGAACGAGTTCGCAGCCAATTAAGAATTTTTTTTCAATGCCGGAATCTAATACATTTGAATTTTTTCAAACAGCTGTTATTAAAAATTCGGCCGTTAAAAAAACTGTTCAGTTGCTGCAAAATTTTTCGAATGATTTAACAATTAAAAAAAAAAAAGCACCGCAAAACATCTTTTAGCTACCGTGTTTACTTGAAATAAAATTTCAATTTTAATTTATTTTTTTTAAATTTGAAAGAGCATTATTCAAATAGTTTTATTAACACCAATATTATTTATTTTTTCTAAAGAAATTTTTAAGACTATATAAAAAAACTTAAATTAAAACTACATTAAAAAGGTTTTGTTTTTAGTATAAGGAAATAACACAGGAGCTCGCGGCCCTGATATAGACTACAATGGTTTAAAGCGAGACAAAAGTATTTTGTCGAATATGCCGCTATAATGAAGTGGCTGGAAGGTAATTGTAACAACAAAAGCAAGTTGTATCTTCTGATGCATTTCTCTGAATTCTTATATCACTGGTATGTGTGAGCAATGAGCACCAAAATATGCTTGCCTGGTCGTAATGGTCGTAAAGTTGAATCACCAAAAGCATTATTTCTGCTTTTCACTGACCTCTCTAACCCATTACAATCTCTTACAATCTCTTTTGTAAATCATGAATGCTGTTTGTAAACTCTGTTCTCTTGTACCAAAAAATGCGCATTCCATTTGAATAACCAAAGGCGATCGTCATTTTAGGAGCAGAGAACAGGGTTTACGAAAAGCATTATAGTGCATAGTGCAACTAATTTGAATTTTCAGGACATAAAAATCTTATCAAGATGCCTTTTTATTGTTAAAGGTTTTTAGAACTATAGTAATATTATCTTCGTAGTAAATTAATATTATTAATAAGTTATTTACTGAGTCAATGTAATCTGCCACTAAGATTGGCTGCCGAAATGGTTTCGAGCATCTCAGTAAAAGCTGTTTTTTTTCCTCTACGCGAATCACAGGCCTCTAAAATAATTTGGTTATAACCTGGTTACGCACCCCTACATAAGAAAAATGCGGTGATGTTACTACCTATTTTCCTTACTATAGACCAAAAGTCTGTATGGTGCACGCTTGTGCACACTTTTGCTCTCTCTTATCCTGTCTGGAGAAAAATATCATGCAATGACAGCATAGAGAGTGAGAGAGAGAGAGAGAATAGAGAGAGCGAGAGAGAGAGAATAGGGAGAGCGAGAGAGAGAGAAATAAAGATGTTCGTTTGTTCTCTAATTTAATTTGGTTTTAAATGAAACAGGAAGTGATACAGTAGCAGAGAGAGAAAGAGAGGTGCATCAGACGGGTGGTCAAGCAAGAAAGCTTATTTTGGTGCTCACACATACGATTCAATTAAGAAGACAGAGAGATGCACCAGTAGACACATCTTATTGTTGTTGTGAAAATTATTTTCTAGCGATTTCATTTGCACGGCATTTTCGGAAAAATTCTTTTGTCTCATTTTAAAAAGATTGTAATGTAGATTAATTAGCAGAATATTGATTAATAAACCCAATATTAGCATAATTACTTACGTTGTTCACATTTTTCTCCACTATAACCAGGCTGACATATTTGTTGTTGACATACACCAGTCACGTGATCGCAATTTTTATTTAAGCAATTTACACATTGTTGTGAACAGTTTGGACCGTACTTGTCACCAGTGCATGCTGAAATTATATATTAATTATACAAAATATTAAATAGACGTGTATAATCGACGTTCTAAACATAAATCAGCTTGTACAGCTCTAGCCAAAAGTTCCCGAACGTGGCAGCGGCGGCCGCTGCGTTTTCTCATAAAGATAACATAGGGTGGTTGCGGGTTGCCTATGCAAATCGAATTTTTGGCCAGAGCTGTACACGGTTACGTGTGACGTCACAAATGTTTTGAATTTACGATACTTACAATTATATAAAAAAGAACCAAAGTACTTTGGTAATTGATATGTACCTTATAAAATTTTTTTTGAATTACTGAATTGGGTATACAAAGTTGAGCTATATCTAAAAATGCTATTAAATTTCCACTGTTTTGGTAAATTTTCGAGAAAAAAAAAACACTTTTTAGGGCAGAAATAAAAAAAAATTGTTCGTTTGATTCTGGTTAAAGAAAAAATAGCTATATTTATTAATATGCATTAGTTAATTTTTCCCATTAATCACTAGAAATGGTTTAAAATAAGTTTTATTTATTTTAATTAGGTAGAGAACTACGTTTATACCTTGTAAATTGACGTTTCTCATAAACTCTATTTATGCCTATTAATCAACAATTAAAGTGAAATTGTTTTTAATAGTTAAGTTTGCAATAAAATAAGATTTGAGATATGAAACGTTAATACCAACGCTAAAGATTGTTGAAAAAAAACTTATTTTGATTATTGATAACAAATCTTTTAGTGTGTACTAATAATTAATAATAAAATTTTTTTAATTTTTTCAAAAAACTGCAATTATTATCAAATAATATAATTTAATAAGGTGTTTACGTATAACATCATTTCGATGCACTCGAAGAATAAATCATTGAATAACATTGCTCAGCATGGGACAAAAACTTAGTTTTTAACAATTTTCTTTGGAAAGTTAGCTATTTTTTTATTATTATTATTTTTATTGTATACTTGAGGTATTATTTTAACCTGTTAACAGCAATAATGCTCTTAAAAAATTGCAAAGTACTTTGAAACTTGAAAAAAATACCATTTTTCTTCTCCGACCAATGATTTTAGTAGTCACTTTTATGACGGCGACTTTAACATGAATGAAACCACCCTATAAAATGAGCTACTTTTGTAAATGGATTGTAATTGAAAAAGAATTATGTTTTGTTTTTTAGACAAACTAAATTTATTTATGTAAATCCGATCAAATGATTATGATATACAGGCTTATTTTTTTCTGTTTTATTAGTTTAAAGGCATAATGCACTTTTTTAAACATCCTTTAGAATACTAGGTCAATAATTTACATACCTTATTATGGCCGAATTAGACATGAACGCGTTGATTTTGTATTTATTTTCATTTATTTTCCATTTGACGGTTGAAATCAAACTTATCTGACGTCACAATGTACCGGTGACTGTAGTTGGCTGACCTATCACGTGACCAGACCCAGTGGCTGTGATTCGCTGATGAGTCAGCGAATCACAGTCAACCGTCAAGTCACGTGATAAAGTCAGCCAATCACAGTCACAGGTTCATTGTGACGTCAGATAAGTTTGATTTTAACTGTCAAATGGAAAATAAATAAAAATAAATACAAAATCCACATATTGGTGTTTAATTCATGAATAATAAGGTATGATAATTATCAATCTATAGTATTCTAAATAATAAAAAAAAAATAAGTACATAAGGGCTTTAATGTTACTTACGTTGGTCACAATTACTTCCCATATAGCCAGGTTGACATCCTTGATGATCACATTCTCCAGTCACTTGGTTACACTTATTACTCATGCAATGTCCGCAATATTGAGAACACTTAAAACCAAAAGTGTTACCACTGCATCCTGAAATTTTTAAAAAAAAATTTATTTTTACACAAAATAGCAAACTTGCAAAATGGGTTTATTTTACGGCAGAGTTTTAGGTACGGCGTGATTTGACTATTAAAATTGTAAGCAGAGAATAATCTGTAGTTTTGCACAGTGATACATTAGAATTAGGTATTTTTAAAAATATAATAAATTTAGGGGATCACCATGCTTGATTTTAAAATATGAATTTAAAAGTTTTATTATTATAAAATTTCATGTTAATTTTAATAATTATTTTTTTATCTTATCTGATGGTCACGGGTTCGGAAAATATTATCATAGGTTGCTGTTACTGTTATCTTTTAAAAGGCACAAATAAATTTGAAATTTTCTTTTGAAAATTTGAGATGCAAGCCATCTATATACAACCCTTAAACAAAATGATAGATCAACAATACGACAAAAGTGCTACCAGTTGACTTCGTGTTCCTGTTGACATTTAGCATGCTTTCTTATAAGACAAAGAAGCAGCTATAACTTAAGTTAGAAATATTTCTCAGAGGTGAAATTTTTGTTGGAGTTTAGTTAAGTGAGCCTAAAAGTTTTTCTTTTCCTGGATTTAATAAATTTGGTTACAAACAATTATTTTCACCCAACTGAAACAAATCCAGTAAAAATGAGGTACAGTAAGCTATGTTTATTTTTTAAGCTTAAAAACATATTTTTAACCTAAGTTATAGTTGTTTAATTGTCCCATAAAAAAGCATGTTAAATGTAGACTTAATATGTAGAGAGTATATTACAGTATCAGGTTATCATGGTAGCTGTGTTGATCATATTTATATTAAAGTTATTAAGTTGCATGATCTAAACAATGGTTTAATAAATAAAGTAAAATAACTAATCATTATATGATAGAGTGTTTTAAATATAGTACAGAATTATAAAAACAGTGAAAGTAATAATAAATTACAAATTTTAGATAATCGGAAATTAATTAATTGATTTAATAATTTCGATTGAAAGAACATTTACATAAAAGAAATTAATGCAAATAAATTTTATAAAAATATTTCAGAATCGTATAATAATATGAGTAATAAATGTTTTTATTTAAAGATCACAAAAATTAAAAATAAAAGATAAAATAAATTATGGATTAAAAATGAGATCAAATATTTAATTAAAGAAAGAGATAATGATGTTAAGAAAATGTAAAAATTAATTGTATAAATTTGAAAATAAAAATACTTATAAAATATTAAGAATAAAAGTAACATTGTAAATAAAAAATTAAAATTTTAAGTAATAAACTTTTTAACATACAGAGATATAGTAAAAAATCATGGAATTTAGATAATAGTATTTTATTTAAACAAGTCTCAAATATTAATGAAGTAATTTCAATATTTATAGATAAAAAAGGTGATTCGAATTATATTACTAATGTATTTGTAAATCATTTTTTTAATAGTGCTGAAGATGTTTAATCAAAATTTTATACAAAGTTAAGTAAAATTATCAATAATGATAAGTAATTATAATTAATTGATGTACAAAAAACAATAAAACAAAAAGTACAATAATTAATCAACAAGTTTAAATAAAAAAAAAAGAACTTGGACTAAATAAATTTGGTGTGAGTAATTTTATTATTAGTACTGAGGAAATGATTTATAGTTTGATAAAATTACTAACTTATTTCTTGAAAACTTTACATCTAAATGATTAAAAATTCATAATAAGTAGACTAATTTATAAGAATGATGACCATAGAGAATTAAATAATTTTAGACTAGTGGCAGTATCGACATTCTTTGATATATGTATTTAAAAATATAAAGAGATGCTATTTTCAAGAATATATAAAATCATCAATATTTAGAAATTTGCGTATTAAAAAAGAGGAAAACTTTTCAATGCTTGTATTTATAATATAAATGTTAATGCATAACTTTAGTTACGAATCCTTACTTATTTCAGATAAACACTTTTAAGCTATTACGAGTACAAGTAAAATAATAAATTTTTAATCAAATAATTAGCAATGGCTGTTTTAACTTTAAATAGCTTCAAAAAATATCAACATTATATTTGCTTTTGATTAATTTGTTAAAATGCATTATTATAGATAATCATAATAACTTAAAAAAAGCAATTATTTAAAATAAGTTCGCAATCGTATCTCAAAGTACTGCACAAATACAATAAAGTGGACATCAGATAATTCAGTAAAAAAAAAGGAACACTTTTTTAAAAAAAGGTTCAGGAAATGGAAAGGATAATTGAAAAATACTTTAGAAAATAGTAATTATAAAGCTTGTACACAGGTTTGCAGTGTTTTAGATACTGTGCAATTATTATGCAATTATTATGCAGTTATGACCTTTACAATCTATAAATAAAAACATAAATGACGTCAGAAATTTTACAATCATAATAGAATAAACTTTAAATTTTACCGTGGTAAATCTATGACTTTTCTATTTACTCCCAACACTTGTGACGTCACTATTGCTTTTATCAATAAATTTCAACGTTTAGTGACGTCATATTAACTGATTCCACAATATTTAAAACATTAAAAAACTCTGTCAGAAATATGCAAAAATAAATATAAAAATGTTGTGCAAGTTGAAAAAATCGAAATTTCTGAACGCTGCTACGGTGCTACAGTTGGGTTTTGAGACAAACAATGGTTATTTATTAAATCCCAACAAGTGCTTTCTGATATAATTGCTTATTTTTTCTTTTTGTCTCACATAACATATTCACTCTAAAAATTGCTGCATTACTTTAGTTACGAATCCTAACTTATTTAAGATATACACTTTTAAGTTATTATGAGTAGCTAAAATAATGCATTTTTGAAAATTATTAAAAATAGCTAATTTAACTTGAAATAGCATAAAAAACCTTAAAACAACTTAAATTAGCAATTTTAACAACTTGCTAAAATTCATTATTTTAGCTACTCATAATAACTTTAAAGTGTATATCCTAAATAAGTAAGTATTCATAAGTAAAGTAATGCACCATTTTTTAGAGTGTTAGAATCATTGTTGCCATTATTAAAGTATATTTACTGATTAGAATAGCGTAGCACATATTGTATCTTACTTACTTTGGTCACATTTACTTCCCATAAACCCAGGTTGACATCCTTGCTGATCACATTCTCCACTCACGTGGTTACATTTATAACTCAAGCAATGTCCGCAATATTGGGAACAGCTAGGACCGTACTTATTACCACTGCATTCTGTATTTATAAATTTATGTAACATATTAGAACTTCTTAAAAACATGTTAAAACCCTTGCAAACTTACTTTTTATCATTTAGAATAGAGCTAAGAAAACTATGAATGCGCCATCTGGTGTTTTAGTTCAAAAGGAACTTGGCCTCTTCGCCGAGAAAGGATTGCCCTATACTGATATCATTGGGGAGCTTCTTAATTATTTTTTTACTCCAGCTGTATGTACCGACAGGAATTGAATAACCTGCACAACAATAGAACGAAAAGCAACACTGTATGCCCGTTCTACTGTCTGTTATTTCAGCGCTCTGTTCCCCTCATACCTGTTATCTGTAATATCAAACACATCCTGTCTTATTTCTTGACCAAGTCGACGCTCACCACGTTTATAGTAAACAACCAAAAACTTGATCTCTATAATAAATACATATTGACTGATGTTACAATGTTTGCAACATATTTATGTAATAAAATGATAAATTTTGTTATAATATTATATATTTTGATATAATATAAATATTGTGGTTATTAGGGAAATAAAAAGACACGTGAAGCATTATAATATTATGATTTCTGATATAACTGAATTTTATTTATCATTGTCTTATAATTAGTAAAGTAATATAATTTAAACTTTTGTTTTACGTGTTTAAAAATAAATTTAAAATATATATATATATATATATTTTTATCACAAAATAATCACTAAAATCGATGGTATAGTATTTTTTTTTTTTTTTTTTTTTTTTTTTTAAGAAAGTGCAAGTGTATCTTATCTTCTAAAATTGCAACCTAAAAAAATATACCATGAATACGAGTTACAAATTGTTCTCGCGACGTAATGATAATAACTTGAACAGCATTCTACTTCTAGTAGCGAGTGTGTCCTGCATTAGCTGCAACAACACATCGCAATTTAGGTATACAATTTATAACACTACATAAAGACTATGAAATATTTCAATTGCATTATTACATTTAATTCAAAATAATTTTATTATCCAGAGATTTATTAGTTCATTTGATTCACCAACTATTGTTTAAAATTATTTCATTGTGTATATTTTTTTATCGTAATATTTTATTTATATAACTTTTCAAATATTTTATATTTTGAATAATATTCAGATAGAAAGAACAAAATTGTCAACAAAATATATCACATACAGCATGCATCAAGTCTGGTGAGACATTTTACCTAAAAGAGATGAGGAGAAGTAGAGGAGGGGACTTTTATTTTTCTTAGAAATAGCTATGTTGCCGGTTTTTTCATATTCCCATAAGGATAATGTATTGCAGGTTATTCAATTCCTGTCGGTACGATATCACTGCAGTGATAATTGATTTAATAACTTTGGGGTGTTAGGTATACATAAAAACTATACCCAAGGTGCATCAACGTTCTGTGATGCTGTTAAGGGCAGGACAGCGGTCGTTTCTTATCGCAATTCTTATCCCACCCCTGCGATAGCGTCCATAAAGTTAGCATTGTCCAAGCTCTTATCGCTGCGCTAAGAAAAGGGGATAAGAATGACGGCTGTCCTAGGCTTTACTTTGATTTAAAGTCACAATCCTATCTCGGCTATCATTGCTATCCTTTCTCGGCGCGCGTGCGCGCGCATATTTCTACAGTGTTGCCAAGCCCTTTTTTTCCTTCTATACTAGATTGATAATTACCATAACCTATTATCTATAAATTTGACACTAACAGATTAATTTGGAATTCATTTATATTTATTTTCAATTTAATGGTTATTTTATGCATCTGAAGTCACAATTAACCACAACCAGTCACATTCACCGCTCTAGTCACGTGATAAATTTAGTCATTTAACACGAACCACAGCTACATATTGTCGTCAGATGCGGGAAATAACCGTTAAAATAAAATCAAATTAAAATGATTACAGAGCCAACATGGTGTATGTGCAATTCATGCATATAAAGGTATGGTAATCATCAATATAGAATTCTAAATGATAAAAAATTAACTTGACAAGGGCTTTAACAATACAATAAATTAGAGCTGTAAAAAATAATCAAAGTTCTTTAAGCCCGTACAGAAATTCAACATTGGTATCACCCATAAGTGTGGTTTTCTCTTACTTAAAGCAATAGAGAAAATAAACCATGCATCAAATGTTAAATTTCTACTTTTGCTTTTGCAACTTTTCTAATTATTTAAGTTGATATAGTTTACCTTCATTGCAATTAGAACTTTGATACCCAGGCTTGCAACCTTGATTACATGCTCCAGTCACATGATGACAATATCCTGGAGATACACAATTTGGACTGCAGTAAGATTTACAATCATTACCATAATTAGCAGGTCCACATTCTGGAACATAAAGCCTATGCTACTAAATTATTCATTTTACGAATAAAAGAAAAAACATCACGACACCTCCTGTATGCTAATATTCCTACAGTAAACTTACTCTGATGACAATTGCGTCCACAATAGCCAGTTTTACAACCAGTTGCACATATCCAGAGAGCAGGTAATGTAAATATACATGAGCATTGCCCACAAGTAAAAAAATCTGTAGCACTCCCATTGTCACACTCTGAAATCATTAATGATTAATTAAGGTGGAAAATAAAATACAACGGGAGTTTAATAAATATTTCTATAAAAAGAAAAATCTGAAATTTTGCACAGTGATACATTAGAATATTGTATTTTAAAAAATGTATAAAAAAATTGTTGTTCACCATGCTAGTTTTAAAATTATGATTTTTACACACAAAGGTACACCCAAAGGGTTATGTACTAGTTAAAGACCTATAGCTCTAGCTGAAGCATCTTTTAAAATTTTTGAACATCTAATTAAACTAAAAATTGTATATTTTTTGGAATCAAACTCAAAACTTCCTACAGGAATGTCTGGCTTTAGAAAAGGAAAATATACTACTGATAATATCTCAAAATTCATCAAAGACATTTAATTAGCACTGTCCTTACACAACTCAGTACTATGTGCATCTTATGATATAAAAGGAGCTTTTGATAATGTTAACATTCCTGTGTTGATAGATAGATGCCTAGAGATTGGCCTTCCTAAATCCATAACACAAGTAATTAAAAATTTACTACCTGAAAGAGAAGTTGTAGTAACTCAAAACAAGGAAAAATCACAGACTAGAACTACATTTATAGGCCTGCCTCAATATTCAGTTTTTCCCCAATTTTCTTCATTATCTACTCACTTTCACTCTATAAAAAGATGTCACCAAGTATTAAACTTCTAATGTTTGCTGACGAGGTCTTAATGTACATAGTATGTAGAGATTTAAATACTGGAAAGAGAATACTAGAACAGGAAAACATAGAATCAAGTCTCTGGCTAGATGACTTCTACTTTTCTCTTAGCTCAGATAAAAGTGCATTAATGATCGTCTCATCCTCAAAAGCAAAAAACAATTTCGCTAGACTGAAATTTAATAATGTCTATATCTAAAAACTAAGATTTTTGAAAATATTAGGGATTACTCTTGATGAAAATCTAACATGAAAAAACCATATTGAAAATCTATATATAAATTGTCATAAAGCACTTAATATCATCAAAGCCACTTGTAAAGTATGGTGGGGAGCTGACCCATTCCCATCTCTAACCATATACAAAGCTTTAATAAGATCCAAAATTGAGTATTGCTCTTTCATATTTGCCACTGCATGCAAAACACTATGGAAAAGAATAGAGAGCATACAGAATGCAGCAATGAGACTCATCAAGGGAGCCTTTAAATCTACACCAATACATATACTTTAACTAGAAACAGCCTTACCACCTTTCAGCATTAGAAGCCAAAGAAAAGCAGATAGATTTTTTCTCAAGCAAATTGCAGACTCATCATCAATGATTATTCCCACTCTAAATATTCTAAAAAGACATGTAGATGCACACACATCATACTTCAATAGAAGAAAATCACCATTACTAATAAATATTCTCACATTTTACACTGAATTCCTAATCAATATAAAAAGAACCAATACATTACCATGCTTTTCCAACACCTTAGAATCCAATATCCAAAAAGTATGCATTACAAAAGTAGAAATTACAAAAACAGATAGGAATGATGATAACACTATCAACACCAAAACAAGAAATGAAGTAATTAAATTTTCTGAGTAGAAAAAAATATTTACAGATGGATCCAAAACCATAGAAGGAGTTGGAGCCGCCTATTATGTGGAACATGAAAACCACTTCAAAAAATTCAAACTACCTAAACCTTCAAGCATCTTCACAGCTGAAGCATATGCCATAAATTGTGCTTTATCCAATGTTCACAGATCAAATGAACATAAGTATGTAATATTATCTAACTCAAAATCTGTCCTAATGTCCATCAAAGGCAATGTAATAAATGCGAAAACAAACTGGTTAATAATTGAAATAAAAAAGAAAATCTGGGCTCATAAACAAGATAACAAACAAGTTCATTTTTGTTGGATTCCTGCCCAATTCCAGGAAATGAACTAGTAGACAAAGCAGCCAAAGAAGTAGTAAACTTAGGCATAATAGATGCTAACTTCAAAATACCATATACTGACTTATTATTCATGACAAATAAATCACTAGTCACAAACTGGAAAAATTATATTGCAAAAATAAAAAATATGAATCAAGAGAGAAGAGAGGTGTTAGGCAATGGAGCACTATCATGGTATGACAAAATAGTCACAGAATTCTCAAGTAACCTAATCAAACCTTGGTATGCTGGAGCAAGGAAACCAATACAATTTTACACCATAATGACAAGAATAAAAACAGTACATAATAAAAGCACTGCCCAATTATTCAAACTCAATATAGTTGACAACAAGATATGGCAATGTGGATATCACTCCATGGATACCCAACACATGATCTTTTATCGCAACATTGCATGGGAACAAAGAGCCCAATTACCTCTCAGTCTATCAAACATAGGGTTTGTTCCCCCTAATGAACAAGAATGGTCTCTTATATCTATCTTAAAATTAAAAAACATAGAAGCTTGTAACTGTCTTTGCCAGTTCATTATAGCCACAGGAATGCCAATATAATAATCAGTACCAAGCCCAAAAAATAATATATATATATATATATATATATATATATATATATATATATATATATATATATATATATATATATATATTTATATATATATTATTTATATATATATATATATATATATATATATATATATATATATATATATATATATATATATGTATTAATAATAAAAATAATAAAAATAAATAATAATAATAATTTATAATACTAATATTAATATAAAAAAATGTATAGTCAGTTATTGTAATTTGTTGTAAATAGTTAATATTAATGTAAATATTTAATTATTTAATTTATAGTGTAGCTTTTTAATATTGCAAAATCCACGCAATTATTAACATGTGATGGTCTACTATCTGCTTAAAAATTTACTTCCACAAAACTCGATGGCGTGCTAACAAATACCTTTAATACTCCTTATAAATCCCTCCAACAAAACATACAATTAACACAATGTAATTAGTGTAATATAAAAACAAAAAAAAATATTAATAATATAATAATGCATGTATGGTTTAGTGCATGAAAAATAGTAATATATATTACATACCAATACAAATAGTGGAAAATAGGAAAAAAAAGTACTGGCCTTATGGTAATTTTACCCCAGGCCATTTAACCCCAATGAAGGGGTAGTTAACTAAAAATAACAAGTGAAACACTCCATGCTCTGCCATCTACAAACTTCACTTTTCCGGTTCAACCTGTTTCTATGTTTTTTCTTTAAGTACTCTTTTGATACTGTAAAATAGGCAGTTGTTCGATATTGTTATGATTCATTACATTGTGACTTCATTCCCTTGGTAAGACTGTTCAATACTTCATTGCCTGTTGTATTTTATTTTTAATAATATTAAAAAAAAATTAAACGTAAAGCATAAAATAAAGAATATATTTTAGACCATATGAACGGTATGTAGCCGTTTTTGTTATATTTTTAAGGATGTTTATGTTGATAGGATAGGATGGCAGTAGTCGTACACATTGTCTCTTTTTTTAATCTCAAAATTTTTTTTTAAATCGAAAGTAAAATTTACAATTTCCTTCCAAAGTTGGTGGGAGGGAACGAGGCAACCGGAAGTGAATTTAGCGTATTCACAGCATAAAACTGCAAGATTAATAAAAATTAAATCAAAATATTAACTTTTTCAAATATTCATGATTCATAATTTTATCATTTATTACATAGTTTTGGATTGTTATGTACAAAATGGAAATATGAGTGCTGGAATGCATCGTGTGGGGGTGCGTTGGTGGGTTTCCAATGAACCACCTGGTGAACGCGAAATGGCAACTGCTTGAAAACGTAAACATAATTTAACATAGGGTATGAAGTAGCCTGGTAAAAGTTATATATTTTTTGAGTTGCGTATTTTCATAAAATATATGATTTTTAATTAAAACTAAAAAAGTTAAGAAAATAGAGTCAAAAGCAGCGACAGAAAGAAAAGAAAAACATTGTGTTGCCCACAATGAGTGTTTCTGACGTAATAAATCTAAAAAGACACGCAATTTGCACATACTTTATGGCATTTTCAAGCTCTCTCGTGGGGTTTGATTCATGTTAAAGTCGACGCCATAAGTGAGTAGTAAACAACATTGGCTAGTATAGGTAAATGTCACATTTTTGCCAGTTTAAAAATACTTCGCAAATTATTTGAAAGCATTAATGCGGTGAACAGGTTTAATTAGTACCTCAAGCATACAAAAAAAAAACAAAAAACCGCCAAAAAAAGTTAATCTATCAAAGAGAATAATCAAAAACCACGTTTGTTTTATGTTGAGCTATGTAATTGATTTCTAACGAAGACCATCGAAAAGTACTCAGAATGACGTCATGCGTACACACCCTTTCTACAATTTTTCTTGTAAAAATTAATCAACATGTTTAAAGTTCCCATTTTATGTTTATGCATTAAAAAGTGCATAATGTATTATGTGGTCTAAGAGCTTCTTTAATAAAAGTAATGCATTAAAAATACTTACGCGAAATTGAAATTGGTGTTTTAGTTCCAACAACGATGAATAATATTACAAATAAATGATATTGCATTTTTTTATAACTTTTCTTTTCTTTTGTTTAATTTTATTTATATTATTATTACAATTAACAAATGCAGAAATGAGATTGATTTTAAAACATTGCACTAAAAGATTACTTTTTTAACAATTAAAACAATTTTGACTTAATATTAACAAACTATTTGTGAAGCTGTTTTCTAAGTAACTAACCAAAAACTCGTAACATCGAAACAAGGAACTTAAACGAATTCAAACTTTAAAACAACATAATGATAATTAGGGATATTTTGTATTAAATTTTGTTAAAAGGAAAGGATGTGGTTAAAAAATATATATATACTCTATAAATAAAACATCGCAAGGAAGATTCAACGTTAAAATTAAAAAATATTTTAATTTGAAATAGTAAAAATAATAATAATGTATTTGAATAACAACAACAAGCAATTAAGTTGTTTTTGCTGTATTTACTGAAAAAATATTAAAAAATATTTATTAGTAAATTATTAATTATTTAATTTAATTTTTTTCAATAATCCATATATATATATATATATATATATATATATATATATATATATATATATATATATATATATATATATATATATATATATATATATATATATATATATATATAAGTATATATATATAATATGTGAGTATATATATTATATATATGTATATATATATATATATATATATATATATATATATTGTAACCTATGGCCTGTGAATGTGATGACGAACGCCGGTGCACCTCCTTATTCTACGCCGCCCAGCCGCAGTTACTTAGCTCTGCCGCCGGTCTCGTCCTTCTCGATCTCTAATAATCTATTCATAATTATTAGATATTCACTTTTTAGTAACAAAAGACATACTTTTTTACAATTATATTTTATTGGGTAAAATTGGAATAATATGTGATAACGAAACATACGTGTAGTGTGAGGTGTCGGCGTGACATCTCAAGCCGCTCTCAGATCGAGAATCCCTTCGTTCCCGTCGCCTCGCACGCACCACACGCAATTAATGCAATACTGCACTTTTTGTTCAGTCAAATAATAAATAAGTACATCCAGTACTTATTTGAACGCGCTTATGTAAAGATGACTATTTAATAATATATTATAAAATATTATTATTTTAATAATTAAAAGTGATATTTAGGACGCGTGGGTTACAGTATGTTATGACTCTGCAAATACATGGAACGTAATCATATTTTATATCTTGCACTCCCCCCCCCCCTTGCACATCCTTGCGCTTTGTCGCCATAGCATGCATTGTCCAGCATAGGGAAAACATTATTTCTCCTAATTTTTCATATAAAAAGTTTATTTCAAGTGAATGAATTTTTCTCATATAATTCTTCAAGCTTATAAGGAGCTAGAAATAAGGCTTTGATTGAGCTTTGAAACTTCTTTTGCTATTAAAAAAATATAAAAATGATGTTTTTCCTATGCTGGCCTATGTATTTCTGACCAACAAAATGGCGGCTCTTAAATATGAGTGCAATTGGTCTATATATGTTATTACTTTGCAAAGTTTAGGTTTTCGCAGGCAATATACTCTTTCGTAATCATTGAATTTTATTTTATTAAGAGTCATCAATTTTATTACATAAGTATATTTTTAAACCTAATATTATATCATTAGTCATTTCTCGCTTACGTCTATTTTCCAGTTTTAGCAGATTCATATTTGTATATTCATCATATATATACACATGTATTTTTTTTTACATAATATTCACTATGATATGTAATTAATTAAGCTTTTTCATAGTGAACTACCAAAAAAAAGTTCCTACCTTATTTCTGGATAGAACATGCCCAAATTTCAGTTTGTCCCGGGAAAACCCCTTTTCAAAAATTTTTTATTAAAAAGTAACTATTAACCCTAGAATAATAATAAAAGTATTAATTAAAAGCTTAAAATACAAGGATTCAATAAAAAATTAGAAAAGTTGGATAAACTAATATTTAATTAACCTAATTAACATAATTAATTTTTTTGACAATTTTTGCAAATTTCAGACGTAACGAACTTTTTAACGACGTAATTTTTCGTAATTAAGTGTGAAAAAAACATGATGGGGAATTTTATAAGGATTAATAATGTAGTCCCACGTAAAAATACTGTAAAGTATGCAATTTAAGTGACTATTTATGTTTAAGACGTCAGAAACATGCAAAAATTAGTCTGAAAATGTTGTGCGGGTTGCATAAATTGAATTTTTTTGATCACTGCTACGGAGCTACAGTTCGGTTTTGAGACAAACTTAAGTTATTTATGTAAATCCCAGCAAGTGTTTTGTAATATAAATACTTATGATTTTCTCTGGTCTATTCCTTTAATGTACAGTTTCGATCAAATGAATAGTTACCATTTAAACTCGATGTTTTTTACCGCGTTAAATTTCGTTCAATTTTGCAACCTTGTTTATGATTATTCATTGAACTCTATATTCTCAATCACATCTATATTCAAATTCATTGAGTCTATATATTGTAATAGTTGACAAAGACACCACAAGAAGTCACCTGTGATGCACTCAGGTAGACAATCTGGCGGGTAAATATTTTGCTTGCTTGCTTGCTCATTCTCTCTCTCTCTCTCTCTTGTGAGAAATGCTTTCAAGTATTTGTTTGATAACAAGTTTCGAACTATTTTCTTACCAAATTGCTGTCATTACAAATCATATTGATATAAATGATAAAAAAAAAATCTTATTTTAATCTCTTAATCGGGCAAATCGGTAAGTTAGCAGTTATTTTGAAACATAAAAAAAACATTAAATGCATTTCTTAGAAGAGAGAGAGAGAGAGAGAGAGAGAGAGAGAGAGAGAGAGAGAGAGAGAATGAGCAAGCAAGCAAGCAAAATATTTATCCGCCGGATTGTCTACCTGAGTGCATCACAGGTGACTTCTTGTGGTGTATTTGTCAACTATTACAATATATAGACTCAATGAATTTGAATATAGATGTGATTGAGAATATAGAGTTCAATGAATAATCATAAACAAGGTTGCAAAATTGAACAAAATCTAACGCGGTAAAAAACATCGAGTTTAAATGGTAACTATTCATTTGATCCAAACTGTACATATTTACGCGCCAGTAAGTACTATTGAAATGTACACTACGGAATATAGATGAAGCAAAAGTGACCCAAGCCTTATGCATTATGCTAGAAAAAAAATGATTTTTATTTCTTTACTGTGGCTAATCCTGATGGCTAAGTATTTACTTGGAATGATGTAAGTTTTTTTTTATATTTCTTTTAAAATTCAATTGAACATTGTGACCTTCATACTATAAGAAATATGCACTAATTTTGTACTATGCAACCAAGTGCAATTGTTAAAATTGGTAAAAGAGCTTCTCACTAGTAATTTTGGACGATTATTTCTTTTTAATAAGTCACAAAAGTTTGAGTATCACATTAGCAAAAGAAAACTTTACGTAAAAAATCATACCTGACAGCTTTCGTTGATCAACATCAAATGAAATAATGATAATTCTTGAAATTAGCATTTTTTTTTCTTTATTGATTTTTCTTCTTGTTAAAAAAGTGAAAAATAGCAAAAAGGTAATGTTTTTTAAATAAAAGGCTAAGTTTTTGTATTCGTTGAATTGTTTTATTATCATTATTTATTTATTTATTTACTTTTATTTATTATTTCTAGACATCTATGAAAACCTGGTAGTACTAACCCTGGTTTTCATTGTATTGCTACGTAAAGATCACAACAGGAAATTTGATAATAACTGTGGAGATACAAATTCTATTTAATTTCATATTTAGAGTTATCATTATTCAATCATGCTTAATATGATTGGGTCATGCAGGTAGTAAAAGTAATTTCTTACTTATTTATACAGCCCTCTTTGTTCTCCCACCTCTATTCACATCTCTGAAAAAAATATATCACCATCAGCAAGCAGGGTGGAAGTTTTTTAAAAATGGCTGCCCGACTGGCACGGCAGCAGACCGTCTCCCTCCAATTAACTTGCGCTCTAATTAGCGCAGCGAGATGAACCTTGCGGAAATGTTCATGAATAGGACACATTCTTTAGCTATCAAAAATAAAAAAAAAGCGGTGTACTATCCCTTTAAAGACTGAATCACTTATAGAATACACTTTATACCTTCACTTACTTTACTTATACCTTTATTGCAACTTTTTTTATTTATTTATTTATTCAACTGTATTTTTTTATAACAGTGTCTCTAATAAATAAATATAAACACAAATTTGTTTCATTACTTTTAAAAAAAAATTGTATTTATAACACAGAGGGTTTTGTAGGAGCCTGCAATGATCTATATCCTGGACCTTTTGCATTCTCTGGACATTAGGCTAAGAACATGGCTGATTTCATTCTAGCACATCTAAGCATAACATTTTACTGTGCAGTGCATAGTTATGGAGAGGTATGTAAATACAATAGTATTTAAAAAAAATAATCAGAACTGACTTTTAATAAACATTTTTATTGAAATATAAATTTAATAATTTGTATAGTTCCTATTATACATGGAGATGGACGTTTGAATTATCAACACATAATGATAAATTGGTATAAGATAATTTTTATTCATATAATAACTTATTATATTACTTATATAATACAATAATATTATTAAGTTTACTTATTATTAATTAGTAAACCAAATATTATAATTGTTATAAATTTTATACTTAAAGCCATAGACCACATAAAACAAAATATGCTTTTTAATGAATAAACAGAAAATGTGATCTTCACAACTGATGACAATTTTTACCAGAATCTTAATTTAGCCCCACGAGAGAGCGTGAAAAAACTGTAAAGTATGCAATTTTGCGCAAAAATTCTTATTTATGACGTCAGAAACATGCAAAAACTAGTATTAATTTGTTGTGTGGGTTGCATAAATCGAATTTTCTAATCATTGCTACGGGGCTACTGTTGGGTTTTGAGACAAACTAAAATTATTTATGTAAATCCCATCGCATGTTTTGTGATATAAATGCTTATGTTTTTCTCTGGTCTATGCCTTTAAAGATCTTAGTGAAATACTTACAATACTGCGATCTGATTGTAGTAGAAAATTTGTGCCATCATAAGATGGATTCAAGAAAACTCAACCCCCTAATTTTCAATATTCGAAGGAAGTTTGAGCTTCTTTATTCCATAATTTTGCAACATAATTAATAATATTTTGGTTAAAATTAGCTTCAAATGCATTGAAATCCATTTCAACCCAAATAGTTATTCGGTAAGTTACAGAACAAATAAATAAAAGATGTTGAGTTGTATTTGTGTAGTTAAGCCATTCAATGATTGAGTATCACTTTTTCAACAACAATTTTATTTTATAATATATTGTACTATAAATTTTAGTTTAAAAGTGTAGTAAAAATCTACTGCTTCAGTATTTTAATTTTTTAATTTTGCAGCAGCTTTGTATTGATATAATAATTTGTATACAAGTAAATTAAATTATTTGTTATTTAAACAAAAAAGCAATAGTCCCTTTTTTTAACGAGCATACAAGGCTATAGGGTGTGTACGCATTACGTCATTCTGAGTGCTTTTTGATGCTCTTATTAAGCAATGAATAACATTGCTCAGCATAGGACAAACGTAGTTTTTGGCTATTTTCTTTGGAATTTTAGCTATTTTTTGGTCATTATTATTTTTCTCACATAATTGAGGTACTAATTCAACCTGTTAACAACATCAATGCTCTCAAAAAAATTGTGAAGTATTTTTAAACTGGCCAAATGTGCAATTTTCTTATACTGTCAATGTTATTTAGTACTCACTTATGACGTCAACTTTAACATGAATGAAACCACCCTATATCAGCCCACATACATATGAACCTTGGCTATAACTTGCTTTCAATTGTACTATATGTAACGAGACACAATATTTAATTAACAGGGATAATATAGTTATAAGTTATATTATTAATTTTAGTTATAAATTTGTTAAAACTTTAAACCTTACAGAATCTCTTGGATATTGAAGCAACTGATGCATTAGAAGCTGTACGTGGAACATCATATACAGAAGAAATATCCTCCAATGTTCTCTATAAAATACATTATTTTATTCTATCTTTCTGTGTTCGTTAGGTTAGAAATTAAAGTTTCTTATGAAAATTTTATATATCATATTATTCTGAATGCTTATCAGTTATTTAACCTTCATAAGACACTGCTACTAGCTGTCAAAAAATAATAATTTATTACTTTGTTTATGTATGTTATAAAGATTGAACTTTATACCAAAAAAAAAATATATATACATATAAAATAACTAACACGTGTGTTATTATATTTTTAAAGATTAGGAATATATTAAATGCGTATAAAATTTGAAATAAATAATAAACATTATAATTTACTGATAATAATGTAATATAGATAAGTAAATTCAAAGCTATTTTATGTATTTATTTTTTATTAACAATAAATTATTATATTCTATATAAAAATATTCTCTAAATAAATATTTAGTTTTCTACATTAAAAATAACAAAGTAGATACTCATCACGAGAATTTTACACCATACCAACGTATATAACATTAAAAATGTAGCATAATTTAATAGGTAAAATATCGTTGAGTCATCTGTGTAGCAGATTTAATATGGATATTATTTATTGCACTTTATAGCTCGTTCTGCAAAGTCAGACTTCCGGCGCAACTTTTGTGTCGATATGTTCCTTTGTTATAACAGCTGATTATGACTTCGTTACCTGTTTACTACGTTTATACATATGATCGATCATTGTTATTTCTTCGTTTAGAACTTTGAACTTGATAAGAATGAAAGAAACTCCACACAAAAAAGTTCCATACTCTTCATGTGACTCAATTTTTGTCAATTTTGTTAGCTCAAAAAACATGATAAACCAATGAATGTGTCGTATTTTGTTGGTCAGCCAATCACTGTTGTTGAGATTCACTTTACTTTACAGAACAAGCGATTATATTTTATTCACCTTGCACAAGACTACATTTTATATGATCAAGTTGTACCCACTCCCTCTATACTTACTGTATAATTCAAATTAATTTGTTCTATTTAAAAAACAAATCATATGATACGAGTAATGATAGAATAAATGAAGTGGAGCTATCTCTATCGTACTGCATAGAACTTCGAGGAGGAAATCAAATAGAATTCTATTCACCAAATTCAGCACCAGGACAGGTGTTTTCAGGAAGCTATTAAAATTTATGCGTCTTATATTTCATCTGAACTTATATTACCGTAATAGCAAAAAAAAAAAAACAGTAAATTAGAAGTATTTTTAAAATTTTATTTAATAAATATAGATTTATTTTATTTACTACTTGCATCTTAGAATTATTTCATAAGAGTTTTAACCCTAGAATGATTTGATAAAAATAGTAACAAGAACGGTGCAAGTGGTCAAAAAGACCAAAGTTTTATATATTATTATATCTTTGGTTATAATAGAGCTATAAATTTGAATCGTTTTTCTAAATACTCGTAATTTAATGCCAAAAATTGTGAACGTATTTTAAAGTAATTAATTTTTAATATAGTGTTACTTGAAAAAATGAACGACCTTTTTAATTATACACATTTTTTTTTTCATCAGGTAAAGATTTTGAGGTTGGGTAAAATAACAAGAGGGGAGATTTACTTCCGCAACCGTGACGAGTTAAAAGCAATAAATTATCCTTGTCTAGCTGATTGAAGTCATTCTAAGATTTTCAATAGATTTTTATTTTTACACATTCTCTCTCTCTCTCTCTCTCTCTCTCTCTCTCTCTCTCTCTCTCCATCTATCTCTATCTCCATCATCTCAATCAATTTTTGTTGCGTATAATAACTACCCTTGCTATCTACTATTTACCGGAATTTTTAAAAATATCAATTTTAATTTTTAAAAAATATTATACTACAAGAAAGTATTTTTTATTAAATTATTATGTTTCCGTATTATGAATATAATAAATAATTGCAATAGACTTTGGTTTGGATAATTTTGGTTGCAATTACTCTCTCTCTCTCTCTCTAGCAAAAGAATTTTTTTGATTTTATTGCAGTGTGTAAAAAAATTATAATACTATTAATTACTAAAATATTAATATTATTATTTTTTTTTTGCAAACGCACCATTATTTACATGGTTTTTATATTATAATATTATCTTTGTTTTATAAATCCTCTTTATAAGAATAATTTTTTTTCTAATGAATCTCTATAATAATTAAAAAAACAACAATATAATATATAAAACCATAAACGTCAATAACTTTGACATACAAGGCTAAGAAAACCTAACACTATATCCTTTGAATATAAAAAAGTATACATAAAACTAATTCTCCCTTATTTTCTAAAAGTTGTCTAAAATCCTTCAAGAGAGGTAAAGTCATAAACCTTTTTCTCCCCTCTAGATGGCTTCCTCCCTCACGCTGTACGTTGTCTCTTTATATTATGCTGCTTTTCACACGTGTTATTACGTGGACTTTTTGACCACTCAGCACCGTTCTAAGTTGAAAACTTTTCATTAATTTATGTAAATTCGTCTAATTAACGTAAATTATCAAATTTTTTTTTAAAAATTGAAAAAATTATACTTGACAAAGTCAAAAAATGCCAAAGAAAACGATTAATTTTTTATTAAAGAAATTACATTTAAAGTGGTGTTCGGTCGAAAAGACCACGTCTATACGTTCTAGGGTTAAATATGTCATAATAGATTTTGCTACTAACAATAAACAATTATCGTAGCAAATTTTTCAAAAGCACAGCTGGTATGGCCGAGTGGTGAAGGAAGCTGACTCTCAACTCTTTACTCATCACCGAGTATAGGTTGGAGCCACTGCTGGGTGCGTACGTCAAGTGTGAGAGCACAACACGTTGCACGATGCATGTTTACATGCATTCCATGACGACGCACAGTATTCGTGGAGGTGCATGATTGATGTGATTGCACCGACCAGCCTGCCTAGACGTTTCCAAGGTTTCTCTAGGCTGTCATGGTGAATGCTGGGCTGTGTACTTAGGCCGTGGCCGGCCTGTGTGTGCTTTTCCATTAATTGGAAAGTCCTTACCTGTCGATAAGACAATGTCTTGACGGGACTGGGATTGGTGTAGCACGATAACACAATATGACAAGCAAAAAAAAAACACAGAAACAAAAACAAAGATCTATTAAATAAAAATATAATTAAAAAAATCACTCTTTGTAGTTATTAAAAACTCTAAAAAAATTTAAATCACACACATATATTAACTTTATATATATATATATATATATATATATATATATATATATATATATATATATATATATATATATATATATATATATATATATATATATATATATATATATTATTTATTTTGGAAGACAGCTTTTTTAAGTAATACTACCCCCTGAGCACGACCTACTAAACTTTTACTTGCCGAGGTTGGTAGTGTCCAGGTAAGCAGGTGGGGGGGGGGGAATGGAGGGAGAATCGGGCAGGCAAGATATAATTCAACCATGTAAGCTTGAAAATATTACGCTAGCTATAGTGTTATGATGTGTTGCTGTTAAATAAATAAATAAACAAAAATATAAAAAAGAGCAAATAAATGATAAATAAATATATTGATAAGTTAATAAAAAAAATGAAATAATATTATATTGATCAATATTCATAAACAAAATTGATGAAAATTTAATAAATAAGTAATAAGTATTATTTATTAAAATTAATAAATTATTTTGTTAATATAATAATGCCACTTTCCCCTTCCTCTTCTGCTAAATTACCTGAAAAGTACGAACCACAGGAATTGAATGTTTAGTATATAAATGGTGCAAAGGGAGTTCTATAGAAATAAATTTTATAAAATTAAATTAACCCTAGAACGTATAGACGTGGTCTTTTTGACCGAACACCACTTTAAATGTAATTTCTTTAATAAAAAATTAATCGTTTTCTTTGGAATTTTTTTGTCTTTGTCAAGTATAATTTTTTCAATTTTTTTAAAAAAAAATTGATAATTTACGTTAATTAGGCGAATTTACATAAATTAATGAAAAATTTTCAACTTAGAACGGTGCTGAGTGGTCAAAAAGTCCATGTAATAACACGTGTGAAAAGCAGCATAATATAAAGAGACAACGTACAGCGTGAGGGAGGAAGTCATCTAGAGGGTAGAAAAAGGTTTATGACTTTACCTCTCTTGAAGGATTTTAGACAACTTTTAGAAAATAAGGGAGAATTAGTTTTATGTATACTTTTTTATATTCAAAGGATACAGTAGTTAGGTTTTCTTAGCCTTGTATGTAAAAACATACGTTTTGTATATAAAGTGTTTTGATTTTCAAAGTTATTGACGTTTATGGTTTTATATATTATATTGTTTTTTTTTTTTTAATTATTATAGAGATTCATTAGAAAAAAAATTATTCTTATAAAGAGGATTTATAAAACAAAGATAATATTATAATATAAAAACCATGTAAATAATGGTGCGTTTGCAAAAAAAAATAATATAATATTAATATTTTAGTAATTAATAGTATTATAATTTTTTTACACAACCTGCAATAAAATCAAAAAAATTCTTTTGCTAGAGAGAGAGAGAGAGAGAGAGAGAGAGAGAGAGTAATTGCAACCAAAATTATCCAAACCAAAGTCTATTGCAATTATTTATTATATTCATAATACGGAAATATAATAATTTAATAAAAAATACTTTCTTGTAGTATAATATTTTTTAAAAATTAAAATTGATATTTTTAAAAATTCCGGTAAATAGTAGATAGCAAGGGTAGTTATTTTACGCAACAAAAATTGATAGAGATAGATGGAGAGAGAGAGAGAGAGAGAGAGAGAGAGAGAGAGAGAGAATGTGTAAAAATAAAAATCTATTGAAAATCTTAGAATGACTTCAATCAGCTAGACAAGGATAATTTATTGCTTTTAACTCGTCACGGTTGCGGAAGTTAATCTCCCCTCTTGTTATTTTACCCAACCTCAAAATCTTTACCTGATGAAAAAAAAATGTGTATATTTATTAAAGGTCGTTCATTTTTTCAAGTAACACTATATTAAAAATTAATTACTTCAAAATACGTTCACAATTTTTGGCATTAAATTACGAGTATTAAGAAAAAAGATTCAAATTTATAGCTCTATTATAACCAAAGATATAATAATATATAAAACTTTGGTCTTTTTGACCACTTGCACCGTTCTTGTTACTATTTTTATCAAATCATTCTAGGGTTAAACTTCTTTTCATGTATATATTTCATAGATATTTTGATTTTTTATAAAAAAATTTATATAATTTTTTTTATAAAAATTTTTATAAAAATTATTTTGCATATTTTATATAAAAATATTTTGACAGTCTATTGTATGTTAATTGCAATTTTTATCTGCATTATATATTTTCACATACCTTTGCTTCAAAGTGAATACTGGCTACATCCTTTATACTCTACTTTTATTACCAAGCAATTCAGTTTCCATTTTGCTAGTCGAGTAAATGTTCGTAATGTTCGAGTAATGTTCGAGCCCTAGATAACACAAGAACAATTTGCAACCAAGGTTGACTGGACACAAAATGTGTATGGATTCTCAGAGTCTTTTCCAGTAACCTTATGGGGTATTAGCTTCTCTTCTGTATAGTTCATGAAACATTGTATAATTACAATCACAATATTATAAAAAAAAAAAAAAAATTATGTGACACTTTACATTTACATAGTTATTATTTCTTGTGATATTTATATAATATGTTACATAAATAAAGCATAATTAATTATGGTGTTTATGTAGTTATATAATAAAATTTTAATAAAGTAATTTATTTAAAAAAACAAACAGAGTATAAGTGAAGTAAATATAAAAGTTTAGAACTAATGAACATTAATTTATAAATCAATTTACCCACTTCAGTTCCAGACACTTTTTAACAATATTTAAATGTCATTATATTTTAACGTCGTTTTCGTGCGGCTCTCAGAATAAAGAAAATAGTTTTTTTGGCTTTCCTTTACTGTCACGGACCACTACCCACTGCTAGATTGCTCAAAAAAACTCTAAAAAGTACAAAATTTTAAGGGCTCTATGTTCTTAAATAATCAACATATTTTTAGATAAATATTTTTCTGTTTTTTTTTTCGTTTAAAGCTTTTTTGTCAAGTTTTTGATGTACATTGTACGCAAAATAAAGGGTTACCATTTAAACTGCCTTGATTTTGAGAGAGAGAGAGAGAGAGAGAGAGAGAGAGAGAGAGAGAGAGAGAGAGAGAGAGAGAGAGAGAGAGAGAGAGAGAGAGAGAGAGAGAGAGAGAGAGAGAGAGAAGGTGTGCACCGTGCATACTCAAGGAGGTGTGCTTATATTTATGTCGTTGGCCACTGCAATGACAACCAGTCTGAGAAGGCGGAGAACTGCTGCAGCAGACACACTTCGCTATTGTAATTTCGTGGACCAATAGTATCTCTTTAACATTTATTGAGCTTCCTACTGTAAAGTGCACTACAATTTATATAAAATGAGACAAAAGGATTTTGCCGAATATGTCGCGTGAATGAAATCGCTAGAAAATAATTGTCACAACAACAGTTAGGTGTGTCTACTGCTGCATTTCTCCGCCTTCCTATATATCATTGGTATATGTGAGCACCAAAATTTGCTTGACCAGCCGTCTGGTGCACGCTAGCGCACACCTTTGCTCTCTCTCTCTCTCTCTCTCTCTGTCTCTCTCTTTCTCTCTATCTTTCTCTTGTCCTGTCTCAAGAAAAATATCATGCAATGACAGCAGAGAGAGAGAGAAATGAAGGTGATAGTTTTCTGTCTAGTTTGGTTTTGCGTGATGCTCACACAGGAAGTGAGACAGTAGCAGAGAGAGAGAGAGAGAGGTGAACCAGACGGCTGGTCAAGCAAGCAAGCAAGCATAAATATTTTGGTGCTCACACATACGAGTGATGTAAGAAGGTGGAGAAATGCACCAGTAGACACACCTTACTGTTGTGACAATTATTTTCTAGCGATTTCATTCGCACGGCATATTCGGCAAAATCCTTTTGTCCCATTTGATATCAATTTTAGTGTATGTTTTAATTAAAAAAAATTTTTAGTACAATATTTTCATTGTTATGTTATCTAACAACACATACATAGAAGAGAGAGAGAGAGAGAGGAAACATCAAAATAAGATAACAAAATCTCTTTATAAAGTGAAATAAAAGAAAACAAACGTTTAGAATATAATAACAGTAATAAACTTTTATTTCGTAACAAACATTATAAAAAAAAGCCACACATGTACAGAAACTTAAGTAATACATGTATATACTAAAAAATAAAATAATTAATATAAAAATTAACAACCGTTTTTTACTACCTATACCCCTGCTTAAGTTATGACAAAAATGTTATAAAATATGACAAATGAAAATTTACAAAATGCATATCCAATGTTTTAAAAAAATTTTAGTTACAATAAAATTGTTCATTATTATTTGTAACTTTTACAAATAATTTGTAAATAATTATATAAATTTTTTTTTAAATAATTTATTATGCATTTTTACATAGTATACGTAATATAAAAGTAAGAGTATTTATACTTATATGTATTATTAAAAATTGCTCATTTCTTTTATGGTTTTGCCGAATATAGTATCAAATAAAAATACTATAATCTAATCATTTAGATTTTATTACATTGAAAGAATCTATTTTAGAATAAAATTCATAATATTGTTCTAAATTGTCCAAACAAATTTGTGCATTTTCTGATACATAATGCCCATTTCCAATAAGTTCTAAATTAACTTTTCCTTTAAATTCATCAAGTTGTTTAAAATTTTTATTTTTTGTTTTAAGTTTAAATCCCCACATAGTATAAGGACTCATAAATATATCTTTAGATATCATTTTATTATATATTTCATTTCTTGTAATTGGTATATTACCTTCTCTTTCAAATCCATAAAATATTTTAAAAGGCACACTTTTAATTAAATAATAATTATTTGCACATTTATAATATGAACTTCCAAAATGAGTCATTTCTATAGTATAATGAAGTAATATATTATTTAACTTTGATTGTAAATTAGGATCAATAGTTGTAATATTTATTTCAATGAAATTAAATTTAACAGCATTATCGGTACTGTAATTGATATCAGATTGAAGCGATATTTCATCACCTGAAAGAAATTGATTTATTTCTGATTCAAAATTATCATTATTCCAAATATAAAAAGATTTACTTGATTTATACTTTGAATTAAATTTATGTAAAATTATATTTTCATCTAAGTTTTTATTCATACTAGATTTTATTTTAATTAATTTATCTTTAATATCTCCAATATTTTTTTTAATTATTATATAAAGATCATCATTTTTATTATTTTTTTCTAAATTAAGAATTGCTATCTCTTTAGCAGCAAATGGAAAAATTAGATGTTCAAATGATTTTTTTATTTTATTATACTCACTTATTAACAAATTTGTTTCAATTGATAACATTAATTTATCATAATAATATTTAAATTCACTATCCTTTAAAAGTAAATTTTTATAACTTGCTGTATTTACATCAGCTATAAATTTAATTAATTCTTGTTGATATTGATAATTTTGTGAACGATCTAATAAATTAATTAATAAATTAATTAATTCTTCTAATTTTGTAAACATATTTAAAAATGAACTTTCAACTTTAAAACCTTGGGTAAATTTAAAAATTAAATTTTTAATTTCTTTCAAATAAGATTGAATTTTCCAATGGTTTATTTGTAGTTTAATTTGGTTGTTCTTTTTTATATTTACAAGAAATTGATTAAGATCTGAAAACATATTTAAAAATAATGGATTTATTATGGTGTAAATTTGTTCTTCATATGCAGCAATTGCATTTAATTCCTTATCTACTTCAGTAAGTGCATTATTAATTAAAACTGCGTTATTCTCTTCATTTTGATACTTTTGAAGTGAACTAATTACAGCATCACCTACTAAAAATAATTTTTCAGTGTTTTGCAAATATTTAATAGATTTTGATAGTGGTGATTTATTAGATGAATGTATTTTAGAATTATTAATAGATTTTAAAAACTGAGTAACTCCATTAAAAACTTTTAAAGCTTCAATTTTAGTAGATTTTGCATTTTTTAGTATTTCTGTTGTATCTTTAAATTTTGCAATATCTTTTTTAGCAATTTGAATGCTTGAAGTATTAATCTTAGTATTTTGAGCTAAATCATGTAAAACAACATTAAGTGCAGTTTCCAGATCCACAATTGCATTCTTTCTATTATCATAAAAACTTTGTATATTTTCTCTTGCAAATAAAATAGACTCTGGTATGACCAGTTTATTTTTCATATTAGATACATCCACATATTTTGTTGTTTGACTTTCTGTAATTGCAACTGAACCACCTAAGACAGCTCCTAGTGGTGGACATATAGCTGTTACTACTGCGAAAACTATGTTTAAAAATCCAAAAATTTCTATTTTTTTTAAATTTTCTTTAATTTGATTATCTTTTTCAATAATTTTTTGACGTTCTGTTTTTAAATTTGTTGTAATTGCTTTAGTTTCTTTAAACAGAATATTCAAATTTTTATTAAAATTTTCTTTAATACTTTTTAAATATTTTCCTACCTCGTATTCAGAGAAATGATGTATTTGATCGATATTTTCTTTTAAATTTAATTCCAAAGATTCTTGTTTTTCATTGATTTCAATATTTTTACCTATAACTTCAACATTTTTTATAGAAACAAGAATATTTTCAATATATGATTTTAAATCTATAATGATATTATGTTGAAATACGGTAGACAATTTAGTAAGTAAACTTATTTTTAATAATTGAAATTTAGTTTCTGTATCCTGAAAAACTCCCAAGTTTACCCCACTTTCAATGCTGGTTAAAAGTAATTCGTAATGAGGGATGATACTGACATCATTATTTTCTAAAACATTACTTTGTTTTTCAAGTGAAATAAAGTCTTTTAGATAGTATACCAAATTATAATTTTTAACAATATCTTTACTTGTATATAAAAACTTAACAAAATTTAGATTTATTTCTTGAAATATATTGTTATGTAAATCTTTCCGATAAAAAGACTTAAATTGTACAAGATTTTCTACTATATTAATTGCATTAATATGTTTTGGCATTTGCATATTATTATTATTATAATTGTGGTTACCATCTTTTCTATGAACTATAAAACTTGGGTCAAATATTTCTTCATGTGCTTCGCATATCCTTCTACCCGGTTGAAGTAAGAGCACCGCTGTTGGTGTTGAATCACAAACAAATAATCGCATGTGTCTTTTTCTTATATTTTTTCCTCCAATACCACCGCTGCCAATAGCACCTGCCTCTCCTGGTTGCTGAATTAATTTTATATTATTATAAGAGTAAGGATTATCTATAATAAAAAACACTTTACCAGACAAACCTCCAATACCAGATCTTCCACCATTTCCCCCATCACCTGGTTTCTTGTAATTTTTTGTGGTTGATATATTATAACGTCTTGTTATATATGGATTTAATTTATTTAATTTATTTATGGTGAAGGTTGTTTCAGATATAAAATTGACATCAAAATCCTTATCCAGTATAGGATAAGGATTCAGATCATCATAAAAAAAAATTTTTTTATCGTTTGTTTTAAAATTTGGCACATAATCTGAAGACCTACCAATATAACCATTGCCGCCATTTTGACCATTACCTCCTTTTCCACCATTTGTTTTTATTAATAATTTATTACCATTTTCTACATCTAAAGTTATCATCAATAAATTTCCTGAACTTTGACCCGGATTTCCTGGATTTCCATCATCTCCTTTAATACCCTCTTCCTTTCCATCTAATGCTTTATCCTGAAATTCTCCTGAATTGCCACTCAAATCAATAACTGAATCATAAATTATAGAAATATGAGGTGCAATTAAGACTATATTAGTACTAGGGTAGGTAACATTTGTATCAATAAAAATTGTTTTAGTTGCATAAATTGAAATGTGATTAACGTCATGACATGTTTCAGTTATTTTTTTGATAATATCTGTTAATACAATATAGTTCCCTTTTACTGTACATTTATAGCCTTCACTATTTGTTGTAACGTTTGTTAGTAAATTAAAATTTAATATATAATTCATCTCTTTTGTAAGATATGTTTTGTCTAAATATTTACTATTGGAAGTTAAATAGGAAATTTCATCATTACTTGCAAGTGGAAATTTAAGTACTTTATCTCTAAATGAATTAAAATTTAAAAATTCATTAGTAGTAATTGTTTCTGGGAAATATATTTTAAAATTAGATAATTTAGATTGTACTTCATAAGTTGAAGACGCAGATTTAAAATCATTTAAAAAATTAAATAAATTTGTAAAGTAATGTAAATTGGCTTTTAAATCAGATATAATATCGGAATATATTGATATATAATAGGTTTTGGTTTCTTTAGATACTAAGCTACGTAAAAAAATATAATTATCAAAATTAAATGCAATATTTTTAATTTTATTGGTACTATAATATGACGATTGAATAAAATTGATTCCTTTTAATAAAAATGTTTTTTTAATTAAAATATCATTTTCATCATGCAAATTAATATCTGAAAATGTTAAAATTAATTTTTTTATATCTATGTAATTTAATTGATTATTTGCTGCATTATTAGATAGTTTTTTACATGTTTGTAATACATCAGTTTTTATATTATTTAAATCTCTGAAAACTTTCAAATTTACATTTTCAGTTATATTCTCTCTAAAATTTTGAATCCCTGAAATAAAACTAGGTAAAAAATGATTTTTTTCGTGAACATTTAAGAAGCTATTAAAAAAGCTAAAATAATCAATAAAATGTAATATATTATCTATTTTTGTTTTATTATAATATATGGATCCAGCAAATTTCATACCATTACAAATAAAAACTTTCAAATCAGATTCATTTTGTATAAAATTTGGAATATTATTTGAAAATATAGAAATTAAATCAATAAAATCATCATAATTAGTTAAATCATCAATTTTAGAATTAAAAAGTTGTAAAATATTTTTTATTAAATTATTAAAAATTAAATTTAATTCTAAATTCACTTTATTAGCTAAATTTTCTCTTAATTGTTTATTTAAAGCAATAAAAGTTTGTATTTTATAATCATTTATATCAAAAGTAGAGAATAAACTGAAATATTCACAATTATTTAAAATAATTTGTATTGTAGTCTCATTATAATATTCGGATCCAGTATAATTCTTGCCATTTAAAATAAAAGTTTTTAAATTTGTCTTATTTTGTGTAAAATTACTTGAAAATGATGATAATAAGTTTTGAAACTCAGTATGATTTAATATTTTATCAGCTCTTGTATCGAATTTGTCTAAAATATTTGAATTTAATATAATTATACCCATATTAAGCTTTTCATAAATACTTAAATATAACTGGTCTTTTAATTCTACTACTATTGCTTTGTAATTTGGTAAATAATTGTTTTTATTATCAGTTAAGTATTTATTAAAAAAAATAAAATAATTAATATAATTAAATAAAAATTTCTCTCTATTTTCATTGTAATTAACAAAAGTTGTAAATTTTAAAATAACGTTTTTAAGATCTGATTCATTTTTTATAGAATTTGTAATTGATAAGATTAAATTTATAAAATGTTCATGATTAAAATTATCATTTGTTTCAAATATAAAAAGTATAATTGTTATTAATTCTTTTAAAAGTGGTTCAAGGATTTTGTTAACACTTTTAGTTAAATTTGAGTTTATATATAACTGTGCTTTGCTTGATAAAACTAAAGAAAAATCATTTTCATTTGTTTTTTCATATATAATATCATTAAATATTAATTTTCTTAATTTTAATTTTTCTTCTTGTAAGAAAGCAGAACTTGAAACAAAACCTATTTTTTTAGGTTTTCTAAAAAGACCAATATTATTTAAAGATTTGTCAGAAAAAATATCTAATAATTGCAATTTTTTAAATGCATTTTTAATTTCTATAGAATCTTCTTTGTACCCATTTTCTATTAGAGTGTCGTATTCTTTTAGTTGGTCGATTTTACATTCTAAGAAAAATGATTTTATATATTCAATTTCAGTTTCATCATCAAATTCATGATTTACTTTTGTTACAATTAAAATAGCAGATTTTTTAAATTTAGAAAAATCATTAAAAAGATGAGCAATATGTCTCAAAAAATCATTAATTCCTAACTTTTCTACATTTGGATCCACACTGGAATGGGTTATAGTTATTATAAATTTAATATTTTTAGTTTGATCTAAAACTGTTTTTAAAAAAAATGAAGCACCAATATCCAATGTTATATCATTTCTAGTATCACTGAATCCAGCAAAATCTACCAAAGCTTTATTAGTTTGTAAATCTATAGTTAAATCAGGAAAAATTGTTTTAGATAAAAGTACTGATTTGCCTATTTTTTCACCACCATCGGAGAACACCTTATTTCTACCAGATTGAGTTACAAAAAGTTTTGTATTATCTCCAGATATAAATTTGATTAAGGTACTCTTACCAGTTCCAGTAGTACCAATCACTAATATAAATTCTTCTCTGTTTTTCAAGTTAATATTTGATATTCCTTCTTCAAGAAATGTAAAAGTTTTTTCAGCTTGATATAAATTTTGTGTAAAAGTCTCTGTAGTTAGGCATGATATTATTAGTAGAAATATTATATTATAGCAAATCATTTTTTTGGGTAATTCAACTGCACAATGTTAAAGGCATAGAAAATATTGAAACAACATGTTTTAAACACAAAATATCGGATCTACAAAACTGAAGTTATTTTTTACCAGAATGTTAATGTAGCCCCACAAAAGAGCTTGAAAAATATGTAAAGTATGCAATTTGCGTGAATATTCCTGTTTATGACGTCATTAACAGGCAAAAACTAGTATGAAAAGTGTTGTGCGGGTTGCATAAATCGAAATTTTCTGATCACTGCTACGGTGCTGCAGTTGGGTTTTGAGACCAACTAACGTTATTTATATAAGTCCAATCAAGTGTTTTGTGATGTAAATGCAAATGTTTTCATGTTTTCTATGACTTTAAGTTATTTGTGATTTGTGATTGTTATTTGATTGTTATTTGTACTCGTAAATTATTGTAATATAATTAACTTATATCAATTTTTCACTACTGATGTTCTACGTGAATCTTCTTGTTTCAGTTTACTGAAAAGAAAAAAATATATATATCAAAATTTATTACATGTGGCAGTTATTTTAACGTATATAATTAATTATTATAATAGATATTATTTATAGTATATTTAAAATATATTTTGATGACATTGCGGAAAACTGAACTATCTATAGTCACTGCGCGCCTCAAATTTGGAACATCTGCGCAAGGGTCGGACTGACCATAAACTGACCATAATCCGCCACTGCATTAGGTATTTGCTATATTTACTATTATATTATAGTGTACTATATTAGTGCTATTTTTGCACGTGTAGGCTCGGACTGGCCATAAGAGCAAGTCCGCAATTGCGGACGTGGCCCCCCCCCCCCCTGTTTGGAGGCCCCTAAGGCCCAAAAAGGGGCGTAACTAGGGTGGTACGCCCCCTTTGTGGCCCCTAAAGAGAGTGTTACCCCCTTTTTGCGGACGAGGACCCTTGATTGCCAGTCCGACCCTGTAATCTGCGCTTTCCGCCTCTCCCAAATTTGAAGCACCTGTAATGGAGCGCTTGGTAAGAGATGCTTCAAATTTAGGAGAGGCGGAGAGCGCAGATGTGCCAAACTTGAGGTGCGCGGAGACTATAGTGTGGTTTCATTCATGTTAAAGTCGACGTCATGAGTGAGTACTAAATAACATTGGCCGGTATAGGAAAATGGCACATTTTGCCAGTTTAAAAATACTTCACGATTTTTTTGAGAGCATTGATGCTGTTAACAGGTTGAATTAGTACCTCAAGTATGCAAGAAAAATAATAATAACAAAAAAAAATAGCTAATTTACAAAGAAAATAGCCACAAACTATGTTTGCCCTATACTGACTAATGTTATTCATTACTCAAGATGAGCATCGAAAAGCACTCAGAATGACGTCATGCGCAAACACCCTATACATAGTTTAGTTTTCCGCGGAGCTATCGATATATTTGTCCCAAAATTCTTTAAAATAGACTACTCACACAATTTCTTAGCAATTTTTCAGTTAAATAATAAATAAATAATCACAGTCTAATAGGCAATTGTAAATTATTAATAATTTAAAATATCAAAAATATAAACAGTTTGGGAATGTCTTTTTATATGTTCTTTATATGAATAAAAAATACTTTAAGAGCTTGAACTTCTAAATAATAATTATATATAATAAATATATTAATGCTGATTATTCTGATAAGTTTAAGATTTGGCATTAAAATTTTATCCAATATAACCAAAATTTTCATGTTTATATATTTTAGAGAATAAAATATAATAAGAGACAATAGTGTTGTTCATAAACCCTGTTTACTCCACAAAATGCGTGTTCTATTTGAATAACCAAAGTTGATCGTCATTTTAGTTACAGAAAACAGAGATTACGAACAGTGTTATTATTAAAGGCATAAACCACATAAAACAACATGTGCTTTTTAATTAATAAACACAAAATGGAATCTTCAAAAATGATGACATTTTTTTTTACCAGAATGTTAATGTAGCCCCACGAGAGAGCGTGAAAAAAATGTAAAGTATGTAATTTGAGTGAAAATTCATGTTTATGACGTCAGAAACATGCAAAAATTAGTATGAAAATGTTGTGCAGGTTGTATAAATCGAATTTTCTAATCACTGCTACGTGGCTACTGTTGAGTTTTTAGACAAACTAAAGTTATTTATGTAAATTCCATCAAGTGTTTTGTGATATGAATTATTAAGTATTTCTCTGGTCTATGCCTTTAAGAAAATAGATAAGGTACTTGTTATTAAAATTTAAAAAAAAAATATTTTAATTAACATTATTACAATTATTATAAGAGAAGAGAGGTAATACTTACTTTTAACTTTTGTTGGCTAAAAAAAAAAACTTATTCATGTTGATACTGCATTGTACATATATAGTATATCTTCAAAATAAACTCTTTAAATAATGCATTAGCATAATCTGTTCATAGATTTGTCTGATTTATGTAAATCACTAATTTTTAATTACTAAGCCATAGAACACATAAAACAACACGTGCTTTTTAATGAATAAACACGAAATGGGATCTTAAAAACTGTTAACAATTTTTACCAGAATATTAATATAGCCCCACGAGAGAGCGTGAAAAAACTGTAAAGTATGCAATTTGCGTAAAAATTTATGTTTATGACGTCAGAAATATGCAAAAATTAATATGAATATGTTGTACGGGTTGCATAAATCGAATTCTCTGATCACAGCTAAGGAGCTACAGTTGGGATTTAAGACAAACTAATGTTATTTATGTAAATCCCATCAAGTGTTTTGTGATATAAATGCTTATGTTTTTTTCTGGTCTATTCTTTTAGTATTTATATTGTAAAAACCTCAAACCACACGATCAAAATTTTCAAAAGAATGTCTTCTATATAATAACTGATAAAGTAAGAAACATTCATGGCATTTTATACATTTTCATAGCTACATCAAAACTTATTTGTCACGTGGTTTGAGAATATAATTGTAAACTAAATTAAGCCTTAGTGAGTACAGGAATAATTGATACTAAGGTTCAAACTTCTATTTTATGATAGTTTTTTTAAATTTTCATCAATATATTATTTGGAGTAAATAAAATTGATAAGGTCACAATGTCAAATTGATAATATTTGACACACAACATTGAACTCACAAAATATAATACACATCATATGCTCCTTCTGTAAACAACACACAAATATCGAAACTTTTCCTGTTATAACATCTGAGCTCGTTCTGCAAAGTCAGACTTCCGGCGCAACTTTTGTGTCGATATGTTCCTTTGTTATAACAGCTGATTATGACTTCGTTACCTGTTTACTACGTTTATACATATGGTCGATCATTGTTATTTCTTAGTTTAGAACTTTGAACTTGATAAGAATGAAAGAAACTCCACACAAAAAAGTTCCATGCTCTTCATGTGACTCAATTTTTGTCAATTTTGTTAGCTCAAAAAACAAGATCAACCAATGAATGTGTCGTATTTTGTTGGTCAGCCAATCACTGTTGTTGAGATTCACTTTACTTTACAGAACGAGCTCTGATCCAAAGTGTATTTATTTTGATTCTTACTTACAATTTATTTCAGTGATAAATTTCCCTTCATACGTTTAATTAGATGAATATTATTATAATGATTTTTCAACGAGTAAAAATATATCAAAAATGTTTAATTTAAGAAAAAATTACGTTTTTTGCTTGTGTAAAAACTTGACTTCCGACTCAAATGCTCGACAGGTGAGACGGCTCGTCTTGTAGCTCGGTACATGCCTGGCGAGAGTGTCCAAATGACATGAAGTGCATTCTCATTTTATTCAGAAGTCAAATTCTAACACAAGCAAAATACATAAATTTTTACTCAAATCAAGCATTTTTAATACTTTTTTATATCCAGAAAAAAATATGAAAATAATTTTCAACTTTTAAAAAGTACTGGCTACATTTTGTGTGTAGTTTATAGAACAAACCTTAAAGGCATAGAAAACATTGAAACAACATGTTCTAAACACGAAATGTGATCTACAAAACTGATGATATTTTTTACCAGAATGTAAATGTGGCCCCACAAGAGAGCTTGAAAAAAATGTAAAGTATGCAATTTGCGTGAATATTCATGCTTATGACGTCATAAACATGCAAAAACCAGTATAAAAATGTTGTGCAGGTTGCATAAATCAAAATTTTCTGATCACTGCTACGGGGCTACAGTTGGGTTTTGAGACCAATTAATGTTATTTATGTAAGTCCCATCACGTGTTTTGTTATGTAAATGCATATGTTTTCATGTTGTCTATGCCTTTAATATTATTACATTAATTTTCACAACATACATTCTTCAACCAATGCATAGCATAAACGGTCGGTTCAATTAATTTCTAAAAATTGATTATAATAAACTATATATTACATAAAAATATATCAAATATATGCACATACATACATACATACATACATACATACATACATACATACATAGTTTAATTTTAACATATCGATCTTATTGCGAAAAAAAGGCCTATCTCGTTTTTTGTCAGTGGAAGCAAAAGGCGTATCTCTTATTTTGTAAGTGGAAGCAAAAGGCCTATCTCGAGCGCCATCTACATAACGTTCGGGAACGAGATAGGCCTTTTGCTTCCACTGACAAAAAACGAGATAGGTCTTTTTTTCGCAACAAGATCGATATATATTTATATAAATAAAAAAATATATTAAAATTTTTTCGTTAAAAAAAATAAATAGTTTGGATATAAGGAGGCAGAAAGTAAAATCAAATATTTATTACAAGTTATTATTATTTTTTTTTTTTTAGATTTGTACGTTGTGATCAGACATTAGTTTTCTTAGTGTACATATTATGTACACGCCAGTAAGTACTATTGTAGCCAGGTAATGTACACTACTGACTATAGATGAAGCAATAATGACCCAAGCCTAAGGCAATATAAGACATATATATTTTACTTTGTGATCTACTCACTAGATATCAGTTTACTTAGTGTACATATTATGTACACGCCAGTAAGTACTATTGTAGCCAGGTAATGTACACTACTGACTATAGATGAAGCAATAATGACCCAAGCCTAAGGCAATATAAGACATATATATTTTACTTTGTGATCTACTCACTAGATATCAGTTTACTTAGTGTACATATGTACACGCCAGTAAGTACTATTGTAGCCAGGTAATGTACACTACTGACTATAGATGTGGCAATACTGACCCAAGCCTGAGGCAATATAAGACATATATATTTTACTTTGTGATCTACTCACTAGATATCAGTTTTCTTAGTGTACATACACCAGTAAGTACTATTGTAGCCAGGTAATGTACACTACTGACTATAGATGAGGCAATAATGACCCAAGCCTGAGGCAATATAAGACATATATATTTTACTTTGTGATCTACTCACTAGATATCAGTTTTCTTAGTGTACATACAACAGTAAGTACTATTGTAATGTACACTACTGACTATAGATGAGGCAATAATGACCCAAGCCTGAGGCAATACAATGTAAGTGAGACGACTATTTCACTTTCACTTCTGTGGCGCGCGCTGTCTGCTTGCTGCTCCACATTATGTTTAAATCACTGCCGCATATCTTTCTGTGCTCCAGTGTGGTTTATGTTTAGCCAGGTAGAGCAGTGTATAGTACGTGATATATAGCCAGGTAGAGCAGTGTATAGTACCTGATATATAGGCAGGTAGAGCAGTGTTCAGTACCTGATATATAGGCAGGTAGAGCAGTGTTCAGTACGTGATATATAGGCAGGTAGAGCAGTGTATAGTACCTGATATATAGGCAGGTAGTACAGTGTTCAGTACCTGATATATAGCCAGGTAGAGCAGTGTTCAGTACCTGATATATAGCCAGGTAGAGCAGTGATCAGTACGTGATATATAGGCAGGTAGTACAGTGGCAGCCATGACAGTGACATCATCCATACAGATCTTCTTATATACAGGTAAAAATATCTTACTCAAAAAAAAAAATTTAAAACACACGCGGAAAAAACAAATTAATTAAATAAATAAATAAATAAATAAATAAATAAATACATAAATAAATAAATAAATAAATAAATAAATAAATAAATAAATAAGAAAGTAAATAAATAAATAAATAAATAAATAAATAAATACATCAATAAATAAATAAGAAAATAAATAAATAAATAAATAAATAAATAAATAAATAAGTAAATAAATAAATACGTAAATAAATAAATAAATAAACGTATTTAGTTATGCCGAGGGGTAGGACTAGAATGTCCTTTCTTACCCCTGACGATTAAAGCAGATACATGAGGTTCATAATGGTTACAACTTTTTTGATTCAGTTTTCAAACAAATAGTTTTCATACAATCATAATCAGTTTAAAAGTATTGAAGTTAAATTTTGATACCTAGATTTAAATTTGTTTTTGCATTAAATTTTTGAAAGTATATTAACTAATAATAATTACGTAATTTATGCTGAATTTATGCTAAATTTATCCTATATTAGCATAAATAATGCTAAAATAGAACATTATAAATAATTATGCTGCATAATATAATGTTTATGCTATATCATATTATAGAAATTATGATATAAAGCATAATATCATATTTTATATTTCATAATTATCATGAATTTAATGCTAATAAATAATTAGCATAATTATAATATACTTAATTTTGTATTTTCTTATATTATTATGCATGTTAATATGTAAGTACTTTTTGTATATTTTTATTTTAAGTTATTTATTTTAAGTTATTATGAGTAACTAAAATAATGCATTTTAGCAAATTATTAACCGGCCCGTCTGTGCTTTTCCATTAATTGTAAAGTCCTTAGCTGTCGATAAGACAACTGGGACTGGGATTGGTGTATAGCACGATAACACAATATGGCAAACAAAAAAATAAAAAAAAAAGCTAATTTAACTTGTTTTGAATTTATAAAGCTATTTTACGTTGACTCAGCTATTTTTACTAATTTGCTAAAATGCATTATTTTAGCTACTCATAATAACTTAAAAGTGTATATCTTAAATAAGTTAGGATTTGTAACTAAAGTAATGCACCAGTTTTTTAGCGTGCTACTTTTTTATGCACGCATATAATAAATTACATAATTTATGCAGCATTTAAATCACTATAGCATAAACAATGCTAAATTAGAACATTATTAATAATTATGCTACAAATGCATAAAATTTCATGCATGCGACAAATATCTTTTTTTTTTTTTTTTTATCTATGCTTTTTCTGCAAAATTTTGGGTAAATTTTTGTTTTAATTTCTTATTGTTATTTATTATATTTCACGCACACTTTAAAAAAATTCATATTTAGACGTTTTCATAATACATAATTTTAGATATAGGGTGTATGCGGATGACGTCATATTTATTGCGCTTTGAGGCCATACTGGAGTAGTGCATAACATTGCTCAGCATAGGACAAACTTCATTTAAGCCAATTTTCTTTCGGAAATCGTTTATTTTTTTGTTATCGCTATTTTTCTCACATACATGAGATACGAATTTAACATATTTACAACATCAATGCTCTCAAAAATATTGCAGTGTTTTAAAACTGGCAAAATAATTTTTTTTCCAATGTCACCCATGTTATTGAGTTATCCAACATGGCGTCGACTTTAACATGAATGCATACACCCTATATACAAAGTTTGTTAAGATGTGCAGAGCTAACTATTTATAAGCACTGAAGAAATAACGTTTATACTAACAAGTTACTGTTTAAACTTTTGTCAACCAAGTTATTGGTTTGTACTGAAGAGTTACATCTATGTAACTGAATTATTTGTACACTGTAGCTTTCATGCATAATAATTATGTTATATAGCATAAATTGTGCTGTATTGAAGAAATTATGCTGAACATGAGCCAGCATAATTATTATGTAGTTATTTTTGACTTTGTGTTAATGTATTTATTATTTTTATTATATTTATTAATAATATAATAATTATATTTTAATATTTAATATTTATTAGAACAAAATTCATAATACGAAAGTGCCAGATACTAAAGCAGACATTTGACATTGGCTATAAGTGTCATTTTCTCTTACTAAGCGGTAGAGAAATGGTCCATACTGCTAATGTTTATAATGTCTACTTTCGCATTTATATATGGCCTTATTAATTAATTATTTGATTATAATAATAATGACATAATTACATCAAGACCTTGGCTTTATTAAGAACATTGAAATTAACATATCTTTAGTTTTTATACTTAATATGATCAAGCATTTTATTTATAAGCATTTAATATTATGAGAAATCATAAAAAATTATGAAATATATAATTTATTAATAAATATCATGAATGAATGAATGAATGAATGAATGAATGAATGAATGAATGAATGAATGAATGAATGAATGAATGAATGAATGAATGAATGAATGAATGAATGAATGAATGAATGAATGAATGAATGAATGAATGAATGAATGAATGAATGAATGAATGAATGAATGAATGAATGAATGAATGAATGAATGAATGAATGAATATATGAATGAATAAACGAACGAATGAAAAAAAACATGTTAATATATATTTATATATATATATATATATATATATATATATATATATATATATATATATATATATATATATATATATATATATATATATATATATATATATATATATATATATATATATATATATATATATATATATATATATATATATATATGATAAGAAATTTTCTCGGTGAAATAGAATTATTATCTTACCTTCTGTGAAGACACTGGGCTTTACACTCGCTGCTATCACTATTTTAAATAACAATGAAAAAATAATAGTCACTTTGTACATAATTATAAAAACACTCAATTCACAGTCTTTTTAAAAATTACATAGCTATGTTATTTACACACAATGTTTAACGTTTTCGGAGACTATATATCAAAAATTTTTAAAAAGACTGTGAATTGAGTGTTTTTATAATTATGTACAAAGTGACTATTATTTTTTCATTGTTATTTAAAATAGTGATAGCAGCGAGTGTAAAGCCCAGTGTCTTCACAGAAGGTAAGACAATAATTCTATTTCACCGAGAAAATTTCTTATCATCATGCAACCTCGCTCGAAATTCAACATTCGAAACATATATATATATATATATATATATAATGTACATAATCATCATAAAGCATAATTAACGTAATAAATGTATAATATAAGAAATGAGAAATTATTCAGCGATGCCGTAAGTCTAGTAAAAAATTACAATTAATAATAAAATAACAATAACACACATAATTACGAACATTTAAATTAAAAATAACTTTCATTATTTATTTTATTACAAATGGCAATTATTTAAATACATTTAAATTAAAATAATGATTATTATTAATTAAATATTTAATATATAAATAATTATTTTATTATGATTAAATTAGCCAGTTAAATGTTCCAAATTGAGTGTTTGGTATATACATAAATACGTCTATTAAATATTATAATTATATATATATATATATATATATATATATATATATATATATATATATATATATATATATATATATATATATATATATATATATATTGTAAATGTGTATGCGGATGACGTCATATTTAATACACTTGGAGGCCATACTGGAGTAAAGAATAACATTACTGAGCATAGGACAAACTTCGTTTTTGTCAAATTTCTTTGGGAAGTTCGTTAATTTTTGTTTATTATTATTTTTCTCATATACTTTAAGCACCGAAGCGGCATCGAGGCACATTTATTATGACGTCATGCGCACACGTCGTATTGAAAAAATTGTGTCGAAAAAGTACTAGCATTATAATAACGTATATATTTAAAATTTACATTTAAATCGCATATTTAAGCAAAATATTTTGATGTTATTAAAATAAAATTTAAAAATATTTTCGTAACATCACTTTTACTTATATGTCTAAATTAAAATTTCTTTTTCTATTTTTTTTTTAAATATTTATTACAAAAATAATTATAGTATAGTGAACGTGCTAATGTGTATGCATGACAGAAACTGATATTAGATTGTTTACCTGTGTGCCAGGTTGGAGAAAATAATCTCATTTTAATGACATGATTGACATGTAATGACGCCCATTTCCAGTCTTCACTTTTTTTTTTTTTTTGTCATTGATAGTCAGCGGAAACTAAAGAGAAATTTTTATATTGTGAACAACAATGATTTTTAACGGTGAAGAAATGGCAATAGCTATACATATTAGGCACAAAATAACAATAATATTACCTGTAAATAACTTGTTTAAATTTGTTTCTGCATAACAAAGGCACTGCAAAGTTTGTGTTTAACTTTCGCAAACACTCTAAAAATTAGTGCATTATTAAGAAATAAATAAATAAATAAATAAATAGATAAATAGATAGATAAATAAATAAATAAATAAATAAATAAATTAACAAATTAACAAATAAATAAATAAATTAACAAATAAATAAATAAATAAATAAATAAATAAATTAACAAATAAATAAATAAATTAACAAATTAACAAATAAATAAATAAATTAACAAATAAATAAATAAATAAATAAATTAACAAATTAACAAATAAATAAATAAATTAACAAATAAATAAATAAATAAATAAATAAATTAACAAATAAATAAATAAATTAACAAATAAATAAATAAATTAACAAATAAATAAATAAATAAATAAATAAATAAATTAACAAATTAACAAATAAATAAATAAATTAACAAATAAATAAATAAATAAATAAATAAATAAATAAATAAATAAATAAATAAATAAATTAACAAATAAATAAATAAATTAACAAATACATAAATAAATAAATAAATAAATAAATAAATAAATAAATAAATAAATAAATTAACAAATAAATAAATAAATAAATAAATAAATAAATTAACAAATTAACAAATAAATTAACAAATTAACAAATAAATAAATAAATTAACAAATAAATAAATAAATAAATAGATAGATAAATAAATAAATAAATAAATAAATAAATAAATGAATAAATAAATAAATAAATAAATAAATAAATAAATAAATAAATAAATAAATAAATGAATAAATAAATAAATAAATAAATAAATAAATAAATAAATAAATAAATAAATAAATAAATAAATAAATAAATAAATAAATAAATAAATAAATAAAATAAATAATCGTCTTTATTAAAGGGTGTATGCTGATGACGTCATATTTAATACACTTGGAGGCCATACTGGAGTAGTGAATAACATTGCATAGGACAAACTTTGTTTAAGCCAATTTTTTTTTATAAATCTGTTAATTTTTTGTTATTTTTCTCACATACTTGAGATACTAATTCCATATATTTATAACATCAATGTTCTCAAAAATATTGTATATATTATAGAGTTTTTAAGCTTGCAAAATGAATTATTTTCCTATGTCACCCATGTTATTGAGTTATCCAACATGACGTTGACTTTAACATGAATAGATAGGCCCTATAATCGTAATTATTTATAGCCATAACTTTTGCTAAAAAAAATTAAATAAATAAATAAAAAAAAATGGCTATAAAATACAATTTAAAAAATTAAGAAATAAATAGAGGATGTATAAAATAGATAATGTAAAGATATCGAAAAACTATCAATATAATATCGGGAACTGGTGGGCGAAATTTCGTGACGCGATTTTTAACCTTGTCTGTTTTTTACATAGCCCTCATAGTTAAAGGATAAATAAATAATAATAATAAATAAATAATAATAATAAAAATTAAAATAAAATAAAAAGCTGTGATATGAGATGGCCATATAGGGTGTTTGCATTGATGTTAAATTTGACGCCATGTTGGATCACTAAAAAGCATGGGCTGCATATGAAAATGACACATTTTGCCAGATTAAAAATGACAGATTTTTTTTTTTTTTTTTTTTTGATATAGCATTGATGTTGTTAACAGCTTGAATTAGCATCTCAAGTATGTGAGAATAATAATAATAACAAAAATTAACTGATTTCCAGTAGCCATAAATAATGTAATGCTGAGCAATAAAAATAAATAATAATGCTGAACAATGTTATTTATCAGTTCAATATGGCCTCCATGCGCAATATGACGTCATATGGATACATCCATGAGTTATTAGAAAGAGAAAAAAAATGCAAATAAATTACACGTAAGCATTTTTTAATATACATCATTTAAAAAATTGAACGATTCATTGATTTCATCACTTTGTCCTTCAATATATTACAAATCTACAGACCTTGGTCTATAGAAATAAATAGGTGGTATATAAATAGGTATATAAAATAAATATAAATATATTTTTAGAAACATCTTTATCATTATTATGTTATTACTGTCCAAAGTTGAGGGATTTGCATGCATTATACTCATTGGCAATCGTTGAATTTAAACATTGAATAAAAAATTACGTCATGCGCATAGGGTCTCTGCATTCATGTTAAAATCGACGCCATGTTGGATCACTCAATAACATGGACAGCATAGGAAAATGAAATATTATTCTAGTACCAAAACAATGTGCAATATTTTTGAGAGCATTGATGCTGTAAATATGTTGAATTAGTATCTCAAGTATGTGAGAAAAATAACATGAACAACAAATTAACAGATTTCCCAAATTAAAATTGGCTTAAATGAAGTTTGTCCTATGCTGAGCAATGTTATTCACTACTCCAGTATGGCCTCCAAGCGCATTAAATATGACGTCATGCGCATACATCCTATAGATTTACTGCACGTGAAAATTAAATTGATATGTAATATAGGGTGTGTACGCACGACGTCATTCTGAATGTTTTTCGATGCTCTTCTTGAGCAATGAATAACATTGCTCAGCATAGGACAAACCTAGTTTTTGTCTATTTTTTTTAGGTAAATTAGCTTTTTTTTTATTGTTATTTTTCTCACATACTTGAGATACTAATTCAACCTGTTAACAACATCAATGCTCTCAAAAATACTGTAAAGTATTTTTAAACTGGCAAAATGACACATTTTCCTATACTGACCAATGTTATTTAGTACTCACTTATGGCGTCGACTTTAACATGAATGAAACCACCCTATATATAGCTCCTTCCACAAAAACTGATTCTTTAATACATGCTATAGGGTGTATGTGGATGACGTCATATTTATTACGCTTGGAGGCCATACTGGAGTAGCGCATAACATTGCTCAGCATAGGACAAACTTCATTTAAGCCAATTTTCTTTGGGAAAGTGCTTAATTTTTTTGTTAATGTTATTTTTCTCACATACTTGAGATACTAATTCAACATATTTACAACATCAATGCTCTCAAAAATATTGCATAGTGTTTTTAAACTGGCAAAATTATTTTTTGTCCTATGATACCCATGTTATTGAGTTATCCAACATGGCGTCGACTTTAACATGAATGCATACACCCTATAGTATGCAATTACGTATCAGTATTTATGGAAAGAGTTGGTATGGCCGAGTGGTGAAGGCAGCTGACTCGTAACTGTGTACTCTTCACCGAGTATAGGTTCGAGCCACTGCTGGGTGCGTACGTCAAGTGTGAGAGCACAACACGTTGCACGATGTATGTTTACATGCATTCCATGACGACGCACAGTATTCGGGAGGTGCATGATTGATGTGATTGCACCGACCAGCCTGCCTAGATGTTTCCACGGTTTCTCTAGGCTGTCATGGCGAATGCCGGGCTGTGTACTTAGGCCGTGGCTGGCCCGTGTGTGCTTTTACATTAATTGTAAAGTCCTTAGCTGTCGATAAGACAATGTCTTGACTGGGACTGGGATTGGTGTATAGCACTATAACACAATATGGCAAGCAAAAAAAAAAAAAAAAAAAAAAAAAAAAGATGTATATAATACGAGAGATACGTTCCATGTGTAAGGAGATACATGCAGTTAGAAAGTTGGCTAGCTAGACTTACGTAATTCTGTGCTGCAATGTTTTGTACCCCAGTCTGGATATCAGCTGACTTGTGCTGCATGACTTTACTATTTTATCTATCTGTATAGACATCTGCGAGTAATTAATTAATTATGTAAGTGAGGCTGCAGTGGTCATTATAACACGAAATATTACTTAATTACCTTGACAACTTACTTTTGTATCAGTTAGAATACTAGACTGATAATTACCATACCTTAAAAGCCATAGACCAAATAAAACAACATGTGCTTGTTAATGAATAAACACAAAATGGGATCTTTAAAACTGATGACAATTTTTACTACAATGTTAATGTAGCTCCACGAGAGAGCGTGAAAATATTGTAAAGTATGCAATTTGAGTGACTATGACGTCAGAAACATGCAAAAATTAGTATGAAAATATTGTGCGGGTTGCATAAATTGAGATTTCTGATCACTGCTACGGAGCTACAGTTGGGTTTTGAGACAAACTAATGTTATTTATGTAAGTCCCATCAAGTGTTTTGTGATATTAAAGATTATGTTTTCTTCTGGTCTATTCCTTTAAGTGTTTTTAGATTTACCTGCCGTTCAATTTTTTACGGTATCGCCCAGCCGCCCCCTTCTCCTCAAATGTGACAATGGGCGATACTTTAGACATGCCCGATTTAAATCGAATGAGATTTTTTGAGTTGAATATATCTATAGTCATCTGCGAGTAATGAATTAATTATGTTAGTGAGGCTGGGGTCATTATAGCACGAAATATTACTTAATTACAGCAACACATTATATAATATTACAGAGTTTTCTTGTACCAAAATAAAACAAATAACTTACAATTTTAGTTTCATGTAGAAAGTGACCGACTTGGACCTGAAATCGCTAAAAGATGAACTATATTTTCTAGAGCTGTAAATTTAAACCGGTTCGAGCACCCGCCCGGGCCAAAATCTTCGGGTGCTCGTTTTTTTGAAAATGGTCAACCCGGGTTTGGGGTTTTAGCTCGAAAACGAGCTATTTTGAGTTAAGCTCGAGAATGACTCGTGAAAAAAACGATCTTTTGAAAATAAATCGAGCAAAAGAGAATTTTTTGCAAAAAGCAAAGAAAAAAAAGTTTGTAGTTTTTGTTTAAAATGGTGTTTTTAATATTCTATCATAAAAAAATAGGCTGTATAAAATATGATTAAAAATTATTTTCTTTTATTTATGACTTTTATCCTTCAAAAACAATTTTTTTGTAATGAAAGTCAAGCTTTTTTCTTCATAGGCTCGAAAACTTGTTTTCAAACTTCGGCTCAAATATCGAGCTTTCCGAGCTTTGGCTCGTTTTTCGAGTTTAAGCTCGATTTCAAGCTAAACCCGGGTTTCAAGTGAAACCGGGCTAAAAAATGTCAGCCCGGGCTAAAAATATTTCGAGTTTTTTACAGCTCTAATATTTTCACAATAATTTTTTGTACATTAATTAATTAATTAACTAATTGAATTAATTAATGAATTCATTATGTAAGTGATGCTACGGTCATGTCATTATACCAAGAAATATTTACTTAATTAGAACAACACGTGTTATCTAAAGAGTATTTAGACTTTTTCATAATAAATACTTAAAATAAATACTAATGTTTTAGAATCTAAAAAGTTAACTATTTAGCACTGAAGAAATAACGTTTATACTAACAAGTTACTGTTTAAACTTTTGTCAACCAAGTTATTGGTTTGTACTTAAGAGTTACATCTATGGAACTGAAGAAAAAAAAATTAAATTTATGTTTTTCCGTGTATATAATATTACAGTTTTCTTGTAACGAAATAAAACAAATAACTTGCAATTTTAGTATTATTAACATTTTTAATAATACTTACTACTAATTAAGTTACTAATTATGCATTATTTAACGTAGAGGATGACCGACTTGGACCAGAAATCGCTAAAATAAGAACTATATTTTCACAATAATTTTTTGTACATTATTTATTAACAAAAAAAAAAAACTATAATTTTCAAATAAAATAAAGTAAATTTAAAATATATATATATTTGTTCTGAAAAAAGTTTTAATAATATTTTTAATTTTAAAAAAGTTACTAATTTAAATAAAATTTCCCGTTCAAATTTGAATTTTCATATATGTAATGTTATCTGTTAAGGCGGTGGGGGACCGACTTGGACCGGAAATCGCTAAAAGAAGAACTATATTTTCTCAATAATTTTTTGTACATGATTTAATTGCAATAAAACAAACACTATAATTTTCGAATAAAATCAAGTAAATTTAAAATATATTTTTTAAACCAAAAGAAATTTTAATTATATTTTTAATTGTTAAAAAGTTTTTAGTTTGACTAAAATTTCCCGCTTAAATTTGAATTTCCACATTTACATGTTATCTTTAAAGTGTAATAACTTAAATATTTGATCGTGTTTTCACATGTTTGACATAACTAAATTTTTAAGTAACATTTCTTCTTTACTTTGTGTTATTATTATTATTCGCAACCGTCCTAGTTTGTGAGATATCAGTCGGTCACCTACCCCCTTCAGTCTATCTGGAAAAAAAAAAATTTCCGTGCTGTACACATTCTATCAAAGGGTCAACTTGAAGGTATTTGACCAATGCTGTTTGCCCAAATGTGCTAAAATTTGCCAAAAATGCTAATGCCCAAATTTGCCCGCAGACCAACTGGGAGTCTGGGGGGCGAAACCCGCTAGAATTTGTTTGAAATTTGAAATATAAAAAATTATTTTTAAAACAACTTTTTATAGTAAATAAACTACAGGCATTTATATTTTTCTACAGTAAATTACTTTGAATAATATTTAAATACATAAATAAAGTATAAAATTTGTATTAAAAAAATCATTAATACAGTTTGATAAATAATATTGATTTATTGAGCAAGGAAATTTTACAGACAATACAGTCAAGTCACAAAATATTGAAATTGCTCAAAAGGATAACTGAAAAGGCAAAGCCCATCAAGTTAATTATCTATAAAAGTAGAATAAAAAATAAAAAGGTAAAAATACAACAAATATACAAAATATAATTTATATTCGTTAAAAATTGAGACTAAAAGTTTAATAAAATTATTTGTCTTTTTCTAAAAGTAGAAATTTATTACGCATGTTTTTTTTTGTTTTTTGTTTGTTTTAAAAAAAAAAAAAACTTATGCTCTACTGCCTTAAAGAATTAAAGTTCCTATAACACAGTGTGTTCATAATAATTTTATGCTGTTAATAACAAAATTATTATGCAATATAGCATAATTATTCTTTATTGATCAAACTTAACTATGCTGAAATAAAGTTGGTTTATTTTTTATTTTATGTTGTTGTTGTTTTTCCGAGTGTCTGGTCACTCAATTAATAAACTAAAATTAATTATATATGCATTAAGTTATTTTATTAAGTCAATTAAATTATTAAATACAATTGCAATTTTCTAATTTATTCATTAAATTATTAAAACAATGAAATTACTATATAAAAATTAATGACTCATGCACATAAAAAGTTTCTGAATGAATGATTTCGTCAGTCTCTTTTTTATCATTGTTTTATCATTTATTTATTTATTTATTTATTTATTTATTTATTTATTTATTTATTTATTTATTTATTTATTTATTTATTTATTTAT
>OX439129.1:4902630-4917632 GCA_949318235.1 Ecdyonurus torrentis
AGCACCGAGGTCGAGCGACGTCTGGAGAACAACTTCCGGACCAACATCAGTGTGGACACCAGCTTAGGTAAGAAGTAATATAGGGTGTTTGCATTCATGTTAAAGTTAACGCCATGTTGGATAACTCAATAACATGAGTGGCATAAGAAAATCATTTTACCAGTTTAAAACCACTATGCAATATTTTTGAGAGCATTGATGTTGTAAATATGTTGAATTAGTATCTCAAGTATGGGAGAAAAATAACATGAACAAAAAATTAATAGATTTTCCAAAGAAAATTGGCTTAAATGAAATTTGTCCTATGCTGAGCAATGTTATTCACTACTCCAGTATGGCCTACAAGCGCATTAAATATGACGTCATTCGCATACACCATATAGTGCACTTTACCATGCGCATTTGTATGTTAAAAGAGTAAGTTCAGAGGTTCCAAGATGGCTACTTCAATGTTAGATAATGACAAGAACTGCACATAAATGGACATATGATGACCCAAAGCCCTTCCGTAGCCCCGCAAACTCGTGATCATCCTGCGAGATATGCAACCAGTCCCGTATCTTTTACGTCATAGTTACGGCTTTACTGTAGGTGTATGCGGATGACGTCATATTTATTGCGCTTGGAGGCCATACTGGAGTAGTGCATAACATTGCTCAGCATAGGACAAACTTTATTTAAGCCAATTTTCTTTGGGAAATCGGTTAATTTTTTTGCTAATTGTTATTTTTCTCACATATTTGAGATACTAATTCAACATATTTACAACATCAATGCTCTCAAAAATATTGCATAGTGGTTTTAAACTGGCAAAATGATTTTTTTGTCCTATGCTACCCATGTTATTGATTTATCCAACATGGCGTCGACTTTAACATGAATGCATACACCCTATAGAAAATGTTGTAGCGGGCTGCATATCTCGCAGGATGAGTGCAAATTTTAGGGGCTACCATGGGGCTACTGAAGGGCTTTGGGTCATCATATGTCAGTTTATGAACAGTTCTTCTCATTATCTAACATTGAAGAAGCCATCTTGTAACCCCTGAACTTACTCTTTAATGTGGAAAACAAAATATTTCTTGCGTTTCATTTTATTTCATATTCTAAAAGAGGGCATCGTCTTGAATCAGTTGGAAGTTTATTTTTTTTTATTCATTACAAATTTTTAATTTATTAAAAAAAAAAGATTCACGCTTGGTAACTTATGCATATTAGCATAAGAAAAATTAATCGACTGTGACTATATTTAGAAATTTTCAAAAAAATGAATTAAAACCACTTTAATGGACTAAAAAATAAAAAATTTGCATGTTTATCGCTTCAAAACAATGTTCTATGAAATAAAATTATCTTCTTAATTTTGTTTTCTCTTCCTTATGGTGTTGTTAATAATAATAATAATATAAAGTATGTAGTTTATATAGACAGAATAAACTATTCTTGTCTAAGTTTTTTATTTTTTTTATTTATTATTATTTTTTTTATTTTTATGCATTAAAGGCATAGACCACATAAAACAACATGTGCTCTTTAATGAATAAACACGAAATGGTATTTTCAAAACTGTTGACACTTTTTACCAGAATGTTAATGTAGCCCCACGAGAGAACGTGAAATTACTGTAAAGTATGCAATTTGAGTTACTATTCATGTTTATGACGTCAGAAACATTCAAACATTAGTATGAAAATTTCGGGTTGCAGAAATTAAAATTTTCTGATCTCTGCTACGGAGCTACAGTTGGGTTTTGAGACAAACTAAAGTTATTTATGTAAGTCCCATCAAGTGTTTTGTGATATAAATGTTTATGTTTTTCTCTGGTCTAACCCTTTAACTAGTATGGGTGCTCAGCTAAAAAAAATTTGAGTCCCGTTTTTAAAATAACTCACTGCACATAAAAGGATAAACCATATAGTCCAAAGAAAAACATAAGCATTTATATCACAAAACACTTGATGTTATTTACATAAATAACTTTAGTTTGTCTCAAAACCTAATTGTAGCTCCGTAGCAGTGATCAGAAAATTTCAATTTATGCAACCCGTACAACATTTTCATACTAATTTTTGCATGTTTCTGACGTCATAAACATGAATATTCACGCAAATTGCATACTTTATAATAATTTCACGCTCTCTCTCGTGGGGCTATATTAACATTCTGGTAAAAATTGTTATAAGTTTTGAAGTTTCCATTTTGTGATTCTTCTTTAAAAAGCATATTATGTTGTTTTATGTGGTCTATCATCTTTTATGGTCTATAGACCCCTTGCACATCCTTGCGCTTTGTCGCCATGTTTGTGGTGCCTAATGCATTGTCCAGCATAGGGGAAACTTCGTTTTTCCTAATTCTTCACATAAAAAATTGTTTATTTCAACTCAACAAATTTTTCTCATATCCTTCGAGCTTATTAGAAGCTAGAAATAAGGCTTTGATTGAGGTTTGAAGCTTCTTTTGCTTTAAAAAAAAATAAAAATGATGTTTTTCCTATGCTGGCCTATGTATTCCTGACCAACAAAATGGCGGCTCTTAAATATGAGTGCAAGCGGTCTATACTATGCACACACGAAAAAAAATAATACTAATAATGTTATAGGTAGATATATAAGCTACACGGAAAAAATGTATCTGCATAGTTCATATTTAGACTTTTTTCATAATAAATTCTTTAGATACAAACTAGACTTTTTATAATCTAAATAGTTAACTATTTACCACTAAAGAAATTGCGTTTGTACTAACGAGTTACTCTTTAAACTTTTTGCAAGAGAGTTATTGTTTAGTACTAAAGACTTATTGTTATGTATCGCAATAATTTATTAAATTTATGCTTTACGTGTATAGGTATTATTAGGTATTATTATACTACAATAATACCTAATGCAGGTGCAATATGTTACAATAAAGTTGTGACTTACTTAGTCGTATTGTAATTTATATCTACCTGTTCCAAATTAAAGTGTAACTATTGCAAAATGCAGGTTCATGTTCCTAACATTGGTTGTCATTTTTTTCCGTGTGTTGTTTTATTTGGTCTATGGCTTTAAATTGATGTACATATAACATGTTACAGAGGAAGGTCACTTCTCAGTGAGCGCAGACACCGGGGTATTATCACACTGGCGAGAACTAGAGGCTCTAGCAGTCTTCACGTTCTTACAGCACAGTGCAGCAGCTTCGTTCTACCTGCACAATGGCACAGAGCGTAAGGTACCTCTTGTACCCTTCATAGGAAAGTTCCAGGCAAGGCAGGAGCCGCGCTTTTCTCTTGTCAAGATACCTCTTCAGGTAAGATTATGGTATCAATTTAATATATAGGCAGGCAGACAGACAGACAGACAGACAGACAGACAGACAGACAGACAGACAGACAGACAGACAGACAGACAGACAGACAGACAGACAGACAGACAGACAGACAGACAGACAGACAGACAGACAGACAGACAGACAGACAGACAGACAGACAGACAGACATACAGACAGACAGACAGACAGACATACAGACAGACAGACAGACAGACAGACAGACAGACAGACAGACAGACAGACAGACAGACAGACAGACAGACAGACAGACAGACAGACAGACAGACAGACAGACAGACAGTACATATCCTGTATTATAACCCACTTGAATCCAGGAGCAGGAAAAAAACAAAAAACACAACGGAAACCATATTTTGAGTAACTCTCTTTAAACCCGTTTCTTGAAAACTGGTTGTACGGAGCGTTTCTTGACGATACTAACTTGTAAGAACCGGAACCAGTTCTTCTCCTTATAGTTTAAACATTCCTGAAATTTTACAATTGTTCTCATATTTCAGGCCAACGAGAGCTCAGTACTAGTTGTGATGCCCAAGGGTAAAGAAGATTTCAGTTACGTAATAGACAACCTACTTGACCTTCAGAACCATCTTCAAGGTCACGCTGCTCATGATATGGAAGTGTGGTTACCTCAGCTGTTAGCCATCTCTACATTGGAGATGAAGCCAAGCTTACAGAAAGTAAGTCACATATAGAAATGTCATATTAGAGTTTGTGTGTCATGCGACTATGAGCTCTATGTAAAGAACAGGTAAGATTCAAGGTCGCATCACAAAAAAACTATATTACGACATTTCAGTCAGGAAGACCAGATTTGTAACAAAACCACTCCCCAATATTTAACATCACTGATTACTAACACACACACATTTTAATACACACTAAAAAATGCACGTTGAAAAGCTTGTGCACAGTTTTGCAATGCTTTAAAGCCCTTATACACTTTTTTTTATCATTTACAATACTAGATTGATAATTAACATACCTTATTATCCATGAATTAGACACCAACACGTTGATTTTGTATTATTTTCAATTTGACAGTTGAAATAAAACTTATCTGACGTCACAATGTACCGGTGACTGTGATTGGCTGGCTTATACCGTTACCAGACCCAGTGGCTGTGATTCGCCAATGAGTCAGCCAATCACAGTCACCTGTCAAGTCACGTGATAAAGTCAGCCAATCACAGTCACCTGTCAAGTCACGTGATAAAGTCAGCCAATCACAGTCACCCGTCAAGTCACGTGATAAAGTCAGCCAATCACAGTCACCCGTCAAGTCACGTGATAAAGTCAGCCAATCACAGTCACCCGTCAAGTCACGTGATAAAGTCAGCCAATCACAGTCACCCGTCAAGTCACGTGATAAAGTCAGCCAATCACAGTCACCTGTCAAGTCACGTGATAAAGTCAGCCAATCACAGTCACCCGTCAAGTCACGTGATGAAGTCAGCCAATCACAGTCACCCGTCAAGTCACGTGATAAAGTCAGCCAATCACAGTCACCCGTCAAGTCACGTGATAAAGTCAGCCAATCACAGTCACCCGTCAAGTCACGTGATAAAGTCAGCCAATCACAGTCACCCGTCAAGTCACGTGATAAAGTCAGCCAATCACAGTCACCTGTCAAGTCACGTGATAAAGTCAGCCAATCACAGTCACCCGTCAAGTCACGTGATGAAGTCAGCCAATCACAGTCACCCGTCAAGTCACGTGATAAAGTCAGCCAATCACAGTCACCCGTCAAGTCACGTGATAAAGTCAGCCAATCACAGTCACCCGTCAAGTCACGTGATAAAGTCAGCCAATCACAGTCACCCGTCAAGTCACGTGATAAAGTCAGCCAATCACAGTTACCGGTACATTGTTACGTCACATAAGTTTTTTTTCAACCGTCAAATTGAAAATAAATAAAAATAAATACAAAATCAACATGTTAGTGTCTAATTCATGGATAATAAGGTATGGTAATTATCAATCTAGTATTCTAAATGATAAAAAAAAAGTATAAGGGCTTTAAATATTGTGTAATCAACGGTTATGACGTCACTAAACGTTGATATTTCAACAATAAAAACGTAAATGACGTCACAAGCGTTAGAATCACAATGGAATAAACGTTAAACTTGACCGTTACAAATCTACGTTTTTTCTATTTAATCCCAACGCTTGTGACGTCACTAACGTTTTTATTGTTGAAATATCAACGTTTAGTGACGTCATAACCGTTGATTACACAATACTTAAAGCTTTGCAAAACTGTGGATAAACTTTTCAACGCGAATTTTTTAGTATGCAATCAGCAAGCTACGTCTTATAGCCACCCCACACAAAACGTCACGTGGTTTCCTTCCGGCACTTCCTTTCTCCATTTTGTAGCTTTGACTGCCTGTGTTTATACTCAACAAGTGGAAAAGGAAATGTCCGGAAGAGGAAACCACGTGACGGTAAAAGTGAGAGGTAGATCATGTCTACAACTTATCTCCCACTTTTACCCGTCACGTGGTTTCCTTCTCCCGGACACTTCCTTTTCCGCTTTTTGAGTAAACATTATCACACTCTAAAAAATGGTGCATTACTTTAGTTACGAATCCTAACTTATTTAAGATATACACTTTTAAAGAGGAAGTTCAGGGGTTACAACATGGTTTTTTCAATGTAAGATAATGAAATGAACTGTTCATTGACTCACATATGATGCCCCAACGCCCTTCCGTACCTGCGATATATGCAACCCGCTACAACATTTTCTATAGTAAAGCCGTAACTATGACGTAAAAGATACGGGAAGGGTTGCATACTTCGCAGGATGATCACAAGTTTGCGGGGCTACGGAAGGGCTTTGGGTCATCATATGTGAGTTTATGAACAGTTCTTCTCATTATCTAACATTGAAGAAGCTATGTTGCAACCCCTGAACTTTCTCTTTAAGTTATTATGAGTAGCTAAAATAATGCATTTTAGCAAATTATTTAAAATAGCTAATTTAAGTTGAAATAACTTTAAAAACTTTTAAAAAGCTTAAAACAACTTAAATTAGCTATTTTTAATAACTTACTAAAATGCATTATTTTAGCTACTCTTAATAACTTAAAAGTGTATATCTTAAATAAGTTAGGATTCGTAACTAAAGTAATGCACCAGTTTTTAGAGTGTAGGCTTTGTCTATAACATAGATAACACTGTAACGTAATGTATTTTGTTGACAGCTCGGCATGACGTCATTATTTGAGGTAAACTTGAACTCCGTGACGAATAGTTCCGAGCCGCTCCGCCTCGCCAGCCTTGCTCAGAAATCTTTCTTCTCAACGTCTTTCAACTCAGTGAAGAGCATTACCGAGTCAGGAGCCAGCTGTAAGTTCGATTGTTAAAACCAGGGTCGTGAGCTCCTGTGTTATTGCCCTATACTAAAAACAAACCCTTGTTGATGTAGTTCAAATTTTCACCGCAACAATCAACATGTAAAATGTAAGTGGCGCTGTAGTCTGTGTGTCAATTTTAAAATTCACACGCAGACTACAGCGCCACTTTTATACGTAATTTTGTATTCTTGCATTTTTGCGGCGAAAATTTGAATTACATCATTAAGGGATCGTTTTTTCAACAATAGCTTCCTATCCTGTTTATATATCCATGGTTAAAACACATTATATTTTTATCATTTAGAATACTAGATTGATAATTACCATACCTTATTATCCATGAATTAGACACCAACATGTGGATTTTGTATTTATTTTCATTTTGACTGTTATTTCACGTATCTGACGTCACAATATACCACCCGCCAATCACAGTCACCACTCTGGTCACATGATAAATTTAAACCCCTACTTCAAGTTCATTATTCCTATCACGGCCCCATCGGTACATTGTGACGTCAGATACGTGAAATAACCGTCAAAATGAAAATAAATACAAAATCAAGGTGTTGGTGTCTAATTCATGGATAATAATGTATGGTAATTATCAATCTAGTATTCTAAATGATAAAAAAATAACTTGACAAGGGATTTAACTGCCAAACTACACAATGATGTTGTTCTCTGCAAGAAGGCTGCGCTGCCTTATCAAACAGAGGCAATCGTTCTCTAATCGGTTCTTTTCGCTCCGAGACCGATTGACCTTTAGTGACGTCATCAACGAAGCTGAAGATAATGTAAGGCATCAACTGCGCATTTCGTGCGTCTTCTGCAAGATTTAAATCTTTATTTCCGGTATTTTTCACGTTTTGATGGCGGGAAAATATTATCGTGTGTAATTATTATATGAAAACTTGAAATTTTACCGGAAATATATCTCGGCGATCGGTTAAATTCAGAAAAGACACACGAAATGCGCAGTCGATGACTTACGTTATCTTCAGCTTCGTTGGACATCATAACCGTTAATTTCATAATACTTAAAGCCCTTATGCACTTATTTTTTCATCATTTATAATACTAGATTGATAATTACCATACCTTATTATCCATGAATTAGACACCAACACGTTGATTTTGTATTTATTTTTATTTTGACAGTTGAAATAAAACTTATCTGACGTCACAATTTACCGGGGACTGTGATTGGCTGACTTTATCACGTGACCAGACCCAGTGACTGTGATTCGCTGATGAGTCAGCCAATCACAGTCACCCGTCAAGTCACGTGATAAAGTCAGCCAATAAGTCCCCGGTAAATTGTGACGTCAGATAAATTTTATTTCAACTGTCAAAATGAAAAAAAATATATATCTAAAAAATACAAAATCAACATGTTGGTGTCTAATTCATGGATAATAAATAATAATAAGGTATGGTATAAATATCAATCTAGTATTCTAAATGATAAAAAAAAAGTGCATAAGGGCTTTAAACCATTGTAAAAATGTGAAAAAGCTTTTCTACGTTAAATGTTAATATTTTAGAGTGTGACTGATGTCTTATGTTTGGCAGTCACTGGCGATGCTGGGGTGAGAGCTGCGCAGCGAGGTGAGGCGTCACGACGTAGAAAACGTGAGGTACCTCTCAAATCACTTGTCATCAACCAACCGTTCTTCTTCCTCATTAGAAGAGATGACCTTGACCTCGTGCTAACCGCAGGATGTGTCAATGACCCCACACAATTCCCACAAACATAAACTATTTTTGTTCAATGTTAAGAGATAGGGAATATCAGACGTTGCAAAAGTGTGTTTAGTGATAAAATAAACAAACTGACGACAGCTCAACAATACTAACAAAGTGCTAGCAGACGACTTTGTGTTCCTGTCTACATTTAACATGCTTTCTTATGGGGCAATGGAGCAGCTATAGGGTGCATGTGGATGACGTCATATTTATTGCGCTTGGTGGCCATACTGGAGTAGTGCATAACATTGCTCAGCATAGGACAAACTTCATTTAAGCCAATTTTCTTTGGGAAATTGGTTAATCTTTTGTTATTGTTATTTTTCTCACATACTTGAGATACTAATTCAACATATTTACAACATCAATGCTCTTAAAAATATTGCATAGTGGTTTTAAACTGGAAAAATGATTTTTTGTCCTATGTCACCCATGTTATTGAGTTATCCAACATGGCGTCGACTTTAACATGAATGCATACACCCTATAACTCAAGTTAGAATTATTTCTCGGAATTGCAATTTTTACTGTAGCATATATGCTAAGTCTCAAGATTTTGTTTCCTGAATTTCAATCAATTTGGGTACAATTTTTTTTTTTACCCAATTGACTTCAAATCCAGGAAAATAAAAGCTTTGAGGCTCAGTAAGCTATACAGTAAATATTTCAGCTCTGAGAAATAATTGTAACTGCAGTTATAGCTGCTTCATTGCCCCATAAGAAAGCATGTTAAATGTAGACAGGAACACAAAGTTGTCTGCTAGCACTTTGTTAGTATTGTTGAGCTGTCAGTTTATCACTGAACACAATTTTGCAACGTCTGCTATTGCGAACACCAAGTTACTGAAGTAGAAGAAATTAGTGTTGTTGTAAACCCTGTTCTCTTGCACCAAAAAATGCGCATTCCATTTGAATAACCAAAGGCGATCGTCATTTTTGGTACAGAGAACAGGGTTTACGAACAGCATTATTAGCTTTTTTTTTTACTTACAAAAGCTAATTGTGAACACAATCTTAAAATTATAGTTACATATAAATATAATTAAAAATCAAGGTATATCAATGTTAAATATGGTGTGTTTGAAGTTTTGCGCCACAAGTAATGTGCCAAATATGATATATAATCGTCATCTTTTGTATAAGTTAATAAAACAAGAAGTCCAGTCTTATAATATTTTATTTATTATTTTCTTATATTCCATAATTTTTATCAATCACTTCATCAGTTAAAAGCAATATGTATTTACTTAATCAATTTACTTTGCAATCGAGCACTGGTAGCTTAGTGGATGCGTGCCTGACTCGTCTGCGAGGGGACATGGATTCAATTCCCGGGTGTGGCAAGATTTTTCACACACAAAAATCGAGCCACCGAAAATCCACAGTGCATTCGGGAGGTAATGGATATCTCTGCCGATCTTCCTGGCCAAGGTTTCCATGGTTTCCTCAGTATGTAAAGGTGAATGCCGGAAAGGATTTAGCCGACCCGCCATGGAAGAACCCGCAAATCATATGATGATGGGTTTTGTAAATCTCGGGAGTGTAAATTCAGTATCAATACAATTTAAATATGTAAATAACTAGCATAAGTTGTACCTCAGTGTAAGAGGTACAACTTAACCTAGAGGTTTGATGGAAGAAAAAAATTTTCCATAACAATGAAATTTTTCTAAAGTTTCAGCACTCAATCGAATAAACATCACATATAGTTTGCTATTGTAGGTATGATCAGAGAAAAATTAGTTATATTCCTAAATGTCATATAGTTTTTTTATTATTATAATAAACAATATTCCTATGTAAATAAACCTTTCAGTTGGTTTTACTATTGCTTTAAAACACGAAAAATATGACAATCACGTAGTGCTTTTTAAATGGTATTACGCATTTAAAAAAAAAAAAAATCATAAATGTTCATAAACCCTGCAGGTTTTCTGTTACTTAAATAACAACAGACTATAGGGTGTGTACGCATGACGTCATTCTGAGTACTTTTCGATGTTGTTCTTGAGCAATGAATAACATTGCTCAACATAGGACAAACCTAGTTTTTGACTATTTTCTTTAGAAAATGAGGAAGGTGAATTTTTTTAACCCCCACTTTTTATGACATTTTTGAAAAGAGCGTTAAAAAATTGTTGAGGTGGTATTTTTTCTTAAAACGATTGGAGCATTTATTAGTATTTTTAATTACTTTTTGAAAATCGTCTTAAAAAGACTCTGACGTCATCAATCGGGCATTTATTTCAGAAAGTATTCCCCGTATAAGGTTCAGTAGCCAGTTTTTTGAAATCCGAAGTATTTTTTAAACTAAAGTATTTTTAAACAGGCAAAATGTGCTACTTTCCTATACCGGCCCATGTTATTTAGTACTCACTTATGACGTCAACTTTAACATGAAGGAAAACACCTTATATGATTATCAAATATAAAGTGCTTTTTTTGTAACTAGAAAGCAGAGTTTCAAACAAACACTTTTTATTTCTTTTTTTTTTTGTTATTTTTTTTTATTTATTTATTTTTTTTTTTTTGTGAGCAAAGAGTGTTGTTTATAAACCCTGTTTACTTGCAACAAAAATTACGAATTATATTTGATTGTCATTTTATTAGCAGAAAAGACGCAGGTTTTTTAAAATAATATTTAATTGGTTTGTTTATACAATATAACAGTTGACATCACTTTGCTGCGCTCTCATTGGCTAATTTAAACGTTTTTACAAACTTGATGAGTATAAAAAAAAAAACAAAGAAAACATTAAGCTTTTTAATAATTATTTGATGGAGAGTTATAGCTTATTAATAATAATAATAATATTATGATTGTAATTGTACAATCTTTGATGGGCTATACAGAAGAGAAGCTAATACCCCATGAGGTTACTGGAAAAGACTCTGAGAATCCATACACATTTTGTGTCCAGTCAACCTTGGTTGCAAATTGTTCTTGTGTTATCTAGGGCTCTTATATTTACCTAGTCTACAGCAAGTTTGGTTATAGGTGATGATGAATGGATAGGCAGGAAATATGAGTGAAATGGTGAACCGTCCCGAGATTCTCTCTATTGCGTGATGTAGGGTCACTACTGCCTACATCAGGACGATCGGAGACATGCATACACACCTCTCCTACCGATGACTCATGACACAATAGCACACTCATCAACCTCATATGCAAAGATCACAAGTGCACTCCGCCAGCATACACGGTCTTGTAAAAGCCGCACAGCCTGGGAGTCGAACCAGTGACCCTTCGCACACGAAGCAGGCACGCTACCACTGCGCCACGGCCTCGGATTAAGTAAGTTTGGTAGTTACAAAAATAGCTTCTTCAATGTTAAATAATAATAAATACTATCCATAAACACACAAATGAAAAAAAAAATTGAAATTAACATTGGGTCTTATGAGCTTAAAATTTCCTAAAATCATAAAAAAAAATTAATTTGCATGATATAACCCCGCAAAATTTTTATATATTTGAAATTGCATGCTCTAAAGTAACATTGTGCAAAATTTCAGATTGTTTTGACGATAAAAGTTTGAGTCTATATAATGGCCGCGACGTCGGTACCCTATTCCCTTAATGTGAAAATAATATTTTTGTGAATATCTTAGAAACAAATCTGTATGTTTTTTTTAGAAAGAGAAAACACTATCTGCTTTTTGGTTTCCAAAATTTTTATTATCAACAAAATATATAATTATTTAATAACAAGTATTGTATGATAGCGAATCTATTACTTATAGATTCTATGCTTGTATTTCATTTGATTATAGTTTATAGTGTAAAAATAAAGATAAAAACATTGAAAATCTTGTAAGAATTGAAATAAATTGAATGTATAAATACATTTTTTTACTCATCTTAATAATTGCTTCTACAACATTAAATATATATTTTTTTTTAACTCAACAACACACTAAAAAAAAAAACGTTGAAAAGCTAGTCCACAGTTTTGCAATGCTTTAAGTATTGTGTAATCAACGGTTATGACGTCACTAAACGTTGATAATCTAACGATAAAAACGTAAATGACGTCACAAGCGTTAGAATCACAATGAAATATACGTTAAACTTGGCCGTTACAAATCTACGATTTTTCTATTTAATCCCAACGCTTGTGACGTCACTAACGTTTTTATTGTTGAAATATCAACGTTTAGTGACGTCATAACCGTTGATTACACAATACTTAAAGCATTGCAAAACTGTGGACAAGATTTTCAACACCTAGTTTTTAGTGTGTAGATAAACAAATATTTTTATTGTTAAATTCACTGTACATAAATTGTAAAAATATAAGTAATAATATTGTTTTAGATATATTTAGTAAATAAATTAACAATTCCATCGATAACCTTCAATATATATAATTTTTTTGTTGCAATTGATTTTAAGGAGATTGAAAATAAAGAAATTTTGAATTTGAGTTTTTGTACACAGTTTTGCAATGTTTTTAATCCCTTGTCAACTTACTTTTTTATCATTTAGAATACTAGGTTGATAATTACCATACCTTATTATCCATGAATTAGACACCAACACGTTGATTTTGTATTTATTTTTATTTTAACGGATTTTTTCCCGCTTCTGACGTCACAATGTACCGATGGGGTCGTGATAGGGGTATAAAGAACTTGAGGGAGGGGCTTAAAATTATCACATGACCAAAGCGGTGACTGTGATTGGGGGTGGTACATTGTGACGTCAGATACGTGAAATAACAGTCAAAAATGAAAATAAATACAAAATCAACGTGTTGGTGTCTAATTCATGGATAATAAGGTATGGTAATTATCATTCTAGTATTCTAAATGATAAAAAAGTAAGTTGACAAGACCTTTAAGAATTGTAGCATCAACGGTTATGACGTCACTAAACGTTGACAATCTAATTATAAAAACGTAAATGACGTCACAAGCTTTTTGGAATCAAATTTCAAACTTGACCGTTGTAATTTTTTTCTTTATATGCTTTCCCAAAACTTAATAGTGACGTCACTAACGTTTTTATTGTTGAAATATCAACGATTAGTGACGTCATAACCGTTGATTACAAAATACATATAGCATTGCAAATATATGTACGGGAATATTATAATAAAATGAATTTCTATTGGCATATGGAAATCACATGTATTTAGATAGGGTTTTACGTCAATTGAAATCTCTATCTGATTGTATTGAATTGCCATAAGACAATATAGAAATTCATTTTTAAGTAAAATGACTGACAGGCTTTTCAACAATTGTTACTTAAAGCCATAGACCACATTAAACAACATGTGCTTTATAATTAATAAACACGAAATGGGATCTTCAAAACTGATGACAACTCTTACCAGAATGTTAATGTAGCCCCACGAGAGAGCGTGAAAATACTGTAAAATATGCAATTTGCGTGACTATTCATGTTTATGACGTCAGAAACATGCAAAAATTAGTATGAAAATGTTGTGCTGGTGGCATAAATCGAATGTTCTAATCACTGCTACGGGGTTACTGTTGGGTTTTGAGACAAACTAACGTTATTTTTGTAAATCCCATCAAGTGTTTTGTGATATAAATGCATATGTTTTTCTCTGGTCTATTCCTTTAAAGAGTAAGTTCAGATGTTACAACGTGGCTTCTTCAATGTTAGATAATGAGAAGAACTGTTCATAAACTCACATATGATGACCCAAAGCCCTTCCGTAGCCCCGTGGTAGCCCCTTAAACTTGCGCTCAACCTGCGAGATATGCAGCCCGCTACAACATTTTCTATAGTAAAGCCGTAACTATGACGTAACAGATACGCTACTGGTTGCATATCTCGCAGGATGATCACGAGTTTGCGGGGCTACTGAAGGGCTTTGGGTCATCATATGTCAGTTTATAAATCTTCTTATTATCTAACATTGAAGAAGCCATCTTTTAACCTCTGAACTTACTATTTAAAATGAAAGAAATAGTTTAAAATGACTCGGCGTCAAACCATTGCCACATCGTCTCACTGGCGCGGTCATCGAACTCATACTTCTCACACCGCTTTGTCAGAGATACCCTGTAATCAAGTAATCACACATTTAGTTAAGGGTTGTATTCAGATGGCTTGTATCTCAAAATCTAAAAAGAAAACTTCTAAATTTTATGATACCATTTGAAAGATAACAGCAACAGCAACTTATAATATAATTTTCAGAACCCGTGACCATCAGATAAGAGAGTAATTAATCATAGAAATTAACATGGGCTCTTACGGGACTAAAACTTCAAAAAAATCATAATTTAAAATCTAGCATGGTGACCCCCCAAATTTTTAACATTTTTGAAGATATCATATCATTAATGTATCACTGGACAAAATTTCAGATTTTTCTGTCTTTACAAATTTTTAGTCAAATCCCGCAGTAGCTGATTTCACGCCTTAAGGTAGGAAATCAGGTACTGCGGGATTTGACTAACAAATTGTAAAGAAAACAAAGCATGAAATTTTGCACAATAAAACTCAAAGAAAAGTGCTTTGCTTGCCATATTGTGTTATCGTGCTATACACCAATCCCAGTCCCAGTCAAGACA
>OX439129.1:4917832-4943512 GCA_949318235.1 Ecdyonurus torrentis
AATATGACGTCATCCGCATACACCCTATAGTGCACTTCACCATGCGCATTTGTTTTTTAAATAGTATAAGTTCATAGGTTACAAGATGGCTTCTTCAATGTTAGATAATGACAAGAACTGTTCATAAACTGACATATGATGAACCAAAGACCTTCCGTAGCCCCGCAAACTTGCGCTCATCCTGCGAGATATGCAACCAGTACCGTATCTTTTACGTCATAGTTATGGCTTTACTATAGGGTGTATGCGGATGACGTCATATTTATTACGCTTGAAGGCCATACTGGAGTAGTGCATAACATTGCTCAGCATAGGACAAACTTCATTTAAGCCAATTTTCTTTGGGAAATTGATTAATATTTTGCTAATTGTTATTTTTCTCACATATTTGAGATACTAATTAAACATATTTACAGCATCAATGCTCTCAAAAATATTACATAGTGGTTTTAAACTGGCAAAATGATTTTTTTGTCCTATGCTACCCATGTTATTGATTTATCCAACATGGCGTCGACTTTAACATAAATGCATACACCCTATAGAAAAAGTTGTAGCGGGTTGCATATCTCGCAGGATGAGTGAGGATTAGGGGCTACCATGGGGCTACTGAAGGGCTTTGGGTCATCATATGTCAGTTTATGAACAGTTCTTCTCATTATCTAACATTGAAGAAGCCATCTTGTAACATCTGAACTTACTCTTTAATGCGTGGAAGACAAAAAATTTGTTGCGTTTTATTTTATTTCATATTCTAAAAGAGGGCATCGTCTTAAATCAGTTGGTAGTTTTTTTTTTTTTTTTTTTTTTTTTTTTTTTTTTTTTTTATTCATTACAAATTTTTAATTTATTAAAAAAAAAAGTTCACGCTTGGTAACTTATGTATATTAGCGTAAGAAAAATTAATCGTCTGTGACCATATTTAGAAATTTAAAAAAAATTAATTAAAACCACTTTAATGGACTAAAAAATTAAAAATTTGCATATCTATCGCTTCAAAACATTGTTCTATGAAATAAAATTACCTTCTTAATTTTGTTTTCTCTTCCTTATGGTGTTGTTAATAATAATAATATAAAGTATGTAGTTTATATAGACAGAATAAACTATTCTTGTCTAAGTTTTTTATTTTTTTTATTTATTATTATTTTTTTTATTTTTATGCATTAAAGGCATAGACCACATAAAACAACATGTGCTCTTTAATGAATAAACACGAAATGGGATTTTCAAAACTGTTGACACTTTTTACCAGAATGTTAATGTAGCCCCACGAGAGAACGTGAAATTACTGTAAAGTATGCAATTTGAGTGACTATTCATGTTTATGACGTCAGAAACATTCAAACATTAGTATGAAAATTTCGGGTTGCAGAAATTAAAATTTTCAGATCTCTGCTACGGAGCTACAGTTGGGTTTTGAGACAAACTTAAGTTATTTATGTAAGTCCCATCAAGTGTTTTGTGATATAAATGTTTATGTTTTTCTCTGGTCTATGCCTTTAATTAGTATTGGTGCTCAGCTAAAAAAAATTTGAGTCTCGTTTTTAAAATAACTCACGGTACATAAAAGAATAGATCATAGACCAGAGAAAAACATAAGCATTTATATCACAAAACACTTGATATACATAAATAACTTTAGTTTGTCTCAAAACACAACAGTAGCCCTGTAGCAATGATCAAAAAATTTTGTTATACGCAACCCACACCACATTTTTATTCTAATTTTTTCATGTTTTTGACGTCATAAACATGAATAGTCACGCAAATTGCATACTTTATAATAATTTCACGCTCTCTCTCGTGGGGCTATATTAACATTCTGGTAAAAATTGTTATAAGTTTTGAAGTTTCCATTTTGTGATTCTCCTTTAAAAAGCATATTATGTTGTTTTATGTGGTCTATCATCTTTTATGGTCTATACTATGCACACACGAAACAAAATAATACTAAAAATGTTATAGGTAGATATATAAGCTACACGGAAAAAATGATCTAAAGAGTTGATATTTAGACTTTTTTCATAATAAATTCTTTAGATACAAACTAGACTTTTTATAATCTAAAGAGTTAACTATTTACCACTAAAGAAATTGCGTTTGTACTAACGAGTTACTCTTTAAACTTTTTGCAAGAGAGTTATTGTTTATAGTACTAAAGAGTTATTGTTATGTATCGCAATAATTTATTAAATTTATGCTTTACGTGTATAGGTATTATTAGGTATTATTATACTACAATAATACCTAATGCAGGTGCAATATGTTACAATAAAGTTGTGACTTACTTAGTCGTATTGTAATTTATATCTACCTGTTCCAAATTAAAGTGTAACTATTGCAAAATGCAGGTTCATGTTCCTAACATTGGTTGTCATTTTTTTCCGTGTGTTGTTTTATTTGGTCTATGGCTTTAAATTGATGTACATATAACATGTTACAGAGGAAGGTCACTTCTCAGTGAGCGCAGACACCGGGGTATTATCACACTGGCGAGAACTAGAGGCTCTAGCAGTCTTCACGTTCTTACAGCACAGTGCAGCAGCTTCGTTCTACCTGCACAATGGCACAGAGCGTAAGGTACCTCTTGTACCCTTCATAGGAAAGTTCCAGGCAAGGCAGGAGCCGCGCTTTTCTCTTGTCAAGATACCTTTGCAGGTGAGATTATGGTATCAATTTAATATATAGGCAGACAGACAGACAGACAGACAGACAGACAGACAGACAGACAGACAGACAGACAGACAGACAGACAGACAGACAGACAGACAGACAGACAGACAGACAGACAGACAGACAGACAGACAGACAGACAGACAGACAGACAGACAGACAGACAGACAGACAGACAGACAGACAGACAGACAGACAGACAGACAGACATACAGACAGACAGACAGACAGACAGACAGACAGACAGACAGACAGACAGACAGACAGACAGACAGACAGACAGACAGACAGACAGACAGACAGACAGACAGACAGACAGTACATATCCTGTATTATAACCCACTTGAATCCAGGAGCAGGAAAAAAACAAAAAACACAACGGAAACCATATTTTGAGTAACTCTCTTTAAACCCGTTTCTTGAAAACTGGTTGTACGGAGCGTTTCTTGACGATACTAACTTGTAAGAACCGGAACCAGTTCTTCTCCTTATAGTTTAAACATTCCTGAAATTTTACAATTGTTCTCATATTTCAGGCCAACGAGAGCTCAGTACTAGTTGTGATGCCCAAGGCTAAAGAAGATTTCAGTTACGTGATCGACAACCTACTTGACCTTCAGAACCATCTTCAAGGTCACGCTGCTCATGATATGGAAGTTTGGTTACCTCAGCTGTTAGCCATCTCTACATTGGAGATGAAGCCAAGCTTACAGAAAGTAAGTCACATATAGAAATGTCATATTAGAGTTTGTGTGTCATGCGACTATGAGCTCTATGTAAAGAACAGATAAGATTCAAGGTCGCATCACAAAAAAACTATATTACGACATTTCAGTCAGGAAAACCTGATTTGTAACAAACAACTCCCCAATATTTAACATCACTGATTACTAACACACACACATTATAATACACACTAAAAACTGCACGTTGAAAAGATTGTGCACAGTTTTGCAATGCTTTAAAGCCCTTATACACTTTTTTTTATCATTTAGAATACTAGATTGATAATTATCATACCTTATTATCCATGAATTAGACACCAACACCTTGATTTTGTATTATTTTCAATTTGACAGTTGAAATAAAACTTATCTGACGTCACAATGTACCGGTGACTGTGATTGGCTGGCTTATACCGTTACCAGACCCAGTGGCTGTGATTCGCTGATGAGTCAGCCAATAACAGTCACCCATCAAGTCACGTGATAAAGTCAGCCAATCACAGTCACCTGTCAAGTCACGTGATAAAGTCAGCCAATCACAGTCACCGGTACATTGTGACGTCAGTTAAGTTTTGTTTCAACTGCCAAATTGACAATAAATAAAAATAAATACAAAATCAACATGTTAGTGTCTAATTCATGGATAATAAGGTATGGTAATTATCAATCTAGTATTATAAATGATAAAAAAAAAAGTGTATAAGGGCTTTAAGTATTGTGTAATCAACGGTTATGACGTCACTTAACGTTGATATTTCAACAATAAAAACATAAATGACGTCACAAGCGTTAGAATCACAATGGAATAAACGTTAAACTTGACCGTTACAAATCTACGTTTTTTTCTATTTAATCCCAACGCTTGTGACGTCACTAACGTTTTTATTGTTGAAATATCAACGTTTAGTGACGTCATAACCGTTGATTACACAATACTTAAAGCATTGCAAAACTGTGGACAAACTTTTCAATGATTGTTTTTTAGTGTGTAATCACTAATCAGTAAGTTAGGTCTTATAGCCACCCCACACTAAACTGCACGTGGTTTCCTTCCGGCACTTCCTTTCTCCATTTTGTAGCTTTGACTGCCTATGTTTATACTCAACAAGTGGAAAAGGAAATGTCCGGAAGAGGAAACCACGTGACGTTAAAAGTGAGAGGTAGATCATTCCTACAACTTATCTCCCACTTTTACCCGTCACGTGGTTTCCTTTTCAGGCACTTCCTTTTCCTGTTTTTAAGTAAACATTATTACACTCTAAAAAATGGTGCATTACTTTAGTTACGAATCCTAACTTATTTAAGATATACACTTTTAAAGAGGAAGTTCAGGGGTTACAACATGGTTTTTTCAATGTAAGATAATGAAATGAACTGTTCATTGACTCACATATGATGCCCCAACGCCCTTCCGTAGCCCCATGGTAGCCCCTCAAACTTGCGCTCATCCTGCGATATATGCAACCCGCTACAACATTTTCTATAGTAAAGCCGTAACTATGACGTAAAAGATACGGGAAGGGTTGCATACTTCGCAGGATGATCACGAGTTTGCGGGGCTACGGAAGGGCTTTGGGTCATCATATGTGAGTTTATGAACAGTTCTTCTCATTATCTAACATTGAAGAAGCTATGTTGCAACCCCTGAACTTTCTCTTTAAGTTATTATGAGTAGCTAAAATAATGCATTTTAGCAAATTATTAAAAATAGCTAATTTAAGTTGAAATAACTTTAAAAACTTTTAAAAAGCTTAAAACAACTTAAATTAGCTATTTTTAATAACTTGCTAAAATGCATTATTTTAGCTACTCTTAATAACTTAAAAGTGTATATCTTAAATAAGTTAGGATTCGTAACTAAAGTAATGCACCAGTTTTTAGAGTGTAGGCTTTGTCTATAACATAGATAACACTGTAACGTAATGTATTTTGTTGACAGCTCGGCATGACGTCATTATTTGAGGTAAACTTGAACTCCGTGACGAACAGCTCCGAGCCGCTCCGCCTCGCCAGCCTTGCTCAGAAATCTTTCTTCTCAACGTCTTTCAACTCAGTGAAGAGCATTACCGAGTCAGGAGCCAGCTGTAAGTCCGATTGTTAAAACCAGGGTCGTGAGCTCCTGTGTTATTGCCCTATACTAAAAACGAACCCTTGTTGATGTAGTTCAAATTTTCACCGCAACAATCAACATGTAAAATGTAAGTGGCGCTGTAGTCTGTGTGTGAATTTTAAAATTCACACGCAGACTACAGCGCCACTTTTATACGTAATTTTGTATTCTTGCATTGTTGCGGCGAAAATTTGAATTACGTCATTAAGGGATCGTTTTTTCAATAATAGCTTCCTATCCTGTTTATATATCCATGGTTAAAACACATTATATTTTTATCATTTAGAATACTAGATTGATAATTACCATACCTTATTATCCATGAATTAGACACTAACACGTTGATTTTGTATTTATTTTCATTTTGACTGTTATTTCACGCATCTGACGTCACAATATACCACCCGCCAATCACAGTCACCACTCTGGTCACATGATAAATTTAAACCCCTACTTAAAGTTCATTATCCCTATCACGGCCCCATTGGTACATTGTGACGTCAGACCTATAGTACCACACATATGACCACAAGGGCGTGGACATTTTTAACAAAATCCTAAACCCTAACCTTTTATCCCAATTACCTTACACAATTAAACAATTATAGAAAACAAAAACATAGCTTCAAATCGATGGTGGCGATGTGAGCTAAGTTAAAGCTCCACAGCCAAAACAATAGGCTAATTAGTTTAATTAGCCTCGTACAACCAACCAACTACATTGTGACGTCAGATGCGTGAAATAACCATTAAAATGAAAATAAATACAAAACCAACGTGTTGGTGTCTAATTCATGGATATTAAGGTATGGTAATTATCAATGTAGTATTCTAAATGATAAAAAAATAACTTGACAAGGGATTTAAGTGTCAAACTACACAATGATGTTGTTCTCTGCAAGATGGCTGCGCTGCCTTATCAAACAGAGGCAATCGTTCTCTAATCGGTTCTTTTCGCTCCGAGACCGATTGACCTTTAGTGACGTCATCAACGAAGCTGAAGATAATGTAAGGCATCAACTGCGCATTTCGTGCGTCTTCTGCAAGATTTAAATCTTTATTTCCGGTATTTTTCACGTTTTGATGGCGGGAAAATATTATCGTGTGTAATTATTATATGAAAACTTGAAATTTTACCGGAAATATATCTAAGCGATCGGTTAAATTCAGAAAAGACACACGAAATGCGCAGTCGATGACTTACGTTATCTTCAGCTTCGTTGGACATCATAACCGTTAATTTCATAATACTTAAAGCCCTTATGCACTTATTTTTTTATCATTTAGAATACTAGATTGATAATTACCATACCTTATTATCCATGAATTAGACACCAACACGTTGATTTTGTATTTATTTTTATTTTGACAGTTGAAATAAAACTTATCTGACGTCACAATTTACCGGGGACTGTGATTGGCTGACTTTATCACGTGACCAGACACAGTGACTGTGATTCGCTGATGAGTCAGCCAATCACAGTTACCCGTCAAGTCACGTTATAAAGTCAGCCAATCACAGTCACCCGTCAAGTCACGTGATAAAGTCAGCCAATAAGTCCCCGGTAAATTGTGACGTCAGATAAATTTTATTTCAACTGTCAAAATGAAAAAAAATATATATCTAAAAAATACAAAATCAACATGTTGGTGTCTAATTCATGGATAATAAATAATAATAAGGTATAGTATAATTATCAATTTAGTATTATAAATGATAAAAAATTGCATAAGGGCTTTAAACCATTGTAAAAATGGGAAAAAGCTTTTCTACGTTAAATGTTAATATTTTAGAGTGTGACTGATGTCTTATGTTTGGCAGTCACTGGCGATGCTGGGGTGAGAGCTGCGCAGCGAGGTGAGGCGTCACGACGTAGAAAACGTGAGGTGCCTCTTAAATCACTTGTCATCAACCAACCGTTCTTCTTCCTCATTAGAAGAGATGACCTTGACCTCGTGCTAACCGCAGGATGTGTCAATGACCCCACACAATTTCCACAAACATAACCTATTTTTGTTCAATGTTAAGAGATAGGGAATATCAGACGTTGCAAAATTGTGTTTAGTGATAAAATAAACAAACTGACAGCTCAACAATACTAACAAAGTGCTAGCAGACGACTTTGTGTTCCTGTCTACGTTTAACATGCTTTCTTATCGGGCAATGGAGCAGGTATAGTGTGTATGCGGATGACGTCATATTTATTGCGCTTGGTGGCCATACTGGAGTAGTAAATAACATTGCTCAGCATAGGACAAACTTCATTTAAACCAATTTTCTTTGGAAAATTGGTTAATTTTTTGTTAATGTTATTTTTCTCACATACTTGAGATACTAATTCAACATATTTACAACATCAATGCTCCCAAAAATATTGCATAGTGGTTTTAAACTGGCAAAATGTTTTTTTGTCCTATGTCACCCATGTTATTGAGTTATCCAACATGGCGTCGACTTTAACATGAATGCATACACCCTATAACTCAAGTTAGAATTATTTCTCGGAATTGCAATTTTTACTGTAGCATATATGCTAAGTCTCAAGATTTTGTTTCCTGAATTTCAATCAATTTGGGTACAAATTTTTTTTTTTACCTAATTGACTTCAAATCCAGGAAAATAAAAGCTTTGAGGCTCAGTAAGCTATACAGTAAATATTTCAGCTCTGAGAAATAATTGTAACTGCAGTTATAGCTGCTTCATTGCCCCATAAGAAAGCATGTTAAATGTAGACAGGAACACAAAGTTGTCTGCTAGCACTTTGTTAGTATTGTTGAGCTGTCAGTTTATCACTGAACACAATTTTGCAACGTCTGCTATTGCGAACACCAAGTTACTGAAGTAGAAGAAATTAGTGTTGTTGTAAACCCTGTTCTCTTGCACCAAAAAATGCGCATTCCATTTGAATAACCAAAGGCGATCGTCATTTTTGGTACAGAGAACAGGGTTTACGAAAAGCATTATTAGCTTTTTTTTTTACTTACAAAAGCTAATTGTGAACACAATCTTAAAATTATAGTTACATATAAATATAATTAAAAATCAAGGTATATCAATGTTAAATATGGTGTGTTTGAAGTTTTGCGCCACAAGTAATGTGCCAAATATGATATATAATCGTCATCTTTTGTATAAGTTAATAAAACAAGAAGTCCAGTCTTATAATATTTTATTTATTATTTTCTTATATTCCATAATTTTTATCAATCACTTCATCAGTTAAAAGCAATATGTATTTACTTAATCAATTTACTTTGCAATCGAGCACTGGTAGCTTAGTGGATGCGTGCCTGACTCGTCTGCGAGGGGACATGGATTCAATTCCCGGGTGTGGCAAGATTTTTCACACACAAAAATCGAGCCACCGAAAATCCACAGTGCATTCGGGAGGTAATGGATATCTCTGCCGATCTTCCTGGCCAAGGTTTCCATGGTTTCCTCAGTATGTAAAGGTGAATGCCGGGAAGGATTTAGCCGACCCGCCATGGAAGAACCCGCAAATCATATGATGATGGGTTTTGTAAATCTCGGGAGTGTAAATTCAGTATCAATACAATTTAAATATGTAAATAACTATCATAAGTTGTACTTCACCTAGAGGTTTGATAGAAAAAAAAATTCCATAACAATGAAATTTTTCTAAAGTTTCAGCACTCAATCGAATAAACATCACATATAGTTTGCTAATATGTAGGTATGATCAGAGAAAAATTAGTTATATTCCTAAATGTCATATAGTTTTTTTTATTATTATAATAAACAATATTTCTATGTAAATAAACCTTTCAGTTGGTTTTACTATTGCTTTAAAACACGAAAAATATGACAATCACGTAGTGCTTTTTAAATGGTATTGCGCATTTAAAAAAAAAAAAATCATAAATGTTCATAAACCCTGCAGGTTTTCTGTTACTTAAATAACAACAGACTATAGGGTGTGTACGCATGACGTCATTCTGAGTACTTTTTGATGCTCTTCTTGAGTAATGAATAACATTGCTCAGCATAGGACAAACCTAGTTTTTGGTTATTTTATTTAGAAAATGAGGAAGGTTAATTTTTTTAACCCCCACTTTTTATGACATTTTTGAAAAGAGCGTTAAAAATTTTTGAGGCGGTATTTTTTCTTAAAACGATTGGAGCATGGGAAGTATTTTTAATTAATTTTTGAAAATCGTCTTAAAAAGACTCTGACGTCATCAATCGGGCATTTATTTCAGAAAGTATTCACCGTATAAGGTTCAGTAGCCAGTTTTTTGAAATCCGAAGTATTTTTTAAACTAAAGTATTTTTAAACTGGCAAAATGTGCTACTTTCCTATACCGGCTAATGTTATTTAGTACTCACTTATGACGTCGACTTTAACATGAAGGAAAACACCTTATATGATTATCAAATATAAAGTGCTTTTTTTGTAACTAGAAAGCAGAGTTTCAAACAAACACTTTTTATTTCTTTTTTTTTTATTATTTTTTTTTATTTTTTTATTTTTTTTTTTGTGAGCAAAGAGTGTTGTTTATAAACCCTGTTTACTTGCAACAAAAATTACGAATTATATTTGATTGTCATTTTATTAGCAGAAAAGACGCAGGTTTTTTAAAATAATATTTAATTGGTTTGTTTATACAATATAACAGTTGACATCACTTTGCTGCGCTCTCATTGGCTAATTTAAACGTTCTTACAAATTTGCTGAGTATAAAAACATTAAGCTTTTTAATAGTTATTTGATGGAGAGTTATAGCTTATTAAAAAGTAAGTTTGGTAGTTACAAAAATAGCTTCTTCAATGTTAAATAATAATAAATACTATCCATAAACACACAAATGAAAAAAAAAATTGAAATTAACATTGGGTCTTATGAGCTTAAAATTTCCTAAAATCATAAAAAAAAAATTAATTTGCATGATATTACCCCGCAAAATTTTTATATATTTGAAATTGCATGCTCTAAAGTAACATTGTGCCAAATTTCAGATTGTTTTGACGATAAAAGTTTGAGTCTATATAATGGCCGCGACGTCGGTACCCTATTCCCTTAATGTGAAAATAATATTTTTGTGAATATCTTAGAAACAAATCTGTATGTTTTTTTTAGAAAGAGAAAACACTATCTGCTTTTTGGTTTCCAAAATTTTTATTATCAACAAAATAATTTATAATTTAATAACAAGTATTGTATGATAGCGAATCTATTACTTATAGATTCTATGCTTGTATTTCATTTGATTATAGTTTATAGTGTAAAAATAAAGATAAAAACATTGAAAATCTTGTAAGAATTGAAATAAATTGAATGTATAAATACATTTTTTTACTCATCTTAATAATTGCTTCTACAACATTAAATATATATTTTTTTTTAACTCAACAACACACTAAAAAAAAAAACGTTGAAAAGCTAGTCCACAGTTTTGCAATGCTTTAAGTATTGTGTAATCAACGGTTATGACGTCACTAAACGTTGATAATCTAACGATAAAAACGTAAATGACGTCACAAGCGTTAGAATCACAATGAAATATACGTTAAACTTGGCCGTTACAAATCTACGATTTTTCTATTTAATCCCAACGCTTGTGACGTCACTAACGTTTTTATTGTTGAAATATCAACGTTTAGTGACGTCATAACCGTTGATTACACAATACTTAAAGCATTGCAAAACTGTGGACAAGATTTTCAACACCTAGTTTTTAGTGTGTAAATAAACAAATATTTTTATTGTTAAATTCACTGTACATAAATTGTAAAAATATAAGTAATAATATTGTTTTAGATATATTTAGTAAATAAATTAACAATTCCATCGATAACCTTCAATATATATAATTTTTTTGTTGCAATTGATTTTAAGGAGATTGAAAATAAAGAAATTTTGAATTTGAGTTTTTGTACACAGTTTTGCAATGTTTTAAAGCCCTTGTCAATTTATTTTTTTTTTTATCATTTAGAATACTAGATTGATAATTACCATACATTATTATCCATGAATTAGACACCAACACGTTGATTTTGTATTTATTTTCATTTTTAACGGTTATTTCCCGCTTCTGACGTCACAATGAGGTCGCGATAGGGGTAAAGAACTTGAGGGAGAGGCTTAAAATTATCACATGACCAAAGCGGTGACTGTGATTGGCGGTGGTACATTGTGACGTCAGATACGTGATATAACAGTCAAAAATGAAAATAAATACAAAATCAACGTGTTGGTGTCTAATTCATGGATAATAAGGTATGGTAATTATCAATCTAGTATTCTAAATGGTAAAAAAGTATGTGGACAAGGGCTTTAAGAATTGTAGCATCAACGGTTATGACGTCACTAAACGTTGACAATGTAACGATAAAAACGTAAATGACGTCACAAGCTTTTTTGAATCAAATTTTAAACTTCACCGTTGTAATTTTTTTTCTTTATATACATTCCCAATACTTAATTGTGACGTCACTAACGTTTTTATTGTTGAAATATCAACGATTAGTGACGTCATAACCGTTGATTACAAAATACATATAGCGTTGCAAAAATATGTGCGGGAATATTATAATAAAATGAATTTCTATTGGCATATGGAAATCACATGTATTTAGATAGGGTTTTACGTCAATTGAAATCTCCATCTGATTGCATTGAGTTGCCATAAGACAATATAGAAATTCATTTTTAAGTAAAATGACTGACATGCTTTTAAACAATTGTTACTTAAAGCCATAGACCACATTAAACAACATGTGCTTTATAATTAATAAACACGAAATGGGATCTTCAAAACTGATGACAATTTTTACCAGAATGTTAATGTAGCCCCACGAGAGAGCGTGTAAAAACTGTAAAATATGCAATTTGCGTGAAAATTCATGTTTATGACGTCAGAAACATGCAAAAATTAGTATGAAAATGTTGTGTGGGTTGCATAAATGGAATGTTCTGATCACTGCTACGGAGCTACAGTTGGGTTTTGAGACAAACTAACGTTATTTTTGTAAATCCCATCAAGTGTTTTGTGATATAAATGCATATGTTTTTCTCTGGTCTATTCCTTTAAAGAGTAAGTTCAGAGGTTACAAGATGGCTTCTTCAATGTTAGATAATGAGAAGAACTGTTCATTAACTGACATAAGATGACCCGAAGCCCTTTCATAGCCCCATGGTAGCCCCTTAAACTTACGCTCATCCTGCGAGATATGCAACCCGCAACAACATTTCTATAGGGTGTATGCGGATGACGTCATATTTATTGCGCTTGGAGGCCATACTGGAGTAGTGCATAACATTGCTCAGCATAGGACAAACTTCATTTAAGCCAATTTTCTTTAGGAAATTGATTAATTTTTTGTTGTTGTTATTTTCCTCACATACTTGAGATACTAATTCAATATATTTACAGCATCAATGCTCTCAAAAATATTGCTTAGTATTTTAAAATTGGCAAAAATGATTTTTTGTCCTATGCCACCCATGTTATTGAGTTATCCAACATGGCGTCGACTTTAACATGAATGCATACACCCTATAGTAAAGCCGTAACTATGACGTAAAAGATACTGGACAAGTTGCATATCTCGCAGGATGATCATGATTTTGCGGGGCTACAGAAGGGCTTTGAGTCATCATATATGAATTTATAAATCTTCTTATTATCTAACATTGAAGTAGCCATCTTGTAAAACCTCTGAACTTACTCTTTAAAATAAAAGAAATAATTTAAAATGACTCGGCGTCAAACCATTGCCACATCGTCTCACTGGCGCGGTCGTCGAACTCATACTTCTCACACCGCTTTGTCAGAGATACCCTGTAATCAAGCAATCACACATTTAGTTAAGGGTTGGTATATAAATGGCTTGTATCTCAAAATCTAAAAAGAAAACTTCTAAATTTTATGATGCCATTTGAAAGATAATAGCAACAGCAAATTATAATATAATTTTCAGAACCCGTGACCATCAGATAAGAGAGTAAATTATCATAGAAATTAACATGGGTTCTTATGGGACTAAAACTTCAAAAAAATCATAATTTAAAATCTAGCATGGTGACCCCCCAAATTTTTACATTTTTAAAGATATCATATCCTTAATGTATCACTGGGCAAAATTTCAGATTTTTCTGTCTTTACAAATTTTTAGTCAAATCCCGCAGTACCTGATTTCCCGCCTTAAGGTAGGAAATCAGCTACTGCCGGATTTTACTAACAAATTGTAAAGAAAACAAAGCATGAAATTTTGCACAATAAAACTCAAAGAAAAGTGCTTTGCTTGCCATATTGTGTTATCGTGCTACACCAATCCCAGTCCCAGTCAAGACATTGTCTTATCGACAGCTAAGGACTTTCCAATTAATGGAAAAGCACACACGGGCCAGCCACGGCCTAAGTACACAGCCCGGCATTCGCCATGACAGCCTAGAGAAACCGTGGAAACATCCAGGCTGGCTGGTCGGTGCAATCACATCAATCATGCACCTCCACGAATACTGTGCGTCGTCATGGAATGCATGTAAACATACATCGTGCAACGTGTTGTGCTCTCACACTTGACGTACGCACCCAGCAGTGGCTCGAACCTATACTCGGTGAGGAGTACAGAGTTGCGAGTTACCACTCGGCCATACCAGCTCGGTATGGGGTATTTTTATCCATAAGATCACAGTTTAATCATTAGTAGAGAGCGCAAAAATAGTCGAACATTTTGACAAAACAATGATATTTGGTGCAAATAGTCGATGAATAGTCGATTTTATACACAAAATTTGATTTTTTTTTATATTTAAATTTATATAAATAGAAAGATAAAAAATGTGATTGTGTGAATAAAAAATAATTTAATTTAATGTAGTAGGGTACCAACCTAATATCTCAAAAACTAGAATTGTTTTGGGTCTAAATTTGGTGTCATTGTGTAGCTAAGGGTCACATCTAGCCATGATAAAAATTTCAAGATGTTTGACCGTCCCGAAAAAAAAGAAAAAAATTATTAAAGTTAACATTGGGCCTTACGGGCTTAAAATTTCAAAAAATCATATAAAATTAATTTGCAAGGTGACCCCCCAAAATTTTGATATATTTGCAATTGTCTCAAGCTGAAGTATCATTGTGCAAAATTTCAGATGTTTTTGACGAGAAAAGTTTGAGTCTAATGGCCGACGTCAGTACCCTACCTCCCTTAATGTTAAACAGAAATTTTATAGTATCTAAATACTCAAATTGCCCGAATGTGTTCTTATCTTGTTAGTATGTAGTATCTTGTTTTGCTAATTTTCAATTTTTGGCAGATAAAATTTTTAATTTATTGAATTAATATGATATTTTTTTTTAGTATTATATATATTTTTATAAAAAATATGATTTCAAATAATTTGATACGTTTTTACAAGAAGTTTCCTTATAAATGTAAAAAAGGGCGAAATATTTAATTTTTTTTTATTGGTTTAAAATGCGCCATTTCTTGAGATCGGTGGAGATATGAAATAAAGCTAGCAATAGTCGACATAATGACAAAAGTCGAAAAACTATTTTTGCGCTGTCTAATCGTTAGATTTAGCATTTTTATGTTATATTATATTGCATGTTGCTTCTCATTTTTTTCGCTTTCTTTTTATTTATTTATAATTCATTTATTCGTTCACTTTTTTTTTAATTTCTTTGTTCATTCGTTCAATTTTTCGTTCGTTCGTTCGTTCGTTCGTTCGTTCGTTCGTTCGTTCGTTCGTTCGTTCGTTCGTTCGTTCGTTCGTTCGTTCGTTCGTTCGTTCGTTCGTTCGTTCGTTCGTTCGTTCGTTCGTTCGTTCGTTCGTTCGTTCGTTCGTTCGTTCGTTCGTTCGTTCGTTCGTTCGTTCGTTCGTTCGTTCGTTCGTTCGTTCGTTCGTTCGTTCGTTCGTTCGTTCGTTCGTTCGTTCGTTCGTTCGTTCGTTCGTTCGTTCGTTCGTTCGTTCGTTCGTTCGTTCGTTCGTTCGTTCGTTCGTTCGTTCGTTCGTTCGTTCGTTCGTTCGTTCGTTCGTTCGTTCGTTCGTTCGTTCGTTCGTTCGTTCGTTCGTTCGTTCGTTCGTTCGTTCGTTCGTTCGTTCGTTCGTTCGTTCGTTCGTTCGTTCGTTCGTTCGTTCGTTCGTTCGTTCGTTCGTTCGTTCGCTCGCTCGATCGTTCGTTCGTTCGTTCGTTCGTTCGTTCGTTCGTTCGTTCGTTCGTTCGTTCGTTCGTTCGTTCGTTCGTTCGTTCGTTCGTTCGTTCGTTCGTTCGTTCGTTCGTTCGTTCGTTCGTTCGTTCGTTCTTTCTTTCATTCATTCATTCATTCATTCATTCATTCATTCATTCATTCATTCATTCATTCATTCATTCATTCATTCATTCATTCATTCATTCATTCATTCATTCATTCATTCATTCATTCATTCTAAAACTAAACTAAAAACGTTAAATTTAGTGTCACCCTGCGACATATTTTGAACTAAAATTTTTTTTTTAATAATATTTTTTTTTTATAATTTTGTACGTAAAATTATATATTCTTTATTATATGGTAAAATCAACTCTGAAAATATAATTATAGTCTTAATTATAGGTAGAGGCCTCTTATATTTAATAAATTATTGCAATCAGAATTCTACATTTTATTTAAATAATAAAAATTTAAGTTATAAAATAAACACAATTAGTAAAATTGCAAAAGAAAAAATAAAACTAATAATAAACAGGAGAAAAAAAAGAGTTTTAAATAATAAATAACAATACCAAGAAATTCTAAGAAATTGTATAAAATATTTTATTGTGCAAAATAATTTTAATACAATGATTTCTATAAAATAAAGTAAACAAATATCCTACAAAAGCAGTTAAATAAAGTAAATATGCAATAATAATTTTTTATTAGTAAAACAATTAAATTAAATAAAAAATGTATTTATTGCAGAATGGACCACTTGCAAAGAAATGTTTTTAATTGTTGCAGCGTGTTAGTAAAAATTATTTTTCCATAAGAAATGCATTAAGAATATTTCAAATTATTTTAAATAGTTCACGTTCATTGCAATTGGTCGATTGATATTATTAATGGAAGCATAATTTTAAGATAATTTTATAATACTTAACTTAAATTAATAAAAATTTAAAGGCATAGAACAGGTTGACCAAAGCACATGTCTAATATCCTAACATATATAGCTAAATATCAACGTTATTTGACCACAATCATTGATTTATAATTTATTTTACATTTAAGAAATGACAGATGCGGGTTTATGACGTCACAGCTGAATGGTAAACGTGCGTGTAAAAAGATGGTGACACAAAATTTTGTAAATGTAAAATAAATAAGAAATCAATGACTGAGGCCAAATCAACCCTAACTGAACAAATTGTACTAAAAATGAGCACATAGGTAAGATAGGATAGGATAGGATAGGATAGGATAGGATAGGATAGGATAGGATAGGATAGGATAGGATAGGATAGGATAGGATAGGATAGGATAGGATAGGATAAGATAGGATAGGATAGGATAGGATAGGATAGGATAGGATAGGATAGGATAGGATAGGATATGATAGGATAGGATAGGATAGGATAGGGTATAGGTGAGGATCAGGGTCGTGAGCTCCTGTGTTATTGCCCTATACTAAAAACGAACCCTTGTTGATGTAGTTCAAATTTTCACCGCAACAATCAACATGTAAAATGTAAGTGGCGCTGTAGTCTGCGTGTGAATTTTAAAATTCACACGCAGACTACAGCGCCACTTTTATACGTAATTTTGTATTCTTGCATTTTTGCGGCGAAAATTTGAATTACATCATTAAGGGATCGTTTTTTCAACAATAGCTTCCTATCCTGTTTATATATCCATGGTGAGGATATTAGACAAGTTTTTTTTTTTTTTTTTTTTTAAACATGTTAAAGGCATCCTAATATTATGCCTTGGTTCTACATCTTCACACTTTACTTAATTACTTTTTATATAAATTTATAATTAAATGGCTAAAAAATGAGATTACTTTTATTAGTGTTCAAATTTATTGCACACTAAAAATATTACTTTGTGTGAACAGCACTTTGTTTAAAATACAAAAATTTGACTGTCCCTGCAAAACTTATATGATACATATATAATTATTACAAATATTTAAGTTATATAAAGTAAAGGATTATGATATGGACTTGTAGCGTTTGATTTACATTGCCAAAATATATGACAAATAGTTATTAACGTTCTAACTAATTTTATTAGTAACAAGCAAAAAATAATTATAATATAATAAAAAAAAGAAAAGAAAAGGAAATAGAAAAAAAACACTAATAAATTAGATTTATATCAACCATTTCTGGTTTCAACTAAAGAATTTTTCAGAGGAAAAGTGCCCTGCGCAACAATGGGTCTGAAAAGTTTGCCTACAAGAATAATAAAAATTGATGCAGAATAATAAAAAAAAATTAAAAAAAAATATAAAAAAACTGAAAAAAAAAAAAAATAAAAAAAAATGAGTAAATAATTAAAATGATAAATGATAACCATTTCTGGTTTCCACTATATGAAGAATTTTAAGGAGATATGTGCCTTACAAAACAAAGGGTCTAAAAGGGTTGCTTATACAAGATAAATTAAAAAAAAAAGTTTAATAAATTCAAATTGTAACCATTTCAGATTTCAGCTAGAGAATTTTGCTAAACAAAAGGTTTGAAAAGATTGCCTTATAAAAAAAAAGAGAAAGGAAAGGAAAGGAAAGGAAAGGAAAGGAAAGGAAAGGAAAGGAAAGGAAAGGAAAGGAAAGGAAAGGAAAGGAAAGGAAAGGAAAGGAAAGGAAAGGAAAGGAAAGGAAAGGAAAGGAAAGGAAAGGAAAGGAAAGGAAAGGAAAGGAAAGGAAAGGAAAGGAAAGGAAAGGAAAGGAAAGGAAAGGAAAGGAAAGGAAAGGAAAGGAAAGGAAAGGAAAGGAAAGGAAAGGAAAGGAAAGGAAAGGAAAGGAAAGGAAAGGAAAGGAAAGGAAAGGAAAGGAAAGGAAAGGAAAGGAAAGGAAAGGAAAGGAAAGGAAAGGAAAGGAAAGGAAAGGAAAGGAAAGGAAAGGAAAGGAAAGGAAAGGAAAGGAAAGGAAAGGAAAGGAAAGGAAAGGAAAGGAAAGGAAAGGAAAGGAAAGGAAAGGAAAGGAAAGGAAAGGAAAGGAAAGGAAAGGAAAGGAAAGGAAAGGAAAGGAAAGGAAAAGTAATCTTAATCCTTAAAATTTTCTAGTTTTTGGCCTATTTTCTAAGTTTATTATATTATTTAATATCTATTATTTTATTTATTTGTAAATATCAATTATGATATAAATTATGAATTACAGAAATAGAAAGAAAAATACATAAAAATAAGCTAATTAAATTAACAAACGCTACAAGAATGGATCAAATAATATTGCCAAAGTATTTAAATGTAATTTTCCTGCTGGGACATAGAACAAGGAGAACGAGGTTTGGTTTGCTCCTTGATGGTCCTGGTATCTCCTGGCATCTTATGACCTTTGCTGGCGACTTTCTGAAGTGCAAGGTCATCAGGTTTAAATTTCTCCACGACCCGGCCATACTTCTTCCAAGCGTCTCCTGAAATGTTATTTTTAAATATTAAAACGGATTATATATTTTGAATTTACATATTATACTATTTCTATTGCCCAAATGAAGTTGTGAGGGTTGCATTGTGCCCCTTAACTTAACGGTGATAGTGATGATATTTCCTATGCTAGCAATGTTAATTTTAAAGACTTTGCATGACTCTACTTGCCCTTAAAAAATATCGCAATTGGTAGCGGCTTACATAAAAATTTAAAGCAACATATCTTATGTGCCCTTATGTGCATCTTATAGTTAACCCAAGTCCAATGCTCGACATTAATTTAAATGAAAAATAATTTTTGATTTATTTTCTCCGAGAGCTCTATCAAAACTACAAACAAACGAGCAGAGAGAGAGAGAGAGAGAGAGAGAGAGAGAGGGTGCAATATATAAAAAAGTGAACAAAAAGCAGTTATTCAATAGACCCCTTGCGATCCTTGCGCTTTGTCGCCATGTCTGTGGTGCCTAATACATTGTCCAGCATAGTAAAAGGATTTATTTCAAACGAACGAATTTTTCTCATATTCTTTGAATTTATTAGGAGCTAGAAATAAGGCTTTGATTGAGCTTTGAAGCTTCTTTTGCTGTTAAAAAAGTAAAAATGACGTTTTTCCTATACTGGTCTATGTAATCCTGACCAACAAAATGGCGGCTCTTAAATATGAGTGCAACCAGTCTATAGAAGAGATTACCTGCTACCTGATAACACGACCCAATTATCTTACGCGTCAATGATTTTGATAACTCGCGAAGTAACAGTCACCAGTAAATGAAATTTATTATAAATGTTAATTAGTTTTATTATTATAATTGTTCTCACCTGACATCTTGGTACCTCCTTGCGTCTCATGACCTTGAAGTTCAAGGTCAAGCTCAGAATTGTTCTCCACGAGGTCATCACTGGGATATTGCTTCCAACGTTCTCCAATATTGACAAAGCTAGCAAAGAAGTATCCACAGCTCACACAGCAAAAGACGGTCTGGACAGTGATCAGTATGAACCGTACTCTTGTTAAGGTAGGTAGTTCGTAAGGTAAGCCCAGGCTGTTCATACCGTTTGTCAGGAACAAGAACATACCAGCGGGTAAGTACACCAGCTCCTGGCAACATAGCGATTAACATGGTATATTTAATCAATTAGGTATGTGAGACAATTAATTTAATATTAAATATATTTATAAGATATAATTACCATGTTTTTAATGTATAGGTCTAAGACTATTTGTGTGTGTGTGTGTGTGTGTGTGTGTGTGTGTGTGTGTGTGTGTGTGTGTGTGTGTGTGTGTGTGTGTGTGTGTGTGTGTGTGTGTGTGTGTGTGCGTGCGTGCGTGCGTGCGTGTGAGTGTGAGTGTGTGTGTGTGTGTGCGTGCGTGTGCGTGTGTGTGTGTGTGTGCGTGTGTGTGTGTGTGTGTGTGTGTGTGTGTGTGTGTGTGTGTGTGTGTGCGTGCGTGCGTGCGTGCGTGTGTATGTTAATTATGAACATTTAAAATCATTTAGAGCTTGCTAAATATATTTTTTTATTTTTAATTGTTTGCATAACAGAAAGATTTTGCATTTGTGTTTCTTTGCTTCCATAATTATTGGAATTTATGGTTTACCGAGTGAATACGAAAGTCAATTTAGGCCGTGTTGTATATATAATGCATTCATATAAAAATTCAACGCCATACGTATAGTACCGTGCGTGATCGGTATAGAAAAATGATGTTAATAGCTTAAACTGTATTAGTAACTCAAGTATGCGAGAAAAATAACGAATAACAAAAAATTAAACGATTTTGTAATATAGCAAAAAAATTACGTTTGTCCTATACTAAAGCAATATGTTATTCAACTTATTCATATGCTTCAGTATGGCGTCAAAGCGCATTCAATATGAAGTAATGCACATACACCCTAAAATATAATATACCCCACTTTACATTCAAAGAGAAAAAAAAAAGTTGGTGGACAAAAGGATCATGAATAAAACGGAGACAGACGTGAAAATATTTTACGCTGGCTAGCCGTTCTCTAGGAGGGCGCTTAAATTTACCCTCTCCCCTGAATTATTGTTAAAACTAGAAGCATTGTTTGTGTACCGTTATAAAGTAAATTCAAACATTTCAAAGTCAAGCACTTCATTCTCTTGGAGTAGAGAGAGAGAGAGAGAGAGAGAGAGAGAGAGAGAGAGAGAGAGAGAGAGAGAGAGAGAGAGAGAGAGAGAGGCGCAACGTTCTTGCTAGAAAACAGTGAAAAAGTCCAAAAGTTTTGTGAAAGAAAAGTGATATCAAATACAAATAAGTGTAAAATTTTCGAAGATCACATCAACATTTGTGTAAGTTGAGCCACAAAAATCCATGTTCCTTTATCCTATCATTTTTTTAAAAAATATTGCATAATAATTTTTATTTATAAATATAATCTATATAAAAACTCAAGCAGCAGCAGCAGCAAAAAAAAAAAAAAAAAAAAAAAATTAAGCAAAATAATTTCAAAAAAAAATATATATATATTAATAAAAATGCGCATCTGTATTGTTCTTTAATTTATATATTAAAAAATATTAATAATTTTTATTTTTTGAAACTGTATGTCACTACTTTATAATACAGAGTACACACACACTTTTACACTCTGGCCAAAACAAAGTCGTTCCCGCCAAAAGCTGTATCCGCGATGCTAAACCAATCAGAGAGCATGTTATAAACCTACTAGCCAATCACAGTTGACTTTACATTGTTAATTACACTGTATCTGCTCGAACAAGTATTGGGAGAAATGTACAATCACAATCATTCGCTCTGATTAAACATAAAAGCTTTTACTATATAGCCTGTTGCATATAGTTTGTAGCAGCGAGTGACTCGTCGATCTTTAAGCATACATTAATTTTATTATATAATTATATAGTGTTGAAAAATATAATATATTACTATGCTGCACCGCAGTATATAGCGGTGAGATGAAAACTCTATAAATTTACTGGTATCTCATTTCTTTCTATCTATAAAACGTAGTTTTTTTAATACGAAGAAAAAAATCACTTTCTGTAATAATTATAATAAGAATAAAAACGGTTTAAATTTATTATTTTGTTGAGCACAATTATGTTGCTGCATTTGAGATATTAAAACTATTTTACGTATTTATTTTGTGTATATAAATAAATAAATAAGTAAATAAATAAATAAATAAAAAAAAAATTAATTTTATATTCAAACAAATAAATAAAAATAATACAATAAATTCATTTTTTTCGCAGTGAATTAATTATCAACTATATAATATTTAAATTAAGTTTTATATTGAAAAAACAATTATATTTGAAATATTTATCTCGTTTTTCCAATCTCATATAAAAAAAAAGAAGCAATTTTTAGTTTGCAATAATTGTAATTTTTAGTTATAAAAAAATCAATTATTTACAAAATTACATCGGACATATTCTTCAAATCTCACAGGTATAAAAATGTGTATTGAGATTTCACTTTGGCGTACAACAATAGGTACTAATTGGAAAGGATTAAGTTTAATTAAAAATTCCTCACAAGTAGTTATTGAAACTTTAACTAATTTACTATTATCAATGACAATATGTATATCAGTTTTACTTTTAAGACAATGCATTGAACCTAATCCTGGTCCTACTTATAAATGTGAAAAATGTGAAGATCAATTTGATACAATATTAAAATATTGCGGGCATCAGAAAAAATCTCACCCAATAAATGATGTAAGTTTATCCCATTTAAGTCAAGTATATAAATGTCCTATAAAATATTGTTCACAAACTTATTCAAACTTTGCATCATATAAAAGTCACTGCTATAGATGTGATAAATCTCTGTCAATGTCACACAATTTACCTCAAGAAACTGAGAAATATATTTGTCAAATCAACTCGTGTCAATGTAAATTTGTTAATGTTTCAGATTTCAGAAAACATCTTAAAAATCATGTAAGTAAAGGTGATACTGTAGATTGTCCTTTCTTATAGTGTACTAGAGTTTTCTCAGCTACTTCTACAGTACAGGCGTTTAGCGTTCATGTATCTCTTTATCATAGACTGAAAATTGTTAAGAAAGCTTATCAAGTCTCGAGTGTAGAGGAACCGCAAGTTAATAATTGAGATAATATGGTCTGGAATTAAATACACATTTATTGAAAGTGGTACTATGGAGAATATATAACATGCCTTAATTTTTCAAAGTTAGATATTGATATAAAGTCCCCGCATATATACATTTATTACGTCCCTTAACTCTGGAGGAAGGTGAATTTTTTTAACCCCCGCTTTTTATGACATTTTTGAAAAGAGCGTTAAAAATTTTTGAGGCGTTATTTTTTCTTAGAACGATTGGAGCATGGGAAGTATTTTTAATTTATTTTTGAAAATCGACCTAAAAAGCCTGTGACGTCATCAATCGGGCATTTATTTCAGAAAGTATTGACCGTAGAAGGTTCAGTAGCCAGCTTTTTGAAATCCTGAGGATGAGCTGATTTCATTAAACTGGTTACTGAACCTCGAACAATTAGTATTTGCCGAGAAAAAAGTGGACTGATGACGTCACAGGCTTTTTAGGTCGATTTTCAAAAATTATTTAAAAATACTTTGCATGCTCCAATCGTCCTAAGAAAAAATAGCGCCTCAAAATTTTTTAAAGCTCTTTCCAAAAATATCATAAACTCAACAAAAAATTTCCAATTCACCTTCATCATAGAAAGTATCCAGCGCGGGTTGCCTACTTTACAGGATTATCGTGAGTCGTGAGTTTACGTGGCTACGGAAAAAGGGACGTACGTAATAAATGTATATATGCGGGGACCAATACCAATATCTAACTTTGAAGAAGGCATGCTATTTAACTCATAGTGCCACTTTAAAATAAAGGAAATGAAATTATTTTAATCTATATGGAGAATAGTTTTGTAGTAGTTTAACGTTCAGTTATGTGGTTATAACTAAAACGCATTAACTGTTTTTTTCTATAATATATATAGTAGATTAACATGATATTGCAAAAAGTAACGTTATATAGTTATAGATTAACAAAATTTGAAGTTAACATAGCGATAACTTTAACGTTACTTTTTGTAAGTTTAATTTTTACTTTATACTGACTAAATAAATAGATAAATAAACAAACAAACAAATAAATAAACAAACAAACAAACAAATAAATAAATAAATAAATAAATAAATAAATAAATAAATAAATAAATAAATAAATAAATACATAAATAATTGAAAAAATAATAATAAATAAATAAACACAATTAGCATTTAAATAATTTAGAAATGCCAAGCAAGAACAAAATTCAGAATGTTAAAATAAAGTCGTAAGAGAAGAAAGAAAAATTGACAAATCAGTCTCTCTCTCTCTCTCTCTCTCTCTCTCTCTCTCTCTCTCTCTCTCTCTCTCTCTCTCTCTCTCTCTCTCTACCTCACTAGCTGAAATACAGATTTTATATGATAACATTTTTAGCAATAATTAATACTTTGTAATTAGAGGCAGCCTAACAGCGTCATTGTGTTTAGTGTAATTATTTAGAGAAACAATAAATTACATTACAATTTTACATCTTGGTATATTGCATACAGTGCATTAACTTTTTTGTAATATGTTTTTTTGCTTGCATTAATTAATCATACAAAAAATAAAAATAATAAAAAAATCAGTAAAACTATTTTTATTTTATTTAATAATATATATATTTGAAATTATTACAAATTGTCGTATGGCAATTGTATGGCAAAAATGCATAAGAAAATATATTTAAAATTTTAATTCTATTGTTATTTTTACTGTCAGAAATTACAAAAAAAAAAAAAAAAAAAAAAAAAAAAATCTTTAATATAAAAGAAACTGCCTGCAATGTATCCTGATTTCCCGCTTCAGAAATTATAATGCAAAGGAATGCAAAGTGTTTGTTAAACAGTGGGAGAATGGACCTCTGCGCGTGTATAATTGGGGTTGAAGTATATACAGTCCCTATATATACTGTGCATTCGTACATTACAATACTATGGGTTGAAGTAGGGGGCCTATACTAGAGACCCTTAACAGAGAAGCGACAACCTCATGTTTTAGGCAGACCCGCATTACATTAGTTTTGAAAGACCCGCTAAAAGTACCCACACTTTTTAGTGTTCTGGTTGGACACCCAAACAATTTCTTGAATCTGGCCAATCAGAATGCTAGAAAGTGTGGGTACTATTAGCGGGTTTTTCAAAACGAATGTAATGCGGGTCTGCCTAAAACATGAGGTTGTCGCTTCTCTGTTAAGGTTCTCTAGCCTATACCTGATATATGCACATCCAAGTTTGACCTTTTTCTGAAACAGCCAAAGCCGGCGGGGGCCTCGGCCGAATTGTCCTTTTGTATTAATTTTTGTTCTCTCTCTCTCTGTCTCTGTCTCTCTCTGTCTCTCTCTCTCTCTCTCTCTCTCTCTCTCTCTCTCTCTCTCTCTCTCTCTCTCTTCTCTCTCTGTCTCTGTCTCTGTCTCTCTCATTCTTACTTGACACATATATGTTAAAAACAGCAACAATTTTTTTTAACAAAAACAGTTATTTATTTTAAGTGAATATATTAATTATTAATCACT
>OX439129.1:4943712-5006212 GCA_949318235.1 Ecdyonurus torrentis
AGAGGAGCATTTTTTTTAAAGTCTATTGATGTTTTTTTTTTTTTTTTTTCTTACACATATACTTTTGAGGGTGTATGCGGATGACGTCATATTTAATGCGCTTGGAGGCCATGCTGGAGTAGTGAATAACATTGCTCAGCATAGGACAAACTTTGTTTTAGGCAATTTTCTTTGGGAAATCTATATTAATTTTTTGTTCATGTTATTTTTCTCACATACTTGAGATAGTAATTCAACATATTTACAACATCAATGCTCTCAAAAATATTGCATAGTGGTTTTAAACTGGCAAAATGATTTTTTGTCCTATGTCACCCATGTTATTGAGTTATCCAACATGGCGTCGACTACATGCATGCATACATCCTATACATAATACGGTACATATACATATATAAGCTTCAGATTTCAGTATGCTATTTGATATTAATATTAATTTTAATATTTTTTTATCATCTAACATAAAAATTCAATGAAACGCGAGCACCGGAAAGCTGTATTTTCTGTCAACTGAAATTTAACTAAAATTTATATTTTATCAGTATCACTCGCAGACTTACAAAAAAAAAAAAAAAAAAAAAAAAAAAAAAAAAAAAAACTAACGATAACGTTTTTTAATTTCATTTATTTTATTCATATAAAAGTATCGACACCATATTATATGAATACTAAAAAAACACGGGCTATATATATAGCTGGTATAGGAAAATAACACATTTTGCCAGTTTAAAATACTTATTATAGGGTGTATGCATTCATGTAAAAGTCGACGCCATGTTGGATAACTCAATAACATGGGTGGTATAGGAAAATAACTCATTTTGCCAGTTTAAAAACACTATGCAATATTTTTGATTGATGTTGTAAATATGTTGAATTAGTATCTCAAGTATGTGAGAAAAATAACATGAACAAAAAAATTAACCGATTTCCCAAAGAAAATTGGCTTAAATGAAGTTTGTCCTATGCTGAGCAATGTTATGCCCTATACTCCAGTATGGCCTCAAAGCGCAATAAATATGACGTCATCCGCATACACACTATAGCAAATTTTTATTGAGAGCATTGATGCTAATTTTAATTTTAATAATTTGAATGAGGTGTTCAAGTGTATAAGAGAATAATAATAACGCAAAAAATTAACTAATTAAAAAAATAAAAAAATTGTGAGCAATTAAATTATTTATTGCTTCTGTATGTCGCCACAGTGCATTCCGTATGACGTCATGTGCATACACCCTATACAAATACTTAAAACAATAAACCTTTAATAATAAATGCATAATAAATCAGTAATTAATATAGTGTGTATGCGCATGCTATTTAATACACTTGGAGGCCATACTGGAGTAGTGAATAACATTGCTCAGCATAGGACAAACTTCATTTAAGCCAATTTTCTTTGGGAAATGTGTTAATTTTTTGTTAATGTTATTTTTCTCACATACTTGAGATACTAATTCAACATATATTTACAACATCAATGCTCTCAAAAATATTGCATAGTGTTTTTAAACTGGCAAAATCTGTTATTTTCCTATGCCACCCATGTTATTGAGTTATCCAACATGGCGTTGACTTTAATATGAATGCATACACGCATACACCCTACAGTACCCTTTGCAAATCCTTGCGCTATGTCGCCATGATTGTGGTGTCTAATACATTGTCCAACATATAGAGAAAACATCATTTCTACTAAATTTTTTTTTTTTACATAAAAAGAGTTTAATTCAACTGAACGAATTTTTCTGATATTCTTTGAGCTTATAAGGAGCTAGAAATAAGACTTTGATCTTTGATTGAGCTTTAAAGCTTCTTTTGCTATTAAAAACAAACAAAAAAAAAAATAATAAAAATAAAAATAATAATAAAAAAATAAAAATAAAATAAATAAATAAAAATGACATTTTTCCTATGCTGGCCTATGTATTCCTCTCCAACAAAAGTGGCGGTTATTAAATATGAGTGCAACCTGTCTGTAGACAACATAATATATTCCAGTGTGCTCAACAAGTGCATAGATAGCAGTTTCTGTGCTCGACAATCTCATAATACAATATGTTGTGTTGTTACTTGCTACTATGTTCTGTGCTCCTAATACCAACTGTACAATTTTCATCACAAAACCTGCCTCAATTTTTATATCAACATTTATTTGTATGCAGTAAGCAAACTTTACTTCGTGTATCTTCGGATTACAATATACACTATATATGTTAAAGCCATAGACCACATAAAACAACACGTGCTTTTTAATGAATAGACACGAAATGGGATCTTCAAAACTTATGACAATTTTTACCAGAATTTTAATGTAGCTCCACAAGAGAGCGTGAAAATACTGTTAAAGTATGCAATTTGCGTAAAAATTCATGTTTATGACGCCAGAAACATGCAAAAATTAGCATGAAAATGTTGTGCGGGTTGCATAAATCGAATTTTCTGATATCACTGCTACGGGGCTACTGTTGGGTTTTGAGACAAACTAAAGTTATTTATGTAAATCCCATCAAGTGTTTTGTGATATAAATATGCTTATGTTTTTTCTGGTCTATGCCTTTAATATTTATGCTTGGCCGCTATATTGTCATATTATTAATTTCTTATATTACTGCATCTTGTTTTGTTATTATATATAGAGTGTGTGCGCATGACGTCATTCTGAACTTAATGAGCTTTTCGATGCTCTTGTCGAGCAATGAATAAATAACATGGAGGGTTGAGGGTATATGTATTCGGATGACGTCATATTTATTGCACTTGGAGGCCATACTGAAGTAGTGAATAACATTGCTCAGCATAGGACAAACGTAGTTTTTGTCTATTTTCTTTGGAAAATTAGCTATTTTTTGGTCATTATTATTTTTATTATGCATACTTGAGATACTAATTCAACCTGTTAACAACATCAATGTTCTCAAATATATTGCATAGTATTTTTAAACTGGCAAAATGTGTCATTTTCCTATACCGGCATGTTATTTAGTACTCACTTATGACGTCGACTTTAACATGAAACCAACAACCAACCTATTATTATTTCTTAATATTCTGTATCTTAATTATTTAGTTATTATTATATAATGGTGTGTGTGCATGCTCTTTTTGAAAAACTTTATTTTATTGTACACAAACTTTTTTTTTATTTATTTTTTTTTTTTTTTGAGAAAAACTACTCCACCGATCACTAAAAAAAAATTAAAAAATCTACAAGTAAAGCATAATTTGAAAAATTATTAATATTATAATAAAATTTATTATAAAAAAATAAAATAAACCAAATACTAACTGCCTGTAGTTGTTATCGTGTAGGTGTATATGGTGTATTCATTCATATTAAAGTCGACGCCATGTTGGATAACTCAATAACATGGGTGCGGCATAGGACAATAAATCATTTTGCCAGTTTAAAAATACTATGCAATATTTTTGAGAGCATTGATGTTGTAAATATGTTGAATTAGTATCTCAAGTATGTGAGAAAAATAATATAAACCAAAAAATTAAACGATTTCCCACAGAAAATTGGTTTAAACAAAGTTTGTCCTATGCTGAGCAATGTTATTCACTACTCCAGTATGGCCTCCAAGCGCAATAAATATGACGTCATCTGCATACACCCTATACGTTAACATGTTTTTAGAAGCCAATATTATTTTTTGTATAAATTTTCATCACCGGTAAGAATTGCATTTCATATAGGGTGTGTTACGCATGACGTCATTCTGAATGCTTTTTTTGAGCAATGAATAACATTGCTCAGCATAGGACAAACGTAGTTTTTGACTATTTTCTTTGTAAAATAAGCAATTTTTTTGGTCAGCATTATATTATTTTTCTTGCATACTTGAGATACTAATTCAACGATATTACATATATATTTTGCTATATTGTATTTTTTATGAGTAGATGAGTGAGTAAAAATAGTTTTTAGACTATTGTAAATATTGACTGTTTATCTTTACTCAAAAACGGAAAAGGAATCCACGTGATGGTAAAAGTGGGAGAAAAGTTGGTGCCAGCAGCAAGCTAGGCCTGAGCTACCTCCCACTTTTACCGTCACGTGGTTTCCTTTTCCGGCCACTTCCTTTTCCGCATTTTGAGTAAAGATAAGCAATCACATAAAAGTCGTCTAGTATTTCTCATTTAAATATCTCCGAAATCGCAAATAAGCAGTCACTATTAGGGTTTTTACTAAAAATATCCAACAATCACACGATTACAGACTTATATATGTATGTACAAAAAAAAAAAAAAAAAAAAATTAGGTCTATTTTAGTGTACCTTTTTTTATGTGTCTTTTCATAAAATTTTGCCTTTTTCGAACTTTTTTTTTTTCATAAAAATTTATAAATCATATGTAGTGTCAAATCTTTACTGTCTTTGCGGTCTTATTTTTAGGAATAGACCAGAGAAAAACATCAAGCATTTATATCACTTGATGGGATTTACATAAATAACATATTAGTTTGTCTCAAAACCCAACTGTAGCCCCGTAGCAGTGATCAGAAAATTCGATTTATGCAACCCCCATAACATTTACATACTAATTTTTGCCGTCATAAACATGAATAATTACGCAAATTGCATACTTTACAGTTTATTTTCACGCTCGATCTCGTGGGACTAAATTAACATATTCTGGTAACAAATTGTCAACAGTTTTGAAGATCCCATTTCTTGTTTATTCATTAAAAAGCACATGTTGTTTTATGTGGTCTATGGCTTTAAGTTACGTTAATTAACAAAAATCTCGTATAAATCACAGCACACTAGGCTATGAATGGAATAAATTTATTTTTTAATCTCAAAAGGCACACAAACACAATTCACAATTTTTGACTGAAACAGACAAATTATATTTAACATTAAAATGTACGCTTACGCCATCTATACGAGATAAGCTGAATCAGGTTGAATACAATTTATGTAAATAGTCAGATTTGATAACACCGCGGGAGCGCGCTACGGTCTACGGTTGTTGTTTTTTACTTTCTTTTTCTTCTTCTTTCTTTTTTTATGATATTATCATGCGTATTATACATTATAAATTTTTATATTGTACTTATATTATTGTCACAAAAAATTAAATAAATGTTATATAGGGTGTATGCGCATGACGTCATATTGAATGCGCTTCGACGCCATACTTGAGCAATTTAAAACATTGATCAGCATATAGGGTGTATGCGGATGACGTCATATTTATTGCGCTTGGAGGCCATACTGGAGTAGTGCATAACATTGCTCAGCATAGGACAAACTTCATTTAAGCCAATTTTCTTTGGGAAATCGTTTAATTTTTTGTTATCGCTATTTTTCTCACATACTTGAGATACTAATTCAACATATTTACAACATCAATGCTCTCAAAAATATTGCATAGTGTTTTTAAACTGGCAAAATGATTTTTTTCCCTATGTCACCCATGTTATTGAGTTATCCAACATGGCGTCGACTTTAACATGAATGCATAGACCCTATATAGGAAAAATGTGTTGTTGTTTTTTGAATTGTGTTTTTTTTTTTGAAAATTCATATGTGAGACATTATGCTTTTTATTTAAATATTATTATTAATGGCTATTAAAATCCACCACTATAATGATAATAATAGATATAATAATTATAACTTTATTTACCCCCAACCCTATTAACAGCCCCATTATACAAAATCTTGGTCACAATAATAATATTAAATTTTAACAAATAAGCATATATAAATACAGTTTTAATCTTAATTATACTCATTAATTACAAATAGGTTTAATTTAAAGTATTTATACAAAAATTTGCTTTTAAGTAGAGTTTTAGGGGTATGTACCCCAAATGAACCAAAAAAATATTTATATTTGAAATAACCTTAGCAAATAAACCAATAACCAATATACCATAGTATATTATTTATGCGGATGACGTCATATTTATTGCGCGTGGAGGCCATACTGGAGTAGTGAATAACATTGCTCAGCATAGGACAATTTTTTTTTGGGAAATTGGTTAATTTTTTTGTTCATGTTATTTTTCTCACATACATGAGATAATAATTCAACATATTTACAACATCAATGCTCTCAAAAATATTGCATAGTGGTTTTAAACTGGCAAAATGATTTTTTTTCCTATGCCACCCATGTTATTGAGTTATCCAACATGGCGTCGACTTTAACATGGATGCATAGGCCCTATATTAATTATGCTTATTTCTAGAGAACAGGGATTTATACTGAAATATAATTTTTATATACTATATTTATAATATATAGGGTGTATGCGGATGACGTCATATTTAATGTGTTTGGACAAACTTTTTTGTTTATGCCAATTTTCTTTGAGTTCGGTTAATTTTTTGATATTGTTATTTTTACACATACTTGAGATACTAAAATTCAACATATTTACAACATCAATGCTCTCAAAAATATTGCATAGTGGTTTTAAACTGGTATAAAATAAGTTATTTTCCTTATGCCATCCATGTTATTGAGTTATCCAACATGGCGTTGACTTTAACATGAATGCATACACACTAGAGCTGTAAATTTAAACCGGTTCGAGCATCCGCCCGGGCAAAATCTTCGAGTGCCCTTTTTTTTTGAAAATGGTAAAACCTGGTTTCGAGCTTTTAGCTCGAAAACGAGCTTTTTCGAGTTGAGCTCGTAACTGACCAGTGAAAAAAACGATCTTTTGAAAATAAATCGAGCTAAAGTACAATTTTTGAAGAAGCAAAGAAAAAAAAAGTGTTTGATTTTTGTTTAAAATTGCATTTTTAATATTCTATCATGCAAAATAAGCTGTTTAAAATATTTAAAAAAAAAATTTATTTTATTTATATGACTTTTATCCTTCAAAAACAATTTTTTCATAATAAAAATCGAGCTTTTTTCTTCATAGGCTCAAAAGTTCGTTTTTAAACTTTGGCTCAAATTATGTCAAGCTTTCCGAACTTTGGCTCATTTTCGAGTTAAGGCTCGATTTGAAGCTAAATCCGGGTGTCAAGTCAACCCGGGCTAAAAAATTTCAGCCCGGGTTAAAATTATTTCGAGTTTTTTACAGCTCTAAATTACACACTATATGATTGAATATATGACAACAAAAATACAAACAATGATATTATACGAAAAAAAAAAAAAAAAAAAAAAAAAAAAACTTAAAAAATATGTATGAGATAATTTATTTATGATATCACTCTAAAAATTGGTGCATTACTTTAGTTACGAATCCTAACTTATTTAAGATATACACTTTTAAGTTATTATGAGTAGCTAAAATAATGCATTTTAGCAAATTATTAAAAATAGCTAATTTAAGTTGTTTTAAGTTTTTTAAAGGTGTTTTAAGCTATTTTAAGTTAAATTAGCTATTTTTAACAACTTGCTAAAATGCATTATTTTAGCTACTCATAATAACTTAAAAGTGATTATCTTAAATAAGTTAGTATTAGTAAATATAAAAGTAATGCACCAATTTTTAGAGTGATAATAATATAATATTTAATTTTGCTGGTGTTAATGTTATAAATTTTATATATTACATTTAATTATGTAAAAATGTAAATGCAACACGCAACAATTATATTTCTTGTTATTTATTACAATAAAACTTCAAAAATTCTCACAGTGTCCTTGAGTAATAAAAAAACGACAAAATTTTTAATTACTATTTCCTTTGTTTAAAAAAAAAAAAAAATGCTCATGAAATTCTGGAATATAATAATAATGTACAGTTTCGATCAAATGAATAGTTACCATTTAAACTCGATGTTTTTTACCGCGTTAAATTTTGTTCAATTTTGCAACCTTGTTTATGATTATTTATTGAACTCTATATTCTCAATCACATCTATATTCAAATTCATTGACAATAGTTGACAAATACACCACAAGAAGTCACCTGTGATGCACTCAGGTAGACAATCCGGCGGATAAATATTTTGCTTGCTTGCTTGCTCATTCTCTCTCTCTCTCTCTTTCTCTCTCTCTCTCTGATCTCTTCTAAGAAATGCATTTAATGTTTTTTTTTATGTTTCAAAATAACTGCTGACTTACCGATTTGCCCGATTAAGAGATTAAAATTAAGATTTTTTTTTTATCATTTATATCAATATGATTTGTAATGACAGCAATTTGGTAAGAAAATAGTTCGAAACTTGTTATCAAACAAATACTTGAAAGCATTTCTCACAAGAGAGAGAGAGAGAGAGAGAGAGAGAATGAGCAAGCAAGCAAGCAAAATATTTACCCGCCAGATTGTCTACCTGAGTGCATCACAGGTGACTTCTTGTGGTGTCTTTGTCAACTATTACAATATATAGACTGTGATTGAGAATATAGAGTTCAATGAATAATCATAAACAAGGTTGCAAAATTGAACGAAATTTAACGCGGTAAAAAACATCGAGTTTAAATGGTAACTATTCATTTGATCGAAACTGTACATACACACGATTAAAGATAATATATTTTAGCATCCCAATCAAGCGCAGGTTTTTACTTATTAGAATAACATTGCAAATTTTGCGCTAATTTTATTTTATTTTAATTTTTTTTTTTAATTTTTTTTTATCTTATTTTATTTTATTTTATTTTTATTATTATTTTTTTATTTACTGTATGTCTTACTAAGCCCCCGTATTCGAGAGGACCGTTGAGCAGTGACAGAAGGTAGCCAGGAAAGTCGCAAGCTCCCATGTTAAACCTGATCTACCCTTTGAGGGATGAAAGGATGTAGAAGGAAGAGGTAGAGTGTTGGTAGAAAGGATTGGAAGGTCGTAGCGGCTGTGGCCTATATAGTTAGGAACTGCCCAGTCATTCGACAGGGTGGTGCATGCAGGAAAACACAGAAAACATTGCTCAGCATAGCACAAACTTCATTTAAACCAATTTTCTTTAAATAGAAAATCGGTTAATTTTTTGTTATTGTTATTTTTCTCACATACTTGAGATATTAATTCAACATATTTACAACATCAATGCTCTCAAAAAATTGCGAGATATTTTCAAGACAAAATGTGCAATTTTCCTATACTGGCCAATGTTATTTAGTACTCACTTATGACGTTGAATTTAACATGAATGAAACCATGCTATATATTATATACACAAATACATAATAATATATATCGTCACCTTAGAATGAGAACCTCGTATATCAAAAAAAAAAAAAAAAAAAAAAAAAAAAAAAAAGATGCAATTTTGAGCCTTATGTAGATATAGTATAAGGTTCAGAATCTTGTCAAAATTTTTACGATATCTCACTCTAATGACTCTAATGTGACGATACTGTACTGTATAATGTACTGTATACATATCAATGTTATTTATTATACAAACTAATTTAAAAAAAGAAAAAAAAAAGAAAAAGAAAAAGAGAAAGAAAGAAAGAAAAAAAAATGTGCAATGAATTACCTTATTTATAGTTTTTAAAGTAAAAACTACAAGATAGCAATTATCTTGCGGAGTACGTTATGTAAAATTTCATGTACTACTTTTTGTCATCTGATTTATCTTATTTTTTACTGTCCAACCTCTCCATACTTATTATATAAGGTGTACTGCACATGTACTATTTTCTGTAATATTGATTTGTAATGAAGTTTGTCATCTTATTGCCACTGCTATGTATAGGTACGTATAGGGTGTGTGCGCATGACGTCATTCTGAATGTTTTTCGATGATCTTCTTGAGCAATAAATAACATTGCTCAGCATAGGACAAACGTAGTTTTTAGCTATTTTCTTTGGCTATTTTGCATCCGCGGATATAGGTGATTTTTATTCGTTTCAGATACAGATAATTTTAATAGATAAAAATAAGTAAACGGATAAAAATTATCTGTTTCCTAAACGCATAAAAATTATCCGTTTATTAAACAGATAAAAAATATCAGTATAATTTATATACGGATAATTTGTCACAGCTCGGGCTACTAGAAAATACATTGTATATAGTAAGAGCAGTGTTGAAAATTATTATGAAAATTTTGAATGAAGCGGCATCGCATTTGATGTTGACATTTTGGTTTTCGCGTGTGTACACCCTTCAGTTTTTTATTGTAGCTAAATTACAAAAAAAAAAAATAATCAAAGATGATTTCTATTGATTCCCATATGTTTGCTACAGCGTGCTGTGAAGCAGCTCCTACTAAAAGAAACTTGTCATCGAAGGACGTCTTAATGCTGGTGAGTAATTAACCACAGGCACCACAGTATAAAGTATTTCGGTGTAGCTATGGCCAATGGGCGTATCTGCATTTCAAAGTTGCCCCACAAAGGGTGTATGTGCTTTTTTTAGTCAACATTATTTTCTTCATATATTTGGAAAAATAGTTTTTACATAATACTTTAACACAATAGCTTTTTCTTTCTTTCTTTCTTTCTTTCTTTCTTTCTTTCTTTCTTTCTTTCTTTCTTTCTTTCTTTCTTTCTTTCTTTCTTTCTTTCTTTCTTTCTTTCTTTCTTTCTTTCTTTCTTTCTTTCTTTCTTTCTTTCTTTCTTTCTTTCTTTCTTTCTTTCTTTCTTTCTTTCTTTCTTTCTTTCTTTCTTTCTTTCTTTCTTTCTTTCTTTCTTTCTTTCTTTCTTTCTTTCTTTCTTTCTTTCTTTCTTTCTTTCTTTCTTTCTTTCTTTCTTTCTTTCTTTCTTTCTTTCTTTCTTTCTTTCTTTCTTTCTTTCTTTCTTTCTTTCTTTCTTTCTTTCTTTCTTTCTTTCTTTCTTTCTTTCTTTCTTTCTTTCTTTCTTTCTTTCTTTCTTTCTTTCTTTCTTTCTTTCTTTCTTTCTTTCTTTCTTTCTTTCTTTCTTTCTTTCTTTCTTTCTTTCTTTCTTTCTTTCTTTCTTTCTTTCTTTCTTTCTTTCTTTCTTTCTAGAGAGCAGAGTGTAGAGATCTTTTTAAAATTTTAAATATATTAACTTTGCCTTGTGTTTTTATTATGGAATGTGCTATGAAAGTGAAACACAATATTGAATTCTTTAAAAGTCATGAAATTAATCATAACCATAATACTAGGAATACAAATAAAATTAAAAGTAGTAAAGTACCATATAAAAGAACTGAAATGTAAAATAAAGGTCCATTTTGTAGTTGTCTGAATGTCTATAATAAATTGCCTTTAAATATGAGAAAGCAAAATGATTTAATAGCTTTTAAAAAACAACTAAAGTTTTTTCTATTAAATAAGCAGTATTATTCAATCGATGAATATTTGAATGATGAAATATAGTTTAGATTCAAATTCTAATTTTTATACATAAGTTATTATTATATCAATATTATTAAGTGTCGTTTCTTTTTTGTTTTGTTTTTATGTTGTAAATACTTTGACAATCATTTCTATATTGTCATTTATGGCAATAACCTAGACTAATGCATTGATTGTATTATGTATGTTGGATGAAAGAAATGAATAAAGAATTTTGAATTTTGAATTTTTTGAATTTCTTTCTTTCTCGCGATTTGTTTTTTTATTTTTAAATGATTTCTATTTTGTGTGATTTCATTAGGGACCAGTCTCTTGAAGTCGTTATACCTAAATTTTTCACAACGTTTTAATGTTAATTTAAGACTTTAGTGATAACGTTAACTATAATTTGTCCCCAACTATAACGATACCTTTAACGTTATAACGTACATTAATTAAAACGTTAACAGATTTTTAGAAGTATCAATTTTTAATGACTTATTCATAAGTTTTTTCTTTTATAAAGTTATTTAATCTTTCACTTAAGATTTATTTATAAATAAACCCTTTTTTTTTATTGATAATTTCTCTCACATCTTCAGTTTTTTTTTTTTTTTTTTTTAGTCAGTATGAAGTAAAAATATTTCAAAAAGTAACGTTAAAGTTATCGCTATGTTAACTTCAATTTTCATTATTTTATATAATGTTACTTTTTGCCAACGAAGCCGAAAATATCGTTAAGTAGTGACTGCGCATTTTGTTCGTCTTTTCCGAATTTGTCCAATCGCCAAGATCTATTTCCGGAAAATATTCAACTTAAAAAAAAAAAAAAACGATAGTATTTTCCCGCCATAAAAACGTAAAATAAATATATCGGAAATAAAAATTTAAATCTTGCAGATGACGCAAGAAATGCGCAATCGTTGCCTTGCCTTACCTCATCTTCAGCTTTGTTAAATATTTTGCACGCGCGCGGAAACAGGCGAACTGTGACGTAGTAAACCCGCAACTGACATTTTGTAAATGGAAAATAAATTAGAAATCAATGACTCTGGCCAAAATAATGTTGATATTTGTTTTTTTTAGGATATAGGCAAGTTTTTTGTTCAAGGTGTTCTACGTCTTTAAGTATTGTGTAATCAACGGTTATGACGTCACTAAACGTTGACAATCTAACGATAAAAACATAAATGACGTCACAAGCGTTAGAATCACAATGGAATAAACGTTAAACTTGGCCGTTACAAATCTACAATTTTTCTATTTAATCTCAGCGATTGTGACGTCACTAACGTTTTTATTGTTGAAATATCAACGTTTAGTGACGTCATAACCGTTGATTCTACAATACTTAAAGCATTGCAAAACTGTGGACAAGATTTTCAACGATATTTTATTAGTGTGCAGTTAACGTAATATAGTTAACTTAACGTTAACGAGTTACGTTATATAAAGTTACGTTATATAAAGTCCCTTAATTGCCATCAATGATGTTGCAGGAGTTACGTCTGGCTGCTCTACAAGGTCAAATGAAGGACAACAACCTGGCCATATCTCAGCAGGTGAGATCAAGTTAAATATACGTTAAGTTGGTACACAGCCCGGTATATGCCATGACAGCCTAGAGAAACCGTGGAAACATCTAGGCAGGCTGGTCGGTGCAATCACATCAATCATGCACCTCCACGAATGCTGTGCGTTGTCATGGAATGCATGTAAACATGCATCGTGCAACGTGTTGTGCTCTCACACTTCACGTACGCACCCAGCAGTGGCTCGAACCTATACTCGGTAAGGGGTACACAGTTACGAGTCAGCTGCCTTCACCACTTAGCCATACCAGCTTTTTTTTTTTCTTTTTTTTTTTTTCACAAGCATATTTTTAAATACGAAAACAATTATAACAGCATGACGCTATGATTTTACTTAAAGGGAAAAATATCCCAGATGTAAAATTGAAATTTTAGTATTTTGTGTTTATTTTCTAGAACGGAGTATGATGTTGATTTCAGAGTGGTGAGCTGTCGAGTACTGAGTTACAAAACCGTCTTGCCTTCAAGGAGTTCGGACAGTTCATCAGTAACGTTGGCAATGCCTGGACAAATTTCTTGGTCAGTTCGTTCAACAAAACACCAAGGCCTCCCGCAATTACAGTAGCACCTGCAGTTGCAAGCACCACGCGTGCAGCTGCCACCACTAGTGCCGGTGCAGCTGCAACAACAAAAGGTGGAGCAGCTGTAACGACCAGTGCTGGTGCAGCTGCAACGACTAGTGTCGGTGCAGCTGCAACAACTAGCGGAGGAGCAGCTGTAACGACCAGTGCCGGTGCAGCTGCAACGACTATCGGTGGAGCAGCTGTAACGACAAGTGGAGGTGCAGCTGCCACGACCAGTGCAGGTGCAGCTGCAACAACAAAAGGTGGAGCAGCTGTAACGACCAGTGCCGGTGCAGCTGTAACGACTATCGGTGGAGCAGCTGTAACGATTAGTGCCGGTGCAGCTGCAACGACTATCGGTGGGGCAGCTGCAACGACAAGTGGAGGTGCAGCTGCAACGACTAGCGGAGGAGCAGCTGCAACGACCAGTGCCGGTGCAGCTGCAACGACTATCGGTGGGGCAGCTGCAACAACAAGTGCCGGTGCAGCTGCCACAACTAGCGGAGGAGCAGCTGTAACGACCAGTGCCGGTGCAGCTGCTACGACTAGTGGTGGTGCAACTAGAACGACTACTTAAATCCTACATCAATACATTATTTTATTATTATTTAAATGTTATGTTTTTGTTAACTTTTGTATGTATCAAATAAACGTTGGAGCGATTGTAAAAATGTTGTTTTATTTTACAATCATTGAGAAACTCGAAAATGTATAGTTTAAACTAGAGCTGTGGATTTCTTCCGGTTTATTTTATAACCGGTTTCAAAATTACTGATTAACCGGTATTATAAGAAGCTATAAACCGAAAAAAAAATCGAAATAAATTTACTGTTGGAATTTCTTCCTGTCACTAAAAAAATCGGTTTTAAAATATCAGAAAAACGATTTTTTGAAATCAGAAAAATCGAAAAAAATTTTTTTTATAATTTTGGATTCATAACTACCGAAAATAATTATGCATCTATTGGATCCCAAAAATCACTAATGCATTTAAATAATTTTAAAATAATAATTTAACCGAATTTGAAGTGCAAACTGATTTTTTTTTTGTAATTTTTATTTTTGATAAAAAAAGTTGAAATCTAAAATATTTTTAGGATTTTAAGGTAATGCATTATCCTAATAATTTCAACCATACATAACTTTTTTGATGCACTTTGATATATTTAACAATTTTATAACCCTTTATCTTATAAAAAAGCAAAAAATATGTTAAACATTAATAACAAATCAATGCAATAGTATATATAAAATTCAATTTTTTTACAAAATTACACTGATTTATAAATTTTGGAAAAATTCGAAATGCACGCGGCATATTTTATTATGTGCAGTACATTATATGTTTATAATATGTGCTAAGAAAAATTGCTTTTGTAAGAAGATAGTAGAAAAGATTTTATCTATTTTAAATCTTCTTACCTGCTTGACAATTTTAACCCTGTAACAAACGGTAATTTTCACAAACAAGTTGCAACTTGTTGGTGGTCATCTGATTTTTTCGTCTGGCATTTTTTACATTTTTTTCTTTAAATTCAATCCTTTTTTGTCATTTTTTTAACAATGCACATATATACTGTGGAACTCATTTAAACTTTGAAAATAAGTGCTGTATCTGTACATGCAATTCTTATTTTAAATCCCTCGCATTTTTTTTATTAAAAGGTAAAATAAGAATTTATAAAAAATTTTCAAAAGATAGACACCGCGTCTCGTGGGTTGGCGAGGCTTATATAGTACAAACAATTGGTACCGTCGTGGGAAAGGTACTATCATGTAAATTTTTAGAGGCCGTAGTAAAACCACCCAAAATGTGATTGCAAGAGACAAAGTATTTTATTTTTCATTTCATACACCTCATTTTACAAAAATTTGCAACCTTCATAAAGATATAAAAAACTTTACTGTTGGAGAGTCAATAAAAGTTAATCCTTCTAGACATTTTTTAAAGAGGTAAAATTTGTAAGTATTATTGTACAAACTTACACTTTGTCAAATGCGACAATACATCTGCGTGACAGGTAATATTGTATTCTCTGACCAGTGGATGTGACCAGCTACTTAGTCCCTTCTTTTTTTTATTCTAGAATTGGGGGAGCAAAGTTAAATATTCCCAATTTATTCAGTATATAATATAATAATATTTGATACTGTATATATATTATATAATATTATATAATATATATTATATAATATAAGTTATATATTTTTTAATATATATTATTATTTTCCTGATTTATTTTAATTATTACTTTTTAAATTATTAATAAAACACATATTATTACGTAAAATAAAGATAACTATTAAAATGCACGCGAGACAAAAATGCTATACTTCAAAAAATTAAGTTTTACCATAAAAAAATGCTAATTAAAAATTATTCTGAACAGTTTTGAGTCTATAGCTGTCCGATTGCTGTCAGACAATTTTTACAAAAAAAAAATTTATTTTTAAATATAGTTTTTTAGTCTGCAAATTCTCATATTCTATTTTCTTGTAGCAGTACTACCATTATATTAAAAAAAAAGTAAAAAGGCTTATGAAAAAAAAAATGAAAACATGCATTTTTATTCATGCCTGATTTTACTCAATCAATAAATATTTGCATCTTTATTAATAAATTTATTTCATTTTAAAGAGTGAGAACTTTTATCATATTATAATGAAAATAATTGTTTTTGAACTGATTATGTTAATTCTTATCTTGCAACAGTTTTTATTATTAACTTGCTATTGATATCTTTATATAAAAAAGCAACACAATCTTTGAGTTTAAGAAGGGAAAGTAAAATCGAAAAGTAAATCGTAAAGTAAGATCATTTCATCTCTCCAAATATTACTATACGCAATCCACCACCTCTTGGGTGTAAAATTGAAAATAGGAACTTTATTTATTGCAATTTTTTATACACTGAAAAAACAACTAAATATTTATATATTTTATATAATATATTACTTTGAAAAAGTACAGCTAATATTTGAGTGTTATAGAAATTTCAACTTGTCTAAAAAACCTATAGTGTTTATATGGATGACGTTACATTCATTGCGCTTCGAGGCATACTGGAGTAGTAAATAACTTTTCTTAGCATAATTCAGGTAAGCCAAATTTCTTTGGGAAATAGGTTAATTTTTTTATTGTTATTTTTCTTAAATACTTGAGATACTAATTCAACATATTTACAGCATCAATGCTCTCAAATATATTGCATAGTGGTTTTAAACTGGCAAAATGATTTATTTACTTATGCCTACCAGCCTACCAGAGTTTATTAAGTTTTCCAAAATGACGTCTACTTTAACATGTATGCATACGCCATACACCCTATATACATAATTGCAGTTTATATTATTTGTTAAACAAAAACAGTTTTACAATTGTCTTACTTGTTAGTGATCACGTAAAAAAAAGATGGGAGAGAATAACTTTTAAACTTTCATATATTGGTTTGTATTTTATTATTCCATAATTTAATAATAAATAATAATAATAATAAATCAATGTGAAGCATCGAAATGTATTCACTTAATGAATATTAGTATTTTGTAATACCAAACTATTTCTCAAGCATTTTAATAATAATGTTTCTAGGCAATAAAATTCACGCAAAGCACATCCATATATATGCTGCAATCATAACGTGTTTACATATAAAATATGATCAACATACGAATCTGGTAAGGTCAATTGCAAAGGAAAGGGGGGCACCTAGCAAAATAGTAACTCGGATCTGTATACTCCTCACTGCGAGTACAGGTTTCGAGCCTTCGAGCACACGGGCGAGGGGTGAGAGCACAACACGATGCGTAATGCATGTTTACATGAATGGACGATATCGGTTTAGCGCGCGGGGTGCTGCGGGGAAAGCTAAGGGTCCCCTAATTTAACATTACGCTTATGAAGAAAAACACGTTTTTTGCGTTTTTTTAAGAAAACTACTCCACCGATTTTGGAGAAATTTAAATGAGAAATACTAGACATACTACTACGTGTTTTAACTTTTAAGCCATAGAAAATGTTTAACAATTTTTTAAACCGATAACCTCCATTGCATTTCATAACAACCACAGATTTGAAAGGTGCATATTTAATGTAATTGAACCACAGAAATTGCCTATTTATTTCTTACTTTCTCTAAAATGTAATAGTAATTACCGGGCTTTGTTTGTGCGATTGATTTTTAATAAAAAAACAAATTACCACTTCAAAAAGACAATGAATGGACGTGACCTTGGATTATTTTAACCTAATAATAAAGTAGGAATTATACCTTTTTTTGTGCTCATAAACAGGCAGTCTGTTCTAAATATTAAGGGATGATAGTTCATATAAAAATATGCACTATCTCTCCTTCATACTCTCTCTTTGTTTATTTATTTTATGTGATACCAGAAAACATTATGACAAATTAAGAGGGTAGGTAACGGACTGATATCTTGCAAAACTAGAACGGTTGCGAATAATAATAATAACACAAAGTAAAGAGGAAAAGTTACTTAAAAATTTATTTATGTCAAACATGTCAAAACACGATCAAATATTTAATTTATTACATTACACTTTAGAGATAACATGTAAATGTGGATATTTAAATTTGAGCGGGAAATTTAGTTAAATTAGAAACGTTTTTACAATTAAAAATATCATCAAATTTTTTTTTGGTATAAAAAAATATATTCTAGATTTACTTCAATTTATTTCAAGATTATAGTGTTTGTTTTATTAGAATTAAAACATGTACAAAAAAGTATTGGGAAAAGTTAGTTCTTCTTTTAGTGATTTCTGGTCCAAGTCAGTCACCTACCGCCTTAATCACCTTTCTATAATATTTGTTATTCAAAATAAAAGTAAAAAGAAAATCCAATACATCACTTTGTTGTTTCTTTTATTCCTAAAATAATAATTTTTATTATTATTGTAATTAAGTAATTAAAGTATTTGTAATTTTTAGTATCTTGATTACACAGGACTGCAATAATATATTTAACTATTTAAAAACTCGCGCTAAAATTCCAATATCATCATACAAAAGATAACAAAACTGCTGGATTTCAATAGCTATATACATTTTTGCGATGCTGTGTACTTTTGTTCATATAATTATAATAAAAGGGTTGACGTTTAACTTTATCTGACCAACCAGGTTTTGACGTTTTACCTACCCTGTCTCCCACCACATATTTTTCCACCGGTATTTACTGAATCTACAAAATTATTTTTTTTTTAACTCCTACGCACAATTCATGTTTTACTGCTGTGGATAAAAGACATTTTTTTAGTACGTCTGAAATTTTAGTTAATTTTGTAGGAGTTTTACACTTAAAGCATGGGTCGCAATAAAAATTCAAAACGAAGTATTGTATGGAAGTATTTTAGTCAAGATGAATCAGAAACTTTTGCACAGTGCTCATTTTGTGACAAAAAATTAAGCCCAAGTGGCGAAAGCACAAGTGTTTTATTCAGTCATTTAGCCACGCATGGGATCAAGAAAGAATCCATACTACCTGCAACTAGATTAACCCCTAATGATCCAGGACCTTCAAGTAGTAAGAGCATCAATCAACAAAGCATTAAAAACTTCACTACGCCAAAGCGCAGGAGGTAAGAAAAAAACTACTTTAATTGTATCTGTTATTTTATATAAATATTCGTCAAAGAGTGAGTTATTATAAACAAAGTTTTTAAGTCTTTAAAAATATAATTTTATGTATAAACATGTTGTAAAATAGAACACCTCAATTTAATAGTTTTCATATCAAAATAAAACAGAATTTTTACCCATAAAACTAAAAACTTTTTAAAATTTTAGTCATCTTTATATTTACCAAAATCGATCTACATATAATTGTAAAATTTAACTCACAAAATGTGTTTTGAGCTTTTAATTATTTTTTTTTAAACTATTAGGCTTCTATGAGTTACATCTTTGCACGTAAATTATGCTATTTCAAAAAAAAAATTTTTACTGTTAAATATAGAAATAAAAATCTTAATTCAGTGTTCAGTTTGTGAGTATTTTGTTTAATCTCTTTGTTCATTACAACTAAAAAAAAAATATATAATATATGCACTTTAATAGAAAACAATACATCACCCAACTACCATAATAATGAAAAATTTATATTTTTTTTATTTCAATTAATCTTTTCTTGTTTAGCACTTACTGTAAGCAGTCAAAATAGTTTATTTTTTAATACAACATTGAATAATTTACTTTGCTCAGTTTATATATTATAACTTTTCTATACATAATATCAACTTAAAATAAATAAATGTGTTATTTATTTATTTACGATGTTAGGAAACAGATTTACTAAATTAAAAAAAAAAGAAAAATAAACGTTTAAAAACGTAATTTTGGTTGTCGTCATAAAAAAAAAGTTTTTTAATATAATAAATAGAATACGATACTTACCACCTTACATTCATATAAAACCTAATTTTTATACATTAACGTTAACAATTTCATTCTAAAATCAAATTCAGCTTATGAATTTTTAATTAACTTTGTTTGCTGTTCATAGATTTTCCAGACTTGTTTTACCCAATTACATAATTTTTTTCAATTTAATAAAAAATTGCAATAGTTCTGTTTTCAGTATAAAAATTTAAAATTGTATATTATAATAATTTTTTTATTATAGGAATGAAGTAATACTAAAAAAGGCAAACAAAAATGTGGCAGGACCAATCAGAACTTTTATTTTAGATTTGTTTTCTTTAATCATATAGAACATAGACTAAATCAGCATTTCGCATAAGCCACAAACTATATAGAACCATAACATATATACCTTAAAAAAGGTATATATTTTTTTAACGTTTTTAAATTCTCAGAATATTGCAAAACCTAACAATCATAATTAATAATGATTTTCTTATTATAATTATACCTTTTTTTTTGCTTGCTATATTGTGTTACCTTGCTACACCATTATCTTTTAAAAATCTTTAATAAAAACCCAACATGGTGGCAGACTACTTCTAATAACGTATCTAACTATTTTTCGTGTTTATTAACATATTGGACATTCGATAGAATTTTCCCTTATTATAATTGTATTTATTTTTAGTAACTGAAGTTTAATATTTATATATTGTTTTTTTAGTTACATTTGCGGATAAAATCAAATAGTTTCTGTTTTAAAAAAACTAATAATTTACATTTTTTTCCTTCAGTAAAAAAAAATGTAACTATAAAAAAAAAAGAAGAAAAAACTTTTTTGTTGATTACCATTTGTGATAGCAAAATTCTGCAGTTTTAGAAATCTTTGTTTACACAAAAATGATAACATACGTAATTTATGCCGCTACATTTATGCCATTGTATAATTGATATCTATCTACATGGTAAGAATCAATTACGTAATTTATGTTTTATTTATGTCATTGGAGAATAAATTATTGTTAATAATAACAACTTTAATAATTGTGCTGTGCAATATATAATTTATGCTTTATAGTATAAATATAAGACAATAAAGCATTAATAATAAAGCATTAATAATGCAGCTATGAACATATTGTGCTAAAATTAAGCGAGCATATTTATTATACGTATTTACTTTTGTCCGAGAACAATAACAAAATAAATTTGTAATATATTACAATATTGATGGTTTTTGTTACAAAGATTTTATGCAGTTTAACATACAAATTAGGCTGAAAGGATTAAATTAGGCTGAGAATGGGCTAGCATAAATATTATGTATTTTCTAAGGTCCACGTGCATATTGATATAGAGCGAGTAATATTTATATAACGTGGAAATTTTCCCGGCATGTTACATAGTTCAAAAAATGTAATAAAAAAAATTTCATGCAGTAAACGGTTCAATTTATTTGCATTGTTCAAATTTTGTTACCATGCCTTGCTCTGCGCTGACGCATTTTATTTTCCACGTTATGTGAATATAACTGTATATTGATATGCACGTGTAATAAATACATAATATTTATGCTAGCCCATTGTCAGCCTAATTTAATCCTTTCAGCCTAATTTGTATGTTAAACTGCATAAAATCTTTGCAACAAACCATCAATATTGTAATATATTACAAATTTATTTTGTTATTGTTCTCGGACAAAAGTAAATACGTATAATAAATATGCTCGCTTAATTTTAGCACAATATGTTCATAGCTGCATTATTAATGCTTTATTATAATTGCTTTATTGTCTCATAATTATACTATAAAGCATAAATAATATGTTGCACAGCACAATTATTTAAGTTGTTATTATTAACAATAATTTATGCTACAATGACACAAATAAAACATAAATTACGTAATTCATTCTTACCATGTAGATAGATATCAATTATACAATGGCATAAATGTAGCGGCATAAATTACGTATTTTATCATTTTTGTGTAAACAAAGATTTCTAAAACTGCAGAATTTTGCTATCACAAATGTGAATCAACAAAAAAGTTTTTTCTTCTTTTTTTTTTATAGTTACATTTTTTTTTACTGAAGGAAAAAAATGTAAATTATTAGTTTTTTTAAAACAGAAACTATTTGATTTTATCCGCAAATGTAACTAAAAAAACAATATATAAATATTAAACTTCAGTTACTAAAAATAAATACAATTATAATAAGGGAAAATTCTATCGAATGTCCAATATGTTAATAAACACGAAAAATAGTTAGATACGTTATTAGAAGTAGTCTGCCACCATGTTGGGTTTTTATTAAAGATTTTCAAAAGATAATGGTGTAGCAAGGTAACACAATATAGCAAGCAAAAAAAAAGGTATAATTATAATAAGAAAATCATTATTAATTGTGATTGTTAGGTTTTGCAATATTCTGAGAATTTAAAAACGTTAAAAAAATATATACCTTTTTTAAGGTATATATGTTATGGTTCTAGTTTGTGGCTTATGCGAAATGCTGATTTAGTCTATGTTCTATATGATTAAAGAAAACAAATCTAAAATAAAAGTTCTGATTGGTCCTGCCACATTTTTGTTTGCCTTTTTTAGTATTACTTCATTCCTATAATAAAAAAAATTATTATAATATACAATTTTAAATTTTTATACTGAAAACAGAACTATTGCAATTTTTTATTAAATTGAAAAAAATTATGTAATTGGGTAAAACAAGTCTGGAAAATCTATGAACAGCATACAAAGTTAATTAAAAATTCATAAGCTGAATTTGATTTTAGAATGAAATTGTTAACGTTAATATATAAAAATTAGGTTTTATATGAATGTAAGGTGGTAAGTATCGTATTCTATTTATTATATTAAAAAACTTTTTTTTTATGACGACAACCAAAATTACGTTTTTATACATTTATTTTTCTTTTCTTTTTAATTTTATAAATCTGTTTCTTCACATTGTAAATAAATTAATAACACTTTTATATATTTTAAGTTGATATTATGTATAGAAAAGTTATAATTATAATATATAAACTGAGCGAGGTAAATTATTCAATATTGTATTAAAAAATAAACTATTTTGACTGTCCTAGTTTGCGAGATATTATTCGATCACCTACCCCCTTAATATTAAAGCAGGAAATAAATAATATTAGTAAAATATGTCATAAATTACAAAATAAAATAAAATAAAATTTTAAATATGATAAAATAAAATTGTAAATTAAAATTAATTAAAATTAAAATATTTACACTAAAATAAAACATAATTTTTTTATTTTTCAGAAAGGACACTGATTCTGAATCAAACGATGATGACCACGCTGCTTCATTCCGTACCGAGACGACTGTGATGACTACAATTCCGGTGGCAGAAAGAAAATCTGCTACTTTAAATAAAAATGTACCGGATCCAAGTTTAAATGATAGCGATAAAAAGCAAAGTGATATGAGAGATTTTGTTGGCTCTCATCGTACTTACTTTAAAAAATCATTTGTTGATTCTATATTAACTGCAATTGCACTATTTATTGCTACTGATTTAGTACCAATATCAGTTGTTGAAGGTTTAGGGTTTATTGCAATGATCAATGTTATGTTAGGACCTCACTTTGAAGTTCCATCACGCGATAGGGTTATGACAAAATTGCGAAGCTTATATGAGGAATCTACCGTGGATGTTTTAAAAATATTAAGCTTTGCTGATAAAATAAATATAACAACTGACTGCTGGACCTCACGCGCAAAAGACTCATATATAACAGCCACCTCTCACTTTATTAATGATAACTGGAAACTAGTTAAACACACTCTTTTTACATGCAGTATGCATGAGAGGCATACATTTAAAAATTTAAAAAATAAATTGGAAGCAAAGTTATTAGAATGGGGGATAACTTCAAAAATATTAAGTACAACAAGTGACAACGCACCTAATATAATTAAGGCTGTTAAAAATAGCAATATTTTAGGAGAATCTAACGGCTGTTTTGCGCATAAATTACATTTATGTGTGATGGAGATTTTCAAGTCTAATAACAAATTAAATAGTTTGCTAATCAAATGTAAAAAAGTAGTTGGTCATTTTAGACATTCTTCTATTGCGTCTGATGGTCTGCATCAAAAACAAAAAGAGTATAAGTTACCCGAAAAAAAATTAGTGCAAGGTGTACAAACACGCTGGAATTCATATGTTGATATGTTTAGAAGTCTTGTAGAAAGTAAAGTAGCCATATACGCTGTTTTTGAAGATAGAAATTTAACAAGTCAAGAAATGGCTAAAAAACTTGAAATAACGCGAAATGAATTCGCTATGATGGAGGCTCTAATTTACATATTGCATCCGTTTACTGTAATGTTAACGCGCGCATGTGGAGAATCGTACGTTACAGCATCCGAAGTACGTCCTATGGTTTTTACTCTTTTAAATCGGCTATGCCCATCATATATACCAAAGCCCTCTCCCCCTGATGCACCCTTAATTGTTATACCAGAGGAAGTAAATAAGCAGGCCTGTTTAGCAGTTAAATTTGTGCTCGCAAAGCAAGTAAGCAAACGTTTTGATATGTGCCCAAGTTGGTTAAAAAAGGCTATTGACGAGGAATATTTACAAAACGTACGTAATAAGAAGAGTAGCTTAAATAAGGAGCCAAAAAAATGCGATAAAAACCAACACGCCACGCGTATACGAAATCAGGCTGATGTTAATAGTGAATTATTAGATAGTGATGATTCTGATTCAGAGTTTGGGACAAGTGAAAATGAAGGTGATGAATCAGAATGGGAAACTTTAGAGAACGAGGTAGAGAATGCAGGACAGGTAAGCGTATTGCAAATTGCCTCGTTCCTCGACCCACGTCATAAAGGATTAGTTGTTGAAACAGCGGAGGATAGGATTAAAATAAAGAATGTTGTTGAAACATTGTATAAGGAAGAGTCGCATTTGTTAGGGGGGGATCAGAATGAGGTAACTCAAAACACCTCTGAATTTGATGAACTGTTTGACATGCCAGGAAATAATTACCATGAAATTAATAATGAATTTGAAAGCTATAGATTGGAAACAGTAAACTTAAAGTACAGTGACAGCCCACTAGACTGGTGGAGAGTTAATGAACGCAAATTTCCAATCATGGCAAAATTAGCAAAGCGATATCTATCTATACCAGCCACATCGGCATCTTCTGAACGTGTGTTTTCTGCTGCTGGTAATATTATAACAATTAAAAGAAGCAGTCTGTTGTCTCAAAATGTTGACATGCTGGTATTTCTATATCAAAACTCTTTCTTACGTAATAATAAAATCCATGCTACTAAAAAACGTAAGGTTTAATATGATATTTTATTAATGGAGGTTATCGGTTTAAAAAAATGCTTAAAAATGACTATGGCTTAAAACACGTAAAAGTATGTCTAGTATTTCTCATTTAAATTTCTCCGAAATCGGTGGAGTAGTTTTCTCAAAAATCGCAAAAAAACGTGATTTTCTCCATTAGCGTAATGTTAAATTAGGGGACCCTTAGCTTTCCCCGCATCACCCCGCGCGCTAAACCGATAACCTCCATTATATAATAAAATATATTCTTTTCTTCTAAAATAATTTTAACATTAAGAAAAAAATACATTTTCTCTCTTAGCATATATAGTTTTAATTTATTTTTATATTAGCTATTAGTTTTGCTAAATGAACACAAAAAACATATTTGCGTTAAATATGGTGCACTTTTTTTTTTATTACAATGAAATATTGTTGTTGCTAACTTTGTAAATTACGGCACAGCATAATGTATATTATACTACACGTAAAAAAATCAATTTATTTACAACATTATTTATTTATTAAATGGTAAAGGTTAAATAATTCTCCAATAAAATAAATTTGATTTATTTATTTTTGTCTGTGCTAATATTGTTTTTTCAGTTCGTTTTTTTATAACATAACTTACTAAAAAAGCAAACATAAAAATTAACTTTTGAATACTCGCTCCGTAAAAATAATTTTTCAAACATTATTTACAAATAGTTTTCTAAATTCTTGTAATATATAATTAATATTTTACTAAAATAATATTAATAATTATAAAATCATTTGAAGTAAAAGATAACTGACTTAGACCAGATATCGTCAAAAGAAGAAATTTACAACTATTTCTTGTTTATTATATATTTCCAACAAAGCAAAAACACTATAATTTTCAAATAAAATTGAGTAAATTAAAAACAATGTTTTGCAAAAACTTTTAATGATATTTTAATGCAAAAAAGTTTTTAATGTGAATAAAATTTGCAGCTAAAATTTGAATTGACACATTACTATGTTATGTTTATCGTAAAATGACTTAAATATTTGGTCGTGTTTTTACATGTTTGTTGTAGCTAAAAATTCACATATTTATACTATTTCTTCTCTATTTTGACTGTGTTTAATAATTCAAGACCGTCTAGTATGCAAGATATTAGTGTATGTATATATCTTATATTAAATATATTTATATTAAATATTAACCTGTTAGCTTAAATAAAACATATTAATTTAAGAAATCTGTCATTTAACTATTTTCATTAAGAATTTGTGATGTAAATAAGCTTTTTTTCCATAAAACAAAGTAGATTCAAGATTTATATCAATAAATTTCATAGAAATATGAAATATATATTTAAAACACAATATTTAAATAACAGATATGTTCAATGTCGGGATAACGGTATTAAATAATGCAATTTTTTAAATCTAAATTTAAAAAAATCTTGCTCTTTATTAATTTTTTTTTTCAAATGTCTGGTTTTGTAATTAACGGTAAAAGGGCATTATTTGCTTGTCTAATATACGTCATGGTTAAAAATTGTCATTAGCATAACAGAATGTATATTGAAACATATATTTGTAAACATAAATAATGCAGTCCTCAAAGAATGAGTTCATATATCTCTTATAATAATATACATGAAAAATCAGCTCGGCAATATGAATGTTAACATTTTTAATTTTGTGTAATAAAGACTTTGTTTTCTTTTATTTATACATAGGAATATATTATTGAATAATCTTCTTGTACTGGTGACTGTGCTTAAAAAACATAATAAATGTGGTTTACCTGAACTGTTTTCTTTTTATTTCCTTTTATTTACCTTTAACATACTTTGTTACAATCTTGAATTTTGTAAATTTTAAAAACATTAAACATTTTGAGCTAGTTTTTTTATTTAATTAAAAAAGTGTATAAAAAATCGTTCGTAGCTCTAAAACTAAATATAGGTTACCTGTTTAAATAATTCTTTAAAAAATTCTAATGCTTAAAACGCATAAAAATATGTCTAGTATTTTTTAATTAAATTTCTCCGAAAAAGGTGGAGTAGTTTTCTCAAAAATTGCAATAAAAAAATTGTTTTCCACCAATATCGTAATGTTAAATTAGGGGACTCTAAAAAAAACAAACAAAGAAAGATAGAATTTTTTTTTACAATATAAATTTAAGTAATGACTTAATATTTGTTTTTCAAAAAAAATAACGTTTAATGTGTGCAATTATAGCTTTAACACTAGTTTATTAAAAAAAAGAATTGACTCTATTTTTGAAGTGCTGTAACGTGGTCACAAAGTAATTTATACTTAAACAGTTTCATCAGTATATATGCGTATTAGAAAATTAGAATGTTTAAGTAAATCGTGGGTCAAGTCAGCAGTAAATGACGCAACCTGCCCAATATTGTCCTATTTTGGCCATGAACGTTGCCATTGTGTTGTTATCATCGTATACTAGTCTTGTGATACTTTATACAACTTAGAAATTTACATAAACTGTGATATTGTGACATCCTTCATGATGATTGTTCTAATTAATGTCATTATTATAAGTTCACGTGGCTGATAAGGAATTTTTTATCGGGAATCAAAACGTATGGAATAGTTTTATGATAAATAAAATATTTAAATTTTAAACAGTTTTATTTAATTATTTTGAAACTATAGATATATCCTCAAAGATTTTACTTAACTGAGACTTGTAATATCTCTCTCTTTTATTATAGTAGCAAACAAAATACTTTTAAACCCTTCAGGTGCGCCTTTTTATATTGTTGTATACAACTTTCAGGTAGCTAATATAATACTGTTTTCCTTATTATTGAAAGTGATAAAACTGAAAAATTATATATATTTTAAATCTAATCATTAATTTTTAAATATCATTGTATTGTTCACAATTTTTGCAATTCATTGCATATAAATATCATTTCAATTGCACAACTATATAACTCAATTTAATTTTAAATCAATCTGATGTTAATATTTATAATATATATATTATTGTTTATATTTATTATAAAACATTGATGTTTATATTCAAAATATTGCAAAAATAGTGTATAATACAAAGGCGTGTAAAAATTATTGAAAATATTGAAAATAAAGATTTTTTTGTTTTGTTTTATAACCTTCAATAAAAAACAGTTTTATATTAGCTACCTGAAAGTTCTATACAACAAAACGAAGACGCACCTGAATTTTAAAAGTATTTGTTTGCCGATTAACAAAAGAGAGAGATTTTATATCTCACTCAAGTAAATCTTAAGTTTTATTCATAGACACACACATTTTATGAAAATAATTTTTAATTTAATAATTTTAATTTCAAGATTTTTTTTTTTTTTTTTTTTTTTTTTTGATAAAAAGTAGTTCCTGATAAGTTGCGTAAAGTTATAATTGTATGACATTGCATCATTAACAAAGTCACAGTTTATGTAAATTTCTAAGTTAAATGAAATGTAAAAATACCAAGAAAAGAAACCTTACGACCAAAATTATACGATTTGGGGCAGTAAAGTTGTGTCAGTCTATTCACGCTTTATTCTTTTGAGTCGTCATAATTTTATTTTAAGAAAATTCGTATTAAAAAATATATTTTTTTTAAATATTCTGAGAATTAAATGTTTACGATTATTATTATTTTATTTTAAACAAGAATTCAAATTAAAAATTTTCGATTTTTTTAAATCGATTTTTATATTAAAAAAACTTTTGTAAATAATTAAATTGATAATAAATTTCGATTTTTTGGTTTATTGCATGAAATTTCAGTGAAAAAAACCGTTCTCTTCGTTCAGACTGAAAAACGATTTTCGATTTATATCTCCAATAAATCGGAAATGCAAAAAATCGAATCGTTAAAAATTTATTCGATTTAATCGAACCGATAAAAATTACCACCGGTTTTCCGGTTTCAAGATTTTCAACGATTTCCACAGCTCTAGTTTAAACTGATTTCATTTTTAAACATATATTATTAATTTATATTTGGTCAAAAATAAATACGCAATGAAAATGAGCTCTATAGGGTGTATGCATTAATTTTAAAGTCGACGCCATGTTGGATAACTCAATAACATGGGTGGCATAGGACAAAAAATCATTTTGCCAGTTTAAAAACACTATGCAATATTTTTGAGAGCATTGATGTTGTAAATATGTTGAATTAGTATCTCAAGTATGTAAGAAAAATAGCAATAACAAAAAATTAACAGATTTTCCAAAGAAAATTGACTTAAAACGATGTTTGTCCTATGCTGAGCAATGTTATTCACTACTCCAGAATGGCTTCTAAGCGCAATAAATATGAAGTCATCCGCATATACACCCTATGCGGTCGCTGTAATGACTTTTGCTCTCAGCGCGTTAATAATTAAAATTTAGAGACAGTTTTCAGGAGGTTTTATATCACGATGATCACTATTAAAAAAGCCAAAAATAGAAATGAGTGAGATGAGGTGGATTGGTGAAACATCCCAAAAAACGTCTGACTTGAAGTGGACCACTACCACCTTGCACTGCTAGGACTGAAAAAACTATAATTATATTTTATAAAAAAAAAAACTAAAAAAAAAACTTATATTTGCTAGCGTAGAGAAATGATAATGGACAATTTGCATATTATTTATTAAGTATTATTAAAATATTAATATATATTAATTATATTATGAAAATTACAATTTCATGTTACACCATGTTTATACATAGCAGTAAGTATGTTAAAAGGGATTCTTCCTGACTGGGACTCGAACTCAGATCTTTGGCTTACCGGGCCACTGTGCTAATCATTGCACAGGTTAGTAATGGTTAGCACAGTGGCCTGGTAAGCAAAAGATCTAGGTTCGAGTCCCAGTTAGGAGGAATCCCTTTTAACATACTTACTGCCCTGTATATATAAACATGGTGTAACACGAAAATATAATTTTCAATACTTCCCATGTAAAAACCAGGTTCTAAATTACAAATTCACAATAATTATATTTTGCTTTTATTTATTGTGGAAGACCAATTTTTTAACAATATCTAAAAAATTTGAAGTTAAATATATATAAATATATATATATATATATATATATATATATATATATATATATATATATATATATATATATATATATATATATATATATATATATATATATATATATATATATATATATATGTATTTATATATATATATATATATATATATATATATATATATATATATATATATATATGAATATATATATATATATATATATATATATATATATATATATATATATATATATATATATATATATATATGAATATATATATATATATATATGTATTTATATATATATATATATATATATATATATATATATATAAATATATATATATATATATATATATATAAATATATATATATATTTATATATATATATATATATATATATATATATATATATATATATATATATATATATATATATATATATATATATATATATATATATATATATATATATATATAAATTTAAAAATATAGTTTCTTGCTAGGGTTTAAACTACTTGATGCTTGATGTTAAAAATAAAGAGTAAAAAATGCAACAATAAAACGTTTGAAAACTTAAAATTTATTTTACTTTTTTCATTAAACCTGTTTTTAGCAAATTTATCAAAAGTTGGATCTGCAAGCTGCACATCGAACGCGCAGGATGTTTAGGACGTATCAGAGAAGTGTTTTTTTTCGTAAACTTTGAAGTTTTGAACATCATATCGCAGCAACGAAAAGATTGAAAAATATTTAATGCCTATCATCTAAAAGCCTGTTTAGTTGGCAATGTATGAGCATAGTTTCAGATTTTTCATGTTATTAATAAGCTCGCAAAAAATTAATTAGTAACTGAGAGTGCCTTTTTATCTCGGAATTTTCAGAGGTATGCCAACTTAAGCTGACAAATCTACGTTATCCATAATACAAAAAAATTCAAACTTATTTTTTATTGTGTATAAACATCCCTAGTACACGCTACAATACCGAAAAAAAATTGCAAAAATTTGCACTTGCCAAAAATTAGCAAAATCTAAAACTCAATGTATCTCCAGATTTACTGGCGTGATCCTATTAAAACTTAAACTGCAAACGTATTTTAGTGTTCTTTTTACAATGCTTTTAAAAAAATTAGCGATTTTTGATTTTACGGAGATTTACAAATTTTTTAGTGTCTGATGAAGCATGAAGTAGGCAACCCGCCTAACACAAAATTTAAAAAAGAATTCATTTCTCGTTAACTAAAACAAAATAATTAAGTTTTATATAAGCAATGTTAAAAAGAACACTAGAACACGTTTGTAGTTTAAGTTTCAATTGGATCACGCCAGTAAATCTGGAGATACATTGAGTTTTAGATTTTGCTAATTTTTGGCAAGTGCAAATTTATGCAATTTTTTTTCGATATTGTAGCGTGTACTAGGAATGTTTATACACAATAAAAAATAGGTTTAAATTTTTTTGTATTATGGATAACGTAGTGTTATAAATTATAATAAAACATGCATATTATATAGTAACAATAAATTTAATAACACGTGATTTTTTAATCACAAATATGATAAACTTATCTCTGCATTACTGTATTATACTATACTTAAATTTGATAATTGGTATATAATCTCAATGTCGCAGAAATATTTTTATATTTATACGCAATGATTGGCAACATCTTATCAATTATTATAAATATTATAAACTGTACGTCAAACGTCAATATATGAACTTAAGAAATTAAAGCGATACTAAACCCTAAAAATGAGTATTTTTTGTTCTTTTCTAAAACAATAAAATAATAATCAGTCGTTTATTTGACTTTTCTAGTCCGCGGGATAAGCAAGCCCTATAGTAACTAAAATAGGTAGTATGGTCACCGCATTCTTCTTATGTACAGGGGGTCACACCCCTGTTACAGGGGTGTGACCACATTTTGTAAGCCTGTGATTGGCGTAGAGAGAAAACCACTTTTGCGGAGATGCCCGAAGTCACTTCGACAGCCAATCTTAGCGGCGGATTACAATGTCTCAGAAAATCATTGATTAATAATATTAATCAACTGAGGAGGATATTTATAAAATTAAAAACATTAGCTGACTTATTAAGGCATGTTTTGATATAATTTTTATGTCCTGACAATTTGTATTAGTTGCGCTATGATTTATTGAAGTGACCTCTTTTAACATGGGTTTAGATAGGACGGTGTGGAGCAAAAAACCACTTTTGCTGAATCGACTGTACTACCTTTATAGTTACTATAGCGAGCCCCACGAGAGTAACGATATAGAGTACATACACGCCCCTCTACTATGCGAGTAAAAAATATGTACCCCTTGCTCTACCTGCTAAGCTAACCTGAAAAGGTGTACAGATTTTTTACTCACACAGTAAAGAGGAAATCTCTGACGTCAGAGATTTCCTCTTTACCCTCGCGAGGCTTGCTTATCCCGTGGGCTATAAAAGTAAAATAAACGACTGATTCCTATTGAATTATTTTAGAGAAGAATAAAAATTATTTATTTTTAGGGTTGTGTGTCGCTTTAATCATTTTACCAATGCTTCTAAATGAGATTAAGTATATTTTTTATTAACTTCTACTTTTTGTACAAAAGATAAGAAAAATGTATAAAATATAAGCACTAATTTTTTTTATTGTATCATAATAAACTAATTAAAATCTTGTATTAGTGTTGGTAAATTTAAAGCCATAGACCACATAAAACAACATGTGCTTTTTAATGAATAAACACGAAATTGTATCTTCAAAACTGATGACAATTTTTACCAGAATGTTAATGTAGCCCCACGAGAGAGCGTGAAAGTACTGTAACGTATGCAATTTGCGTAAAAATTCATGTTTATGACGTCAGAAACATGCAAAAATTAGTATGAAAATGTTATACGGGTTGCATAAATCGAATTTTTTTATCACTGCTACGGGTTTTGAGCCAAACTTAAGTTATTTATGTAAATCCCATCAACTGTTTTGTGATATAAATGCTTATGTTTTTCTCTGGTCTATTCCTTTAAGTATTATCATTTGAATTACCTATTTTTAACTTTAATTAAAATTAATAAATAATTCAAATATAATCTAATTGAAATAAAAAATATTTATTCAACTTTAAAAAACGTTTAAAAAAAATGAAAGATATACAATTTAATTTAAACATGCATTGCAACTTAAAAAAATGCTAAGCAGATTTTTGTTATCTTTAACGTTGATATCATGGAATAAACATAATGAATAATATGATAATATTATGTAGATTATAAAATAAAAAGTTTTACGTACCATTTTTTGGATTCACAATAAATAATTGTAAATTTATTATATAAATTGACTGATAATAATATTAATTTCTTATAGATTATAAAAATTAGTTCACAGGTATTGATAACGACAAGTTTATAGTGTATAAAATATCAGTAATAATAAAACTTTTGTGGTTATTAAACATGGCTTCTTTTAAAACTATACTCTCGCTGGTAAGTTAATTATTACAAAATTATCATGGTACAAACTTATACTAAATCTCTATAGTAATATGGATACAATGGACAACAATTTGTATTTTTTATTTTATTGGTTAGATGTAACTTTTTGGCTTCACTTTTGTATCTCATTTGTGTTAAAGCCATAGACCACATAAAACCACATGTACTTTTTAATGAATAAACACGAAATGTGATCTTTAAAACCGTTGACAATTTTTACCAGAATGTGAATGTAACCCCACGAGAGAGCGTGAAAAAACTGTAAAGTATGCAATTTGCGTGAAAATTCATGTTTATGACGTCAGAAACATGCAAAAATTAGCATGAAAATGTTGTGCGGGTTGCATCAATTGAATTTTGTAATCACTGCTCCGGGGCTACAGTTGTGTTTTGAGACAAACTAAAGTTATTTATGTAAGTCCCATCAAATGTTTTGTAATATAAATGCTTATGTTTTTCTCTGGTCTATTCCTTTAAGGGAACTCCCTCAAATTGCGGGTTAAAAATTGTAAAGTATGCAACCCTCCATACATCCGTGTAGTGCATGAATGCATTCCATTGCATACTTCATAGGATAAAATAAAATTCAAAGTGCGATTTGAGAGGATTCCCGTTACACAATTGAGGGGAAAAAAGGTCAGCCTGCGTTAAAAGAATTGTTATATTCTCTTCAAAACGAGCCAATCAAAAAAAATCGAAATTGTTGTCTATTTCATATTTTGTAAGGATACATCATTTTTTTAGTATAGTAAAAATTGACTTCATAATTATAAAAACTTGTTAAGGAATAAGGAATCTATAAAATCATTTTTACTTTTTATACCGAGCTGGTATGGCCGAGTGGTGAAGGCAGCTGACTCGCAACTCTGTACTCCTCACCGAGTATAGGTTCGAGCCACTGCTGGGTGCGTACGTGAAGTGTGAGAGCACAACACGTTGCACGATGTATGTTTACATGCATTCCATGACGACGCACAGTATTCGTGGAGGTGCATGATTGATGTGATTGCACCGACCAGCCTGCCTAGATGTTTCCACGGTTTTTCTAGGCTGTCATGGCGAATGCCGGGCTGTGTACTTAGGCCGTGGCCAGCCTGTGTGTGCTTTTCCATTAATTGGAAAGTCCTTACCTGTCGATAAGACAATGTCTTGACTGGGACTGGGATTGGTGTATAGCACGATAACACAATATGGCAAGCAAAAAAAAAAAAAAAAAAAAAAAAAAAAAAAAACTTTCGAATGCATTATTATTATTTATTATTACAAATTCCGTGACCTTAAAAATTTCACATGGTTTAAAAAATCTGTAAAAATTTCTAAAAAAATAGCCCGAAAATTAGCTATACTTCATATTCAAATTTTAAAAAAATACCTGCATCGGCTCTTTAACCTTACAACATAATATAAAAATAACAAAAAGTTAAAACAGTTTGTAGCTATCTTTGAGCATTAAATTACATAATAATTAATAAAATTAAAATATATTTTAATAAAATTAAGAATAATTAAAAAAAAATACATTCATTATATAACATGAATGAATTTTTTTAAGGGGGTAGGTGAGCGACTGATATCTCGCAAACTAGGACGGTTACGAATAATAATAATAACACAAAGTAAAGTAGAAATGTTACTTAAAAATTTAGTTATGTCAAATATGTGAAAACACGATCAATTATTTAAGTTATTACACTTTAAAGATAACATGTAAATGTGGAAATTCAAATTTGAGCGGGAAATTTTATTCAAATTAGAAACTTTTCTACAATTAAAAATATCATTAAAATTTTTGTTGGTATGAAAAAATTATATTTTAAATTTACTTGATTTTATTTGAAAATTATAGTGTTTGTTTTATTGGAATTAAATCATGTACAAAAAATTATGGGGAAAATATAGTTCTTCTTTTAGCGATTTCCGGTCCAAGTCGGTCCCCCACCGCCTTAATCTAACATTTTTCTTACTTTGTGCTACACGGGTTGCATTACTACTATAGGGTGTGTGCGCATGACGTCATTCTGAGTGCTTTTCGATGCTCATCTTGAGTAATTAATAACATTGCTCAGTATAGGGCAAACGTAGTTTTTGGCTATTTTCTTTGAAAATGGGCTATTTTTTTGGTTATTATTATTTTTCTCACATACTTGAGATACTAATTCAACCTGTTAACAACATCATTGCTCTCAAAAAAATCGCGAAGTATTTTTTAAACTGGCAAAATGTGCCATTTTCCTATACTGGCCAATGTTATTTAGTACTCACTTATGACGTCGACTTTAACATGAATGCAACCACCCTATTATTGCTCCAGGTAATTCCAACCATACATCTTTATATTTTCAAGGTTATCTTTGCTGTGATTCTGACTCTTGCATCGACTCAAGGAATATGCAATGAAGCTAATTTCCAATGTGTTACTGATTATGAATATTGTGTGTGCACTGATTGTCCAGTCGGAGGCGAGCTCTTCACGTGTCCTATTGGAACGATATGTGATTTCTTAGGAGGAACGTATGAGAATAACGTACCATGTAGACCATTATAATTATCATGACTAAATGTCTCGTTTTATTTTTATATCATTCAAAATAAAAGTCACAAAAATTTTACTTTTTGTTTTATTGAATACCTACATCTCATTTTTTTATTTTTTATTATTATTTTTTTTTTTGATATATACTGTATGTGTTACTAAGCCCCCGTATTCGAGAGGACCGTTGAGCAGTGACAGAAGGTAGCCAGGAAAGTCGCAAGCGCCCATGTTAAACCTGATCTACCCTTTGAGGGATGAAAGGATGTAGAAGGAAGAGGTAGAGTGTTGGTAGAAGGATTGGATATTATAAAAGCATTATGCGAACATAAACATATTAAAAAAAAACTATCAAATTAATGGTGAAAATAATATGCAATAGAAAAGAAAATTAGACTAAAAAAAACAAAATTAATAATAATTATTAAATATTGAAACTTAAAATAGTTTAAGACTTAAGGCGGTAAATCAGCTACTGCGGAATTTGACTAAAAAATTGTAAAGATAGAAAAATCTGAAATTTTGCACAGTGATACATTAGGATTAGGTATCTTTAAAAATGTAAAAATTTTGGGGGGTTACCATGCAAGATTTTAAATTATGATTTTTTGAAGTTTTAGTCCCATAAGAGCCCATGTTAATTTCAAGAATTAATTTCTCTCTTATCTGATGGTCACGGGTTCTGAAAATTTTATCATAGGTGGCTGTTACTATTAACTTTCAAATGTCATCATAAAATTTAGAAGTTTCCTTTTTAGATTTTTAAATACAAGCTATCTATATATATACAACCCTTAAGATAAATAATACTTATTAATATTTAATACAAATTATCTAATATATAATAAATACATCATTGAAAAGAAAACACAACAAAAATTACTGTACTTACAATAAATTAAAATCAAGGCTTTTGAGAATTATAGGTAATGCTTAGAGAATTTTATCTAAAAGATTTCCTATTTTTAGATCAAAAAAAAAAAAAAAATAAAAAAAAAAAAAAATTGTCAATGCAAAATCAATCAAAATTATATTAATGTCAATTTAAATTATGTTATCTTATCATTTGTTATAAAAAAAAACACTGATAATAATTTCATTACTTATTTTTTTAATACGCACAAGCAGACTATAAAAATAGCAACGCAAACAAATTTTGAGGCAATTGCAAATCCACAACAATGGTATCAATCAAAGTTTTTCTAGCGCTGGTAAGTTTTTCAAAATTAGTCATAGAAAACTTGTATGTTTTAGTGACATAAAATTATTATTATACTATTAAATTATTATTATTATTATTATATTAAGTATTATACTATTTTTATTTCTCATTTTGCTAATATTATATTTAAATATGTGTTCAAGTTGTTTCGACTTCGTTATGTTGTGTTATGATATTTCTATATCGTAGTAATTATTGATTTGCAATATTTGATATATTGATATATATTTGATTATTTGATTTCCTGCTTGTACCTTTTGCATATCATGCAATAAATATGTATCATTATTATTAAATTAGCTCACCAATATACCAAACTTAAGTAATTTTTTTAGAAGGAGAAATAATTTAATTCGTTAATTAAAAGTCGTTTAAATTTGCACCGTGCTAAAAGTTGCTGAAATTTGAAATACATGAGTGAACTAATTTGATTTCATTTTTTTTTTTTTTTTCATACACCTCCCACTTTTTATACTCATCAAAACACCTAAGTTGCTTTATTATACAAAGCTACACAAGAGTGGTTGAAAGGGTTTTATAAACATTGTAATATAATAATAACATTATATATCTTCTTTAAATTTGACAATTTTATTAAGCACGATCCAGTGTTGTTAACCTTTTTAATAAATCCGATAAATCTTAATCTAAGCTCACACAGGGTGGCAGAAACGAAACCAAACAATACGGTGTATGCGGATGACGTCATATTTAATGTGCTTGGGGGCCATACTGGAGTAGTGCATAACATTGCTCAGCATAGGACAAACTTCATTTATTCCAAATTTCTTTGGGAAATAAGTTAAATTTTTTGTTCATGTTATTTTTCTCACATACTTGAGATACTAATTCAACATATTTACAACATCGATTCTCTCAAAAGTATTGCATAGTGTTTTTAAACTGGCAAAATGTGTTATTTTCCTATGCCACCCATGTTATTGAGTTATCCAACATGGCGTCGACTTTAACATGAATGCATAGTCCCTATTATAGTAAAAGATTTGATAGAATTGTCGGTATTATATGCATATTATTATAAAAGTATCAATACTTTTATTGGGCTTTTTTTTTCATTTTATCAAATATCACTTGCCTTTTTTTTTTTTTTTTTTTTTTTTTTAAGAAAATGTTACTTTTTATAAAGAAACTTTACATTGGCTTTCTGCCAAAGGGGGGGACTGGCTTCAAATGGTTCATTTACATTTAATTACAGACAAGAAGACCATTATACTGCAGCAATAATTTGAATACTAATAAAAATTGACTCATTGCAATTTCCATTATGACAATTATACTAATTTTCTATCAAAACTAAACACTAATATAAAAAACACTATTAAAGACGTAGAACACCTTGAACAAAAAACTTGCCTAATATCCTAACATACCCAAATATTAGAGCTGTGGATTTAATCCGGTTTATTTTGAAAACCGGTTTCATGAAATAAGAAAATCGGTTTCGAGTTATTGCATAAAACCGAAAATCGAAAATTAAAAATCGAATTGCATATTAACGATTTTAAATTCGCAAAAACCTTAATTTAAAAAAAATCGATTAATATTATTTCTTATATATAAAAACCGTCAAAATAATTCGATTTTTTTTTTAAAATACCCATTAAAAAATCGATAATTTTTTTTAGAAAAAATCAAGGATTAAAAGTTATTTGAGCTCAATAATTTAACAATATTAAGTTATTGTGTGAGTGTATGTGTGTATATATATATGTAATATATATATATATATATATATATATATATATATATATATATATATATATATATATATATATATATAATTAATTATATATATATATATAAATAAATAAATAAATAAATAATCGTCTTTATTCAAAAATCATGCAGAAAAATACACATATATATATATATATATATATATATATAATTATATTTTTCATTCATTTTATAATTTATTAACACGCAGCTTATATTTTCCCATACAAATTTTAAAATCTTAGTTATCAATTATCATGTTTGTTCGCTCAATGACAATTTTTTTATGGAAGTTGACTTTAGATTTAGACTCCTCTTATCGGGCAGTGCAAGACTGCAGGTGCAAAAATATTTTGACAAGATTCTGGACATATACCTGATGTTTATTTTTTTCTCTGTTCTTTATACCATTGACAATCCCTCGGGTGTCAACTAACCCGTCTATTATTTTCACAACTATACGGTAAATAGATTCTGAAGATTTTGTTTTAGGTATATTATAATTTGATTTTAAAGGACCCTAATTTATTGCTATTTTAATAATACATTATTTTTCAATGTTTTTCTAAATTTATTATTAATTTTGCATTTATATTATTATATATGTACTATAATATTTAACTTAAAAACTATATATAAGCGTATCACTAAAAAAAAAAAAAAAAAAAAAAAAAAAAAAAAAAAAAAAAAAAAAAAAAAAAAAAACATAAAAAGTAACTTGGTATTTTGATTTTGTATCGGTGGGTGCAAATGAAAACTTATTTTAGCAAACAAAAAGCTGAAAAAGCGTATGATTAATGATTATCTGATCATACGACTGAAAGCTTTAATATCTTCAATTAGTAGGAAAAGTTAAAATGATTAAAAATGCATGCAGTTTTTTTTTCTTTTTTTAATACACGCATACACCTTTATTTTTTGTCGTTCTATAGCGTCTTTTTCAACAAGAAAAAAGACAAGCAAAATAATTCACAATTATTTTTATTAAATATTTAAAATTAAGCTAGAACGACGATAAAAAAAGATATATATTTGTATTTTCATTAAGAAAACAACTGTGGTAATTATAATTCACTGTAATTGTTTCTTTGAGTGCTCAATATTAATTCATGCATAAAGTAATGAGGGTCTTCTGGTCAGGTAGCAAATGATCCCTCACCTAAAATAAAACGCAACTGTATGAGTAGAGGTAGTGTACAATACTGCATCTACTTTTACATTGACAATCTCTGAAAGAATGCATCAGGTATATGAGGTATTGGGGAGAAGGTAGAGAGGGAAAAAACAATATAATATTCTAACACTTTAAAATACCATTTTATTTTATTCTTCTGTTACGTAAAAGAATCGTAATAAAATACTGTTTATATACAAAATATGTTTTTACAATTTGCATATAAAAGGCCCGCGCAGCCGTTTTATTTTATTTAATATTAAATGAATTAAAATAATAAGTCGCTGTGATTGGCTGAGAGTCGACTCTCCGCCAATCACAGTGACCTATTTTCTTAAATTAATTTAATATTTAATAAAATAAGACGGCTGCGCGGGCCTAAAGAATGCATTTTTTATGTTCTTTAGAATACTCTCAAAACGAGATTACCTAAATAAATTAGCTTGCCTAGAATATGATCATTAAATTTGATAGTAAGATTTCTTCAAACACAATAAAAAATGAATTTCTGACTTACATTTTAGTCTCAACAAATTTTTATTTTGATATTCATGTACAGCAGTATGTTCTACTACATATTGAATACAAAATGATGTATGCATTATTAAATTAGATTTAAGAACGACTATTTTGCATACATGCAAAAATAGGTATTTTCCGTGTTTCATACGAATTGCAGTAAAATTTAACCAATATATTTGACATCAGCATAAAATTTGCACTTAGGAATAATTTTTTACGATTTAAATTTTTAAAATCGAGGAACGCCCCTTTTTAATAATTGATGAATTTCTAAAAAACTATACGTTGCATCAAAAACTTTTAATGACAAGAAATGTGTAGAATTATATAATACAATCTGTGTATAAATTTTAGGCCATTTAAAATGTTTTTGACAATTTGCCAACGCTTTGAAAGTTTTCAAACAGAGAAATTTTAAAAGTGAAGTAAAACATCATAATAAAAACATTGCACTTTTAAAATTTCTCTGTTTAAAACTTTTCAAAGCGTTGGCAAATTGTCAATAACATTTCAAATAGCCTGAAATTTATACTCAAAGTGTATTATATAATTCTACACATTTCTTGTCATTAAAAGTTTTTGATGCAACGTATAGTTTTTTAGAAATCCATTAATTATTAAAAAGGGACGTTCCTTGATTTTAAAATATTGAATCTTGAAAATTTATTCCGAAATGCAAATTTTATGCTGATGTCAAATATATTGGTTAAATTTTACTGCAATTTGTATGAAATACGGAAAATACCCATTTTTGCATGTATGCAAAATAGTTGTTCTTAAATCTAATTCAATAATGCATACATCATTTTGTATTCAATATGTAGAAGAAAATACTGCTGTACATGAATATCAAAATAAAAATTTGTTAAGACAAAAATGTAAGTCAGAAATTTAATTTTTTATTGTATTTTAACAAATCTTACTATCAAGTTTAACGTTCGTGTTCTAGGCAATTAAGCTAATTTATTAAGGTTACTTTATTTAAAAATATTTTAAGAAGAATAAAAAATGCAGTCTTATATAATCTGCAAATTTTAAACTGATATATTTATGTATATTTGCTTACAATTAGTAGTTTAGTATTATTTTTTTAATTATGAAAAAAAAATCAATTGTTTAAAAGTTTTAAAAAGTTTAAAATCATACCATTTCTAATCAAAGAAAGGTAATAATGATAAAAATTTGAATTTGAGGAGCAAAAATCATAGTTTTAAAATTCTACCTCCAAAAAAATAAGAGAGAGAAAAAAAAGGAATATGTTTTGCACCATGATGTGTTTTGCACCATGATGTGTTTTGCACCTTTCTTCAGAACGCAAAACACAACCAGCTGGACACCTGAGGGCATGTAACTCCCTTTCAACCCCACGGCCGTTTATATACCTTATAATTTTTTTTTACCTCCGTATATCAATTGTAAGCCTGACGTTTCTTAAACAAAAAAAAATTATATATTATAAATTATACCCTGTTTGCAAAATGATTTTAGTTTAATATGAATATTATAGTTAACTATATATTTCATACAAAAATTTAAGCAATACATTTTTAGGTTTTATCATATAATTTTTATATACTAATATTTTTTAAATGATGTCTTTAATATCCGCGGAAAAATAAAAAAACGGAATAAATGAATGAGAGAGAGAGAGAGAGAAAGAGAGAAAGAAAATAAGTTTTTCATTCATTCATTCATTCATTCATTCATTCATTCATTCATTCATTCATTCATTCATTCATTCATTCATTCATTCATTCATTCATTCATTCATTCATTCATTCATTCATTCATTCATTCATTCATTCATTCATTCATTCATTCATTCATTCATTCATTCATTCATTCATTCATTCATTCATTCATTCATTCATTCATTCATTCATTCATTCATTCATTCATTCATTCATTCATTCATTCATTCATTCATTCATTCATTCATTCATTCATTCATTCATTCATTCATTCATTCATTCATTCATTCATTCATTCATTCATTATATATATTCTATATAGTTATAATAGATAGATAACGATATAGAAAAAATGTAATAATGTTTTTTATGCAACTTTATATTACATCCTTGTTTAATTTGCTGCTAATAAATTGATAGTAAGAGCGATTTTGTTAATTTTTCTTTCCAAAACTTAAAACAAACTTTAATTGCTTTCTTTCTTTCTTTTATATTAAATTATTATTTCTTTTTTCACTTATGTAAAGAAAAAGAAAAAAAAAAAAAAAAAAAGAGGAAGAAGAGTATAAAGAACATTCTATGATCATGCAGCTTTTAGTGCTTTTACTGACCAACCACTTCTTCATTTTTTTTACCTACCTGTACTCCAATACTTTTTAAACGGTACTCCATGAAAAGTACAATAGCCTGGCTTTCCTTTCTTTCTATACCTAATATAAGTCCATAATATATACAGAGTTTAATACGCATTTTTAAGATCTTCATTTTGCACAGGTGACTAATTTGATTGATATACATTTTAAATAAAACATATAATATAATATATTTGAAAAAAACTAAACAAGAATTATTTTAAAAATAATGGAATATAAAATATTGTGTGAATCATAAGAGCTATTTCAAAATATAAAATTGGTTTCAAATATAATTTAAGAAAAAAAGTGTTATTATTCAATATTTTTTTTTTGGACCGCTGTTTAAATATAAAACTGAATATCATTAAAGAAACTTAAAAATCGTATTAAAGATTTGCAAATCTAAGGATTCTAAGTAAATAATAATAAATAAAAAAAAAATCGATTTTTAATTTTGTTATTCGGTTTATCATAAAAAAATATTCGATTTTTTATAACAAATGACCTTTACGATTCGATTTTTTATTTTTAGATGGTAAAAATCGAATTTTGTAAACCGAATTTTAAAGTCAAAATCATAATAATGACTGAAAAAACCGACAAAATCGAAAACCGAATCGTTCTGTTTTTAATCGATTTAATCGAACCGATAAAAAATAAAAACGATTATCCGGTTTCGCAATTTTTAGCGGTTTCCACAGCTCTACCAAATATCAACATTTTTTTGGTCGGAGTCATTGATTTCTAATTTATTTTACATTTACAAAATCTCAGTTGCGGGTTTACTACGTCACAGCTCGCCTGTTTCCGCGCACGTGGACCAGGCGAGCTGTGACGTAGTAAACCCGCAACTGACACTTTGTAAATGGAAAATAAATTAGAAATCAATGACTCCGACCAAAATAATGTTGATATTTGGGTATGTTAGGATATTAGGCAAGTTTTTTGTTCAAGGTGTTCTACGCCTTTAACATATCAATGGTTTTTTTTGTTTTATTATTTTCAGGCTGTTCTATCAGTGTTGCTTGCCCCTGGTTACACCCAAGGTACGTGCAATGATGGTTACTACCAATGTGTGACCAACTCGAACTATTGTCTGTGTAATGGATGTGGAGGAGGATACTACTCTTGTCCACCTGGAACCACCTGCGATTATGCTGGAGGATCTTATGAATTTAACACGCCTTGTAAACCAAACTAAACACCAAAATATACACAATAAAATATTTTCTTAACTGAGTGCAAATCTAGTTTTATTTAATTCTGCAACATTATATAAAGTATATTAGCGAAATATAGAACAACAATTAATTCATCTTGTACGTTTTATGACAGGATTATCAGTTCAGAAAGATTGATATTATCGGAGACAAGCATTATACTAAACTGTTATTTATTTTAGTTAAATGTTACTTTGAACTATATTTTGAAACTATATAGAAATGTCCTTAAAGGAATAGACCAGAGAAAAACATAAGCATTTATATCACAAAACACTTGTTGGGAGTTACATAAATAACATTAGTTTGTCTCAAAGCCCAACAGTAGCCCCGTAGAAGTAATCAGAAAATTCGATTTATACAACCCGCACAACATTTTCATACTAATTTTTGCATGTTTCTGACGTCATAAACATGAATTTTCACGCAAATTGCATACTTTACAGTATTTTCACGCTCTCGCGTGGGGCTACATTAACATTCTGGTAAAAATTGACATCAGTTTTTAAGATCCCATTTTGTGTTTATTCATTAAAAAGCACATGTTGTTTTATGTGGTCTATGGCTTTAAGAAACTATATCCTCTTCACTCCCAATATACAATAGGTTGTATGTCAAAAAACTTGACAAAAATCTTTAAAAGATCGATAAAAATAGAACAAATAGAGATAAAATCATGAGTATATTGATCCCAAAAAACGCCAATAAAATTACGCTCCTTTTAGAGCTATTTTGAGCAATGTAGATTGAATAGGGGGTCGGTGACATTAAGAAAAAGCAAAAAAAAAAAAATTGTTTGATAAAAGATGCATATTTTTGGGTTTCTGATAGCCGTGGTTAAAATTTACGACACAGAAATATTGTTTAAAAGGGTCTTGGACTGAAAAGTATATGTCCATTTTTTCTTTTCATTTATGAAATTTTGAAATTACTTGGTTTTGTAATTAAATGAATGAGAATGCAGTAAAGTAGAACACAGTATAAAAGTATTGCATCAATCTACCACGTGAAAAATAATAATATATTTCTTAAGAAGAATAAAAAAATGTTTTATTAACACAATATTGGTTCGGTCATCTACACGGAAAAAATGATCTGCATAGTTCATATTTAGACTTTTTTCATAATAAATTCTTTAGATACATACTAAACTTTTTAGAATCTAAAGAGTCAACTATTTAACGCTAAAGAATTTACGTTTGTACTAACGAGTTACTGTTTAAACTTTTTGCAAGAGTTATTGTTTAGTACTAAAGAGTTATTGATATGAATCGGAATAATTTATTAAATTTATGTTTTCTGTGTACTCATCTGCTTTGTTTCTGTGCTTTTTATTTAATAATTATTTTTATTTAATAATAATAATAATAATATTTATTTAATAATAATATCTCAATATTATGATATGATTACAAAACAACACAAATTGTAAAATGCAAACAACAATCAAAATGCAGATGAAAATAATTGTTTTGTTTTTTTGTTTGTTTGTTTTTTTTTTTTTTTTTTTTTTTTTTTTTGCTTGCCATATTTTGTTATCGTGCTATACACCAATCCCAGTCCCAGTCAAGACATTGTCTTATCGACAGCTAAGGACTTTCCAATTATTGAAAAAGCACACACGGGCCGGCCACGACCTAAGTACACAGCTCGGCATTCTCCATGACAGCCTAGAGAAACCGTGGAAACATCTAGGCAGGCTGGTCGGTGCAATCACATCAATCATGCACCTCCACGAATACTGTGCGTCGTCATGGAATGCATGTAAACATACATCGTGCAACGTGTTGTGCTCTCACACTTGACGTACGCACCCAGCAGTGGCTCGAACCTATACTCGGTGAGGAGTACAGAGTTACGAGTCAGCTGCCTTCACCACTCGGCCATACCAGTGTTCGTATATCATGATAATAATTGTCTTAATTGGATAATCTTAAAGTTATAGCATATTATCATAATACACAACGACTTTCTTTAAAACATGATATTAATTGTTGGTAAAAACTATATATACTATCTATTTTCTAATAATTGCTATAGCTATATTCTAAGCGAAAGTATTTGGTAAATTTAAGGTTCACTATTATTCTTATTATATCACTCTAAAAAATGATGCATTACTTTAGTTACGAATCCTAACTTATTTAAGATATACACTTTTAAGTTATTATGAGTAGCTAAAATAATGCATTTTAGCAAATTATTAACAATAGCTAATTTAACTTAAAATAGCTTAAAAGACCTTTAAAAAACTCAAAACAACTTAAATTAGCTATTCTTAATAATTTGCTAAAATGCATTATTTTAGCTACTCATAATAACTTAAAAGTGTATATCTTAAATAAGTTAGGATTTGTAACTAAAGTAATGCACCAATTTTTAGAGTGTAGACAAATAATGTTAATGTTCAAAACGTGATAACTTAGATTAAAATTCTGCTACAACCAACACCAACTTATTATACGTGACTTTATTGCAATATTAAAATTATTTTATGGAGATATAGGGTGGTTTCATTCATGTTAAAGTCGACGTCATAAGTGAGTACTAAATAACATGGGCTGGTATAGGAAAATGGTACATTTTGCCGGTTTAAAAATACTTCGCGATTTTTTTTAGAGCATTGATGTTGTTAACAGGTTGAAAGAAGTATGCAAGAAAATAATAATAAGCAAAAAATATCTTATTTCCAAAGAAAATAGCCCAAAACTAGGTTTGTCCTATGCTGAGCAATGTTATTCATTACTCAAGATGAGCATCGAAAAGCACTCAGAATGACGTCATGCGCACACACCCTATACTGTACAGGTTTTTTATTAGATAATACATCAATTTTCTTTGTTATATATATATTCATCATTTTTCACTTTTTGACTAATGATTGATTTCTTTGACACTTTGACTTTACCTCATAACCTATATGTTTATTTCATCCGATAACAAATTTTATATTGAGCTAAGCATTATATTATACTTTAATTACTATCCTATCTCAAATAATTGTTTCTTTGTTTTTCTTTTATCACGGACCTATATTGTAACTATAATATATATATATATATATATATATATATATATATATATATATATATATATATATATATATATATATATATATATATATTATAGTTATGTATATGTATATATATATGTATATATATATATGTATATGTATAGATATATATATATATATATATATATATATATATATATATATATATATATTATAGTTATGTATATGTATATGTATATGTATATATATATGTATATATATATTATGTATATGTATATATATATATATATATATATATATATATATATATATATATATATATATATATATATATATATATATACATAAAAAATTTGACGATAAGTATAAGTGATTTATGCAACTATCGAATATGAGTTTTCTCGTCACATAATACTCGTATAGGGTCTATGCATTCATGTTAAAGTCGACGCCATGTTGGATAACTCAATAACATGGGTGGCATAGGACAAAAAATCATTTTGACAGTTTAAAATCACTATGCAATATTTTTGAGAGCATTGATGTTGTAAATATGTTGAATTAGTATCTCAAGTATGTGAGAAAAATAACAATAACAAAAAATGAGGCGATTTCCCAAAGAAAATTGGCTTAAATAAAGTTTGTCCTATGCTGGGTAATGTTATTCCCTACTCCAGTATGGCCTCCAAGCGCAATAAATATGACGTCATCCGCATACACCATATATGACGAGAAAACGGAAGCAATTAAAAAAACCCCCAAAGATTAATCAAAATCAGACATGGGCACGAGCGTCTTGTTTGAGTGACGCTCAAGTGAGCGCGCTCAAAAATTGAGAGCGGAGCGGGAGCGTCGCTCATTTATTAGGAAGCAATTAAAAAAAAATAATCAAAATGATACTGTGAAAATTATCCCTAAAGTAAATTATTTTAATTTCATACAATAAATTGATAATTTTAAATTCTAGACGTTATTATCATTTTTTATATGATTATTTGTGTTTTTATTGAAAATAATTATAATAAAATATTTTATAATATTACAGAAAACTTTATAATGTGGCAACCATTAAAATTTTTTTAAATTGAAAACACAGAAATTGTAAGTTGATTTATTTCATCAATATTATATTGACATAATAATCAATAGTCAATTATTGATAATATAATTCTTGACTTTAAAAAATAACTAATTCTCAATAGAATACTAAAAATCTAATAGATTTTTCATTAACAAATCAAATTTGTTGTGAAATAATGGTGCATGTTTGGTGAAATAAAAAAGATTGGGGATGTATATAAAAAATATTCATGCACAAAAATTTAAATGAATTATCATCAATTATCAGTTTTAATATTTTATTATTTAAAAACTTAATATATTTTAATTGTGTGAATTAATTATTTTACTAAAGAAAGCGGAGAAAAGTCCGCATATAAATAACAATAACTATAACAAATATATTCATATAGCCAGCAGTTAGAGCACATCGCTGTGTTATAATATTTTTAGTACAGAAAAGTAAGAAGGTTTATATTTTGTTAGCTCGTTCTGTAAAGTCAGACTTCCGGCGCAACTTTTGTGTCGATATGTTCCTTTGTTATAACAGCTGATTATGACTTCGTTACCTGTTTACTACGTTTATACATATGGTCGATCATTGTTATTTCTTCGTTTAGAACTTTGAACTTGATAACAATGAAAGAAACTTCACACAAAAGAGTTCAATGCTCTTCATGTGACTCAATTTTTGTCAATTTTGTTAGCTCAAAAAACAAGATCCACCAATGAATGTGTCGTATTTTGTTGGTCAGCCAATCACTGTTGTTGAGATTCACTTTACTTTACAGAACAAGCTTGTGTACCAGCAAAGGAGCTACCTTGACAAATTTATTGGTCGTGAGTGTACTATACAGTACATATCAATATGATTTATTGCAACCCATCAATATAGTGTACAAAAAGTGCGCAATGAGGTACCATAATATTTTATAGTTTATTGTAAATGTAAAATTACAAGATAGCAATTATCTTTGAGACAACTTGTAAAATTTTATGTACTACTTTTTGTTTTCCAATTTATCAATTTTTATTGTCCAACTTCTCCATACTTATATATATAAGGTGTACTGTCCATGATTTGTTATGTAATATTGAACAATGAAGTTCGTCGTCTATACATCGTTCTTACTGGCACTGCTATGTATTGGTAAGTAACCATTGAACATCCTTAAAGGCATAGACCGGAGAAAAATATAAGCATTTATATCACAAAACACTTGATGGGATTTACATAAATAACTTTAGTTTGTCTCAAAACCCAATAGTAGCACCGTAGCAGTGATCAGAAATTGCAATTTATGCAACCCGCACAACATTTTCATATAAATTTTTGCATGTTTCTGACGTCATAAACATGAATTTTTAAACAAATTGCATACTTTACAGTTTTTTCACGCTCTCTCGTGAGGCTACATTAACGTTCTGGTAAAAATTGTCATCAGTTTTGAAGATCCCATTTTGTGTTTATTCATTAAAAAGTACATGTTGTTTTATGTTGTCTATGGCTTTAAAGGAACGTATAGAACCTTAAAGTAATAGACCAGAAGAAAACATATGTATTTATAATTATATGACAAAACACTTGATGAGACTTACATAAATAATATTAGTTTGTCTCAAAACCCAACAGTAGCCCCGAAGCAGTGATCATAAAATTCGATTTATGCAACACGTACAACATTTTCATACTAATTTTTGCATGTTACTGACGTCATAAACATGAATTTTCAAGTAAATTGCATACTTTACAGTTTTTTATAGATAAGTGTAGGGTATATGCAATCATGTTAAAGTCAACGCCATGTTGGAACAATAACATGGGTGGCATAGGAAAAATCTAATGTTGCCAGTTTAAAGCCACTATGCAATATTTTTAATAGCATTGATGTTGTAAATATGTTGAATTTCAAGTATGTGAGAAAAATAACAATAACAAAAAATTAACCGTTTTCCAAAAGAAATTTGGCTTAAATGAAGTTTGTCCTATGCTGAGCAATGTTATACACTACTCTAGTATGGCCTCCAAGCGCAATAAATATATATGACGTCATCCCGTCATGCTTATACACCCTATAGAAACTTAAGGCAGGAAATCAGAGGTACTGCGGGATTTGATTAAAAAATTGTAAAGAAAGACAAAACTAAAATTTTGCACAGTGATACATTAGGATTAGGTATCTTCAAAAATGTGGAAAAAAAAAAGTTGTCCCCATGCTACATTTAAAATTATGATTTTTTAAAGTTTTAGTTCCATAAGAGCCCATGTTAATTTAAATAATTAATTTCTCTCTTATCTGATGGTCACTGGTTGTGAAAATGTTATCATAGGTATCTGTTACTGTTAACTTTCAAATGGCATCATAAAATTTGCGAGTTTTATTTTTAGATTTTGAGATATAAGCCATCTGAATATAATCCTTAAAAACAACTAGTTTGAGTTTCATGTTTCTTTCAGCTTGCTGTGAGGCTTCTCCTTCCAGGAGAAAGTTGTCAGCGCAGGATGTCTTAAGTCTGGTGAGTAATTAACCACAGTATAGACTGGGTAGAGAGAATCTGAACCTTGGCAGATGCATTGTATATGTTGTATACTGATTGTAGGAGAGAGAAATGAAATAAAAAATTTTGAAATTTTTTTGCAATTTTTTTTTTAGATACATACTAAAAATGCACGCTAAAAAGCTAGTTCACAGTTTCACAACACTTTAAGTATTGTGTAATCAACGGTTATGATGTCACTAAACGTTGATATTTCAACATTAAAAATGTTAGTGACGTCACAAACGTTGGGATTAAATAGAAAAATTGTAAATTTGTAACGGCCAAGTTTAACGTTTATTCAATTGTAATTCTAACGCTTGTGACGTCATTTACGCTTTTAGCGTTATATTTGTCAACGTTTAGTGACGTCATAACTGTTGATTGCACCATACATTGCATTGTAAAACTGTGTACAAGCTTTTTAAAGCTTTTTTTAGCGTGTAGTTTTTTTTTTACATATTTTTTTAATTTTTATAAAACTATATTTAACTGATTCCGGATTTCTGGAGATATTTAAATGAGAAATACTATTACGTGTTTTAAGACATGGAAAATTTTCAACGTTTTTTCCTACGATGACCTCCGTTACAACGATGTTTCAGGAGTTACGCCTGGCTGCTCTACAAGGTCAAATAAAGGACAACGACCTGGCCATCTCTGAACAGGTGAGGACAAGTGAATTATACGTTAAAGGTGTACAGATCATGGATATATTAGCAGGATAGGAAAGTATTGTTGAAAAAAAGTTCCCTTAATGATGTAATTCAAATTTTCGCCGCAACAATACATGTTGGATAACTCAATAACATGGGTGGCATAGGAAAAAAATCATTTGGCCTGTTTAAAACCACTATGCAATATTTTTGAGAGCATTGATGTTGTAAATATGTTGAATTAGTACCTCAAGTATGTGAGAAAAATAACATTAACAAAAAATTAAACGATTTCTCAAAGAAAATTGGCTTAAACGAAGTTTGTCCTATGCTGAGCAATGTTATACACTACTCCAGTATGGCCTCCAAGCGCAATAAACATGACGTCATCGGCATACACCATATAAGCCTCTGTAATGGTCATCTAAAACTCAAATTTTGTATTTATAAGTTAGTATGATGTTGATTCCAGGGTACTACACTGTCCAGTACTGAGTTACAAAATCGTCTTGCCTTCAAGGAGTTTGGACAATTTCTAAGTAATGTTGGTAACGCCTGGACAAACTTCTTGGTCAGTTCTTTCAACAAAACACCAAGGCCTCCCGCAGTTGCAAGCACCACTCGTGCAGTTTCCACCACTACGCGTGCAGCTGCCACAACTATTACCGCTGCCACCACTATTTCCGCTACAACGACTAAAGCCGCTGCAGCTGCAACAACTACCCTTGCAGCTGTACCTACAGTGGGATAAAATATGCAGATGAACGACTACTTAAATTCCCTTATCAACTTAATTTTTTATCATTTAGAATACTAGATTGATAATTAACATACCTTATTATCCATGAATTAGACATCAACACGTTGATTTTGTATTTATTTTCATTTTGACTGTTATATCACGTATCTGACGTCACAATGTACCGATGGGGCCGTGATAGGGGTAAAGAACTGGAGGGAGGAGCTTAAATTTATCGCGAGATCAGAGCGGTGACTATGATTGGCAGTGGTACATTGTGACGTCAGATACGTGTTATAACTGTCAAAATAAAAATAAATACAAAATCATCGTGTTGGTGTCGGATCCATGGATAATATGGTATGGTAATTATCAATCTAGTATTCTAAATGATAAAAAAGTAACTTGACAAAGGAATTAAAGATATAAATAAAGACATTTTTTATATCAAATTTCTTGTATCTTTGACCTGAAGTGTAGGAAAATGACAAAATAAAATAAAAAAAGACGCGTTATTTTATGTATAGAGTGTTTTCATTCATGTTAAAGTTGACGCCATAAGTGAGTACTAAATAACATTGGCCAGTATAGGAAAATGTCTCATTTTGCTAAATTGAAAATATTTCGTAATATTTTTGAGAGCATTTAGATGTTGTTAAAGGCGTAGAATACCTTGAACAAAAAACTTGCCTAATATCCTAACATACCTAAATATCATCTTTAATTTGGCCGGAGTCATTGATTTCTAATTTATTTTCCATTCAGAAAATAATGTCAGTTGCGGGTTTATTACGTCCCACTCGCCTGTTTCCGTACGCGTAGACTAGGCGAGCTGTGAAGTTTTATGTTAATATATTTTTTACATATTATATAAAACAGTAGTGTCAGCTAGATTTTAATACTATTTTCCTTGATCTATGATATTTAATATTATTAAGAAGAACACTGACGCCTGCAAAAAGACACGTGTTTGGATGGATGGGAAGGATGGCAGTGTTGAGAGTTGAGAGGCACCCTCACAAGGGTGGGGCTAGAGCTAGAGTATAAATACTTAGCTGGAAAAGGAATGAGGGGCATTCATTCTTTGATTAGCAAGTGTCGATTTTACTTGGGAGTCGTGTTCCGAGATTATACTTATTATCATAGAATATAAACTGTTAATTTTTTTATCAATGATTAAGATAATCTTAATAGCTAATAAGTCATAATTACATGAACTTTATTTGTTATATTATATACCATTATTTATCATTTATCTTTAATTATTAATAATAATTATATTAATATTTGACATCAAGAAAGTGCAATTTTCTAATATGTAAAAATTATAACAATTTTTACTTTAATGTAGAAATAGTGAAGTTTTCTTACGGATCCTAAATTTGTGTTTTTATTTATCCTTATTTTTCATTGAAAAGCATCCATGATATTATTAGTTAACAATTTTAATAAATAGTATTAATATGATTCTCATATTAATACATTATAGCTAGCCGCGTAATATAACTGCTTTAGATGTCAGACTGTATATTTTTGTGTATAAAAATAATTAGGTTTTCATAAATAATACTAATTATGATCGTATTATTACACAGTATTATCGTACTTATAATAAAGTTCTAAACTTTTATATTTAAAGGAATAGACCAGAGAAAAACATAAGCATTTATATCACAAAACACTTGATGGGATTTATATAAATAGTTTGTCTCAAAACCCAACTGTAACCCCGTAGCAGTGATTAAAAGATTCGATTTATGCAACCCGCACAACATTTTCATACTAATTTTTGCATGTTTCTGACGTCATAAACATGAATAGTCACGCAAATTGCATACTTTACAGTATTTTCACGCTCTCTCGTGGGGCTACATTAACATTCTAGTAAAAATTGTCATCAGTTTTAAAGATCCCATTTCGTGTTTATTCATTAAAAAGCACATGTTGTTTTATGTGGTCTATGGCTTTAAGTTTTTTTTTATTAATTAAATTATTTTGTACGTTTATTTGACGGTTGCATATTATGTTTCATGTTTCATTATATAATACATAATATTGAGTGTTGCCCACTGCAATAGAAATAGAAAATAAACAGAGTATAGTGAAAATATCCCCCCCCCCCAAACCCCCGTCCACTTTGTGCTGATAAATAATACAACCAGTGTGTATCATCTTATAACATTTATTTCCTTATATGCTTCCATCAATGTTGAGAAAAGTATAAACAATAACATTTTTTTATTTTTGATATTCATAATGTTATGAATAAATACATAAAAAATAATAAAACAAAATAGTAATAGAAAATAACATAGGATTTTGATTTTAGTTGTTTTTTTTTATGTTAATATAATTATTATTGTTTAAAATTTTATAACTTTTTACATTTTATATGTAAGCGATTATTTTAATAAAATGATATTATAGGCAGTACAAACTTTACTTACATATTTATATAAATTTTTATAATTCATAGCATGATCTTCTATACTATAGGGTGGTTTCATTCATGTTAAAGTCGACGTCATAAGTGAGTACTAAATAACATGGCCCAGTATAGGAAAATAGCACATTTTGCCAGTTTAAAAATACTTCGCAATATTTTTGAGAGCATTGATGTTGTTAACAGGTTGAATTATTATCTCAAGTATGTGAGAAAAATAATAATGACCAGAAAATAGCTAATTTTTCAAAGAAAATTGCCAAAAACTAGGTTTGTCCTATGCTGAGCAATGTTATTTATTGCTCAAGAAGAGCATCGAAAAGCACTCAGAATGACGTCATGCGCACACACCCTATACGAATCCTATATACGTATATTGTATAGCAGAAATTAGCAAAAATAAAATTATAACCTAATGCAGTCTACAATGAAACTTTATATATATATATATATATATATATATATATATATATATATATATATATATATATATATATATATATATATATATATATATATATATATATATATATATATATATATATATAGTTACATAATGTTTTATAACATAATACTTCTATAAATAATATATTTCTATAAAAGTAGACAACGAATATTTTTTTAACGAATTTCATGACTGTTTAAATATATTATGCTATTCAGACTGATAGAGAGTAAGAGTATAGACGTTAGGAGGAGAAAAATTAACATTATATTTACGCGACTCGCAAAATCAGCCAAGGCTCTAAAGAATTCTTATTATTTTTTATTTAAAATACCTAACACTATTGTGGCGACTAAATGGAGGAAAAAAAAAGATAAAATAATAAAGTATCACATTTCACTTGACGAGAGAGCAAGACAGCGAGAGTTTTGTTTATAGTTTTATTATTTTTTACATCAAGGAAAATGATGTCATTTATTAACCAAAACAATCAGTCGTACATACAACTTACAGAAATATTGATTTTATTGATTCAGACTTTATTTCGATAAGTAGATAAATTAATACTGATAAAAATGATGTAAAAATCAAGTTAAAAATGTTTCTGTATGACCGTATTTGTAGAAAAAAACGAATCGCCATAAGGTATACATAGAAGACAACTAACGCCATCCCACCAACTTAGTGTCACAAATTTCACTCATGTACCCCGTTAAAACCACTATGCAATATTTTTAAGAGCATTGATGTTGTAAATATGTTGAATTAGTATCTCAAATATGTGAGAAAAATAACAATTACATAAAATTAACCAATTTTCCAAAGAAAATTGGCTTAAATGAAGTTTGTCCTATACTGAGTATTACTCCACTATTGCAACTAAGCGCAATAAATATGACGTCATCCGCATACACTCTTTCTTAAAAATTCTAGCCCCATACCCCCTCCAATAAAATGCAGAAATCGTCACCTCAGAATAAGAATATCGTATCTGCAAAAAAAATTTGATGCAATTCTGAGCCTTATTTGCTATTAACATAAGGTTCAGAATTGCATCAAATTTTTTTGCAGATACGACATTCTTATTCTGAGGTGACGAAATGACAAATTCTAATTTTATGACATAATTCTAAAGTGTATTTTTAACAATGTTTCATCTCCCTTCGATTTCATGCGCGTGATCTTGGTGACCTATCTACCTCACCAAATAAACTTTTTATATTGCAAAAGTTGGTGTAACGCAACTTATGTGACCAGACTATAGCTTCAAAACAAAGGAACATCTTTTCCATCTTTCATCTCTCCCCTCCAATCTTAATTTTTACTGAGACTTTTTATATGTCATTTTTATCATTATGAATTTTTATTTAAATTAAATTTGTGAAAATATGAATTCCATTTCAAATTATATTTATTCATTTCTCTCATCCTACAATCACACAATATCCGCTTAAAGTGATACACAACCCTAAAAATAAGTATTTTTTGTTCTATTCTCAAGTAATTCAATAGAAATTATTCGTTTATTTGACTTTTCCAGACCGCGGAATAAGCAAGCCCCGCGAGGGTAAAGAGGAAATCTCTGACGTCAGAGATTTCCTTTACTGTGTGAGTAAAAAATCTGTACACCTTCTCAGGTAAGCTTACCAAGTACAGCAGGGGGTACACATTTTTTACACTCATAGTAGAGGGGCGTGTACTCTATATCGTTACCCTCGCGGGGCTCGCTTATCCCGCGGACTAGAAAAGTCAAATAAACGACTGATTACTATTGAATTGTTTTAGGAAAGAACAAAAAATACTTATTTTTAGGGTTGTGTGTCGCTTTAAGTTATCGTAAATAAAAATTAACAATTAGAAATGTTAGTCAATACAATACAATAATAAGGAAATATAGGGTGTATGCGGATGACGTCATATTTATTACGCTTGGAGGCCATACTGGAGTAGTGCATAACATTGCTCAGCATAGGACAAACTTCATTTAAGCCAATTTTATTTAGGAAATCCGTCAATTTTTTGTTAATGACATTTTTCTCACATACTTGAGATACTAATTCAACATATTTACAACATCAATGCTCTCAAAAATATTGCATAGTGGTTTTAAACTGGCAAAATGATTTACTTTCCTATGTCACTTATGTTATTGAGTTATCTAACATGGCGTCGACTTTAACATGAATGAATAGACCATATAGGGCATAATATAATATAGATAATATTAACTAGAATAGATTGGAGAGATATGTTATATTTTGTCATTAAAAATTGATTAATTGAATAATATTGTTTGTTTAATAATAGCATTTTTCAATGCATTTTTCAACATAATATGTATAGGCGAATTATTATAAATCTGCAAACATGCACAGAAAGGTTCTGTATTATACATACCAGATCTTTTATAAATACTTCATGGAATTATAATTATGCATTTCATATAACAAGCGATTACTATTAAATGAAAAAAAATTAAAATTAAAATAATAATACTTGAAAATATGAACGAAAAAGACGGTAAATTTAAACAATACGCTTTAAAATAGCGCATTACCTAGAATATTAAACTGATAATAATATATAATATGATTAAAGATATATGATATATAATATGATTATAGTTGAAAGAATTGTTTTTCAATTCTGACAATAACTTTGGAGAAAAAAAAATAGCAAAGGTCCTTCTCGCGACCTTTAAAGGTCGATCCAGGTTTCCAGGGTGACATTTTCTGGTTGCTATCCTTCCAGAAATAATCAGTAAGGTAAGTTTATCGATCCCTGAAAATTTGTTGCTATCTTCACTAAGCGCAGTATTATTTTGTTACCAAACCTCGTAGCTAAACATTCGATATATTAAAGTTGCAATTGAAGTTTTAGGCAGTGACGTAATGTTTACTATATATATATATATATATATATATATATATATATATATATATATATATATATATATATATATATATATATATATATATATATATATATATATATATATGTTTGTATGTATATGTATATATATATATATATATATATATATATATATATATATATATATATATATATATATATATATATACATATACATTATGTATATATATATATATATATATATATATATATATATATATATATATATATATATGTTTATATATATATATATATATATATATATATATAAACATAAGTTTTTAAAGTATTTGATGTTTATGCAATTTCACAAAAAAATAATGGTGTATTTTCAATTAATAATAAATAATAATAATATTTTTACTTTTTCAAACAAATAAAAAAACTTTAAAAATGGTAAATAAAATTATAATCCAAATTAGTGTATGTTGAAAATGTTAAACAACAATCTGCAAAGTTTTATAGCTCGAAGATAAAAAATATATATAAATTAAAAACCTGTTTGTGGAAGAGAGAGAGTAACGAAAATAATTTGTAGTATAAATAAATTGTTGCCAGTTTTTTTTTTAAAGTTTGTGAATTCTTATACCAATCAGGATATACCTTACTCTTCATATATAGTTGTATATATATATATATATATATATATATATAATATATATATATACTATATATAGTATATAATGTGTATATATAGTTTGCAGAATTTCTATTTTAAAATTATGTTTTAATGAAAAGAACTACTATTAAATTGTGATTTTTATATACTGTTGAAAGCATATAAAATGTTAACAAAGGAAATGAAGCTTCACGAAATTACAATAGCAAAGTGTGTCTGCTGCTGCATTTCTCTACCTTCTAAGGCTGGTTGTCATTGCAGTGGCCAATGTCATAAATATATATAGCACACCTACTTGACTATGCACACCTTCTCTCTCTCTCTCTCTCTCTGTCTATATGTCTGTCTCTCTCTGTCTGTCTCTCTCTGTCTCTGTCTGTCTCTGTCTGTCTCTGTCTCTGTCTCTCTCTGTCTCTCTCTCTCTCTCTCTCTCTCTGTACTCTCTCTCTGTACTCTCTCTCTCTCTCTCTCTCTCTCTCTTTCTTTCTCTCTCTCTCTCTCTCTCTCTCTCTCTCTCTCTCTCTCTCTCTCTCTCTCTCTCTCTCTCTCTCTCTCTCTCTCTCTCCTCTCTCTCTCTCTCTCTCTCTCTCTCTCTTACCTTTCTCTCTCTCTCTCCTGTACTCTCTCTCTCTCTCTCTCTCTCTCTCTCTCTCTCTCTCAGTATCTGTCTCTCTCTGTACTCTCTCTCTCTCTCTCTTTCTTTCTCTCTCTCTCTCTCTCTCTCTCTCTCTCTCTCTCAGTATCTGTCTCTCTCTGTACTCTCTCTCTCTCTCTTTCTTTCTCTCTCTCTCAGTATCTGTCTCTCTCTGTACTCTCTCTCTCTCTCTCTCTTTCTCTCTCTCTCACTCAAGTATCTCATTGAACAGTTGATGGATACAATAAGCAAAAAAAAAAAATAATGATTGTCAACGTTTAGTGACGTCATAACCGTTGATTCTACAATATTTAAAGCATTGCAAAACTGTGTACAAGCTTTTCAACGATTATTTTTAGTGTGTATATAAATATGTTTGGTGTTGGTTGTGGTATTGTTCTCGATACAGCAAGTTAGATCATAAAGAGAGAGAGAGAGAGAGAGAGAGAGAGAGAGAGAGAGAGAGAGAGAGAGAGAAGATGAGCACCAGCTACTCAAGAAGACCACTTATGCAATGACCGCTTATGGTTCCCTGCTGGCATCAACGTTTCTCCCACTATTACTATGACATGGTTTCCTTTTCCACATTTATTTTGAATAAACATAATTAATAATTCTTTGTACATTATTGTTTTCCAGAAAAACAAAAACTTTTATAATGAAAACGAATGAAATAAATTATTTAATTACTTCCTTTTCCGGTTTTTAGAGTAAACATATATTATACATATTTGTATACATATATATATATATATATATATACGCAGTTCTTGCTATTGTAATTTTGTGGAGCTTCAGTTCCTTTTTTGGAACATTTTATGTGATTTAAACAGTATATAAAAATAATGGTGCTCACACACGCAGTATCTATCTTCTTCTTCTTCTGACTCTCTCTCTCTCTCTCTCTCTCTCTCTCTCTCTCTCTCTCTCTCTCTCTCTCTCTCTCTCTCTCTCTCTCTCTCTCTCTCTCTCTCTCTCTCTCTCTCTCTCTCTCTCTCTCTCTCTCTCTCTCTCTCTCTCATACTTGAGGCCTCAGTGTACTCTCTCTCTCTCTCTCTCTCTCTCTCTCTCTCTCTCTCTCTCTCTCTCTCTCTCTCTCTCTCTCTCTCTCTCTCTCTCTCTATCCTCTCATACTTGAGGCCTCAGTGTACTCAAGGCTAGCCGGTTGTTCAGCAAGCCTCAGTTAGCAGTTAGCCGCACGCACGGGACGTCGTGCATCACACACTCTGTCTTAGACGAAATGTGAGTAAAAAACTTTAAGTTTAGTCAACTTTACACAAAATATAACCTCAATTCATTGCTTGTATATATATATATATATAATATAGATAAATAATTAAATAATTAATTAAATAAATGAATAAATAAATAACTAAATAAATAATAAATAAATAAATAAACAAACAAATATATAAAATAACAAATAATATGTAAATAAATAAATAATCGACTTTATTAAAAAAAAAACATACGAAAAAATACAATTTTTGAAAGTTCAAAGTTCAATCCTGACAAAATGTGTGACCCAATCTTACACCTCACAACAACAAGTAAAAAGTAAATAAATTTTTAATTACATACGAACCTATAGTATGAAAGAATAATAATATGTAAAAAGAAAAATATTTAAAAATATCAAATATAATGTATATAAAAAAATGAATTTGGGTATCAGGTATAAGAAGAGAAAATTACTGCTATATAAATATTATATATTTATATATATAAATATAATATATATATATATATATATATATATATATATATATATATATATATATATATATATATATATATATATATATATATATATGATTTTCCGGCTCTTCATTTTTCTATGTTAACCACAACTAGTTCTAGTCAAAATCCAAATATCATGCTAAAATAAAAACTAGTATTGATCAAAATTTCGTAACCAAAAGCCGAAATAAACTGGCATTCCGGGTTTTTGGCAAAAAGCGACGAACCAAAAGCCGAAATAAGCAAAAATACCTAGTTTCGGTCAATTTCGTGTTTTGAAGCTAACACACACACACACACACACACGCACACACACACACACATACACACACACACACATACACACACACACACACACAGAGAAAGAACAGCAAACGCTACAACCCTATATAGCATCATGTTATTAAAAGTTATACTATTATACTCGAAACCAAAGTAAAATTTCAATCGCAAACATAAATCTACATTATTTGGAAGAAACCCTTACTATATAACAGCAAAAATTTATAAAAAATCTTTAATTAGAAACGTAATAATGTCAATTTATTCCGGTTCCTCTTGATTTTTTTTTATATTTACGAAATATTACAGTTTAACTGATTTCTATGACCCCAATTCTAAAATTGATTATTATATTACACATTCAAATCTACACTGATTAAAATATATTTATCTATATAGGGTCTATGCATTCATGTTAAAGTCGCCGCCATGTTGGATAACTCAATAACATGGGTGACATAGGAAAAAAAATCATTTTGCCAGTTTAAAACCACTATGTAATATTTTTGAGAGCATTGATGTTGTAAATATGTTGAATTAATATCTCAAGTATGTGAGAAAAATAATAATAACAAAAAGTTAAACGATTTCCCAAAGAAAATTGGCTTAAACGAAGTTTGTCCTATGCTGAGCAATGTTATGCACTACTCCAGTATGGCCTCAAAGCGCAATAAATATGACGTCATCCGCACACACCCTATATTATAGGGTGCGTACGCATGACGTCATTATGAATGCTTTTCGATGTTACTCTTGAGCAATGAATAACATTGCTCAGCATAGGACAAACTTAGTTTATGATTATTAACTTTGCAAAATTAGCTATTTTTTTTAGTTATAATTATTTTTCTTGCTTCCTTGAAAATCTAACTCAAAATATTGCATAGTATTTTGAAACTAGCAAATTAAGTAATTTTTCCATGTTATTCAGTGATCTAACATGGCGAAGACTTTAACATGAATGCATACACTCTATATTTTTGTATTTAAATATTTTCGAATTGTGTTAGGAAATAAGTGATAGTAAAAGTTTATTATTATAGAAGTGTTATTTTTTTGTGTGTCAAATAAGTTATGCACAGTGAGTAAGAGGCGATGCGATGATTTTGCGCAAATGGTTAAATTTTGTTGCATATATTGT